>JAJEJO010000866.1:390297-509188 GCA_020662805.1 Glaucomys volans
AAAAAAAAAAAAAAAACCTTGGCCAGACTAACGGGGTGCAGGGGTGAATGAAGAGGGAAGAGGGAAGGAGAGGGAGTTTTTTCAGGACAGCACTATCCCAGGTTCTTTTTTAGTCCTAAACTCAACTCACTACACGTGGAATCGTGATACTCTCACCTGGATGCAGAGAGCCTCAGTCTCAGTTCTTGTGTTGCTAGTGGCGTTGGTTTTAGTTTATCAGATTTCTAAACACACTTCCACTTTACTCAGGGCTGAAATCAGGTTCTGTTGATGTGAGTGAAATTTGGACATGGCTTCTTATTACTGAAACCAAATGCACGATATAAATTTTCTCTTTGCAAGCATTTTTAAGAGGTTTTCTCTTTTATCTGTCTCTTGCCCCATCCCTGTGCCAGATTTAATTAAATTATTGCATCAACATTTTGTATTCCTGCCAAGAAGCCCTAAAGCCAGTAGCAACATTTTTAATAAATCAAAAGGATCAAATCAAATAAATAAATGATTTGGGTGGCAAAGGGCAGAAAAATCCCAGATGAAACTCAGAAAGGTTCTTGGCTCAGCTCAAACTGGAAACTGCATCATCAGCAGATTTTGGAAGGTTTTCAGGTTATGAGACAAGGTTTTTACATTGCACTAATTATGGCTAGAGTTCGAGAAACGTAAAACAGAATTTAAAAAAAGGCAAGAAAATGGTGATGGTTGGTCACAGCTACCGCCCTCGAAAGCCTCATTTCTCATGATAAAATGCCAGAAAAGCAGTTCTTTGTGGTGGGTTTGTCAGAATATGCAATTTAAAAAGTGTTCTCTCTTTCTCCCCTCCTCCCCCTCTTCTGTCCCCATCCCTCTGTCCCTCTCTTTCTGTCCATCATTCTTTCTGCCTCTGGGTGGGGTGGGGGTAGTTTTCTTCATGGGAAGAGGTGGTTTGAAGCCTTTTTGATTCTTCTAAACCCATTTGTGAATCCTCGAGCCATTTCTTAATTGTCTTCAGTTTAGTGTGTGCATGCATACACACCATTGTTTAGGGTGTGCAAACACTCATTCCAACATTTTCCCCCCAATGATTGTTAACTCTCCAGTGTGGATTTGCGTTTGCAAGTATAAAGCAATGCAGCAGCACAGTTTCATTTATTGCTTCTCATGTTTTGCCTGGTTTAAAAAAGTTTTGCCATCTGTTCTGGTTTAATCTAAAGCTGAATTAAGAGGATAAGCTTATACTTTTGCTTCTGTTACTGTTGTGGTTTACTATATTTTAGAAATGGGGAGAAGGTAAGAAGGCAAAATAAATCTATACATTCTCTAAAAAAAAAAAAAGAAAAATGACAATTCTTCATTGGCAGTTGATGATATTCATTTTGAACTTGGTCATGAGGGTTTTCTTTGCTACCCAGTAAGTCCCATTAAAAGGAAGCTGAATTAGACTCATGAAAGTATCAGCAAATCAGTATTTATCAACTTGTAAGTTTCAGCATTGAACTAGTTTCTGTGTGGCTTAAAAAAGAGATTTAAAGCTTATTATCATCCTTAGGGAATCACATTATAGCTGGTATGGTGAGATGTACATATATACAATAAATAAGAAAATAAAATACCCTTAATATTAGAAGCTAACACATCCAGACACAATGGCCACAACTTGGCCTTCAGAATGTGAAAAGTAAGGATCTGCTAGTGTCACCCATATAGTGCTTATTACTTACTAATAGTTAAATGCACGATAGCTTTGCTTACATCATTTTAAATTGTTTTGGGTATATATATATATATATAACATACTAGTATTTCTTTGGTTTGTCCAGATAGATAGAAATTCCATGATTGGAGCCCATGGGGCAATGAGACAGGTTATTCAGTGGAAGCAGAGATTAATGCACATATCTTTTATGACCTATCTCAACACTTGGTACCCAAAGTCATCTTGATAGCTTTTATAAATTCATGAATGTTATTAGCAAATAACCTGGGTAGGAAATTAATGTTTCTGGGCCTACCCAGGACCCAGGGATGAGGTCTGAGCATTAGTCTTTAAAGTTCACCAGGTGACTTTAATGAACTGTCAAGATTGTGAATACCTGTGCTAAATTAGATGCAAAGCTTATTATTTGAATTATTCCTTTTTCCCTAGAACTTTTGAATTAGTTTTTCCTTTTATCGGTTTGAAGTAAAATAAACAATCCTCAATCACCTGTCAATTAGCAGGGAAAGATTTTTCACTTTTAACTTCCAATACAATAAGCCATTCCTCACCTTAGTGCCCTCTCTTCGCTTTGTTTTGATGACACTATGCTCTCCTAGCATTCTTCAAACCGACATGATTGCTACTCCCTTGCAAGCTGCTCACCCCTAACATATAAATATTTGAGGTCCATAAAGCTAATTTCTATAAAGACTCTGTGTTAGTCATCTTTCTGCCATTGTGACAAAATATCTGACATACACAACTTAAAAGGAGGAAAGGTTTATTTTGACTCACGGTTTCAGTCCATGGTTGCTTGGCACTGTGGCAATCCCATACATCATGGCGGCCATATGTGGTAGAGCAAAACTCCTTCCTCTGTTGACTGGAAAGCAAAGTGAGAGAGCAAAAGGCCTGGGTCTCAATATCCCCTTCAAGGGCACACCCCCAATGACCTGACTTCCTTCTAAAGGAAGGCCCCACCTTGTAAAGATTCCACGACCTCCCAGTAGTGTGATAGGCCAATGATCAAGCCTTTAACACATGGAACATTGGGGACATTCCAAATCCAAGCTATTGCAGATAATTTACCTTTTTCTCTGTAACTTGGGTTATGGATTCTACTTCTTATAGCTATAGATATCTCAGGGATAGTTGTAACTCCCATATTTAAATTTCTAGCTTAGGTCTCTCAGCTCAAACAGATGCATCCAATTGTCTACCTGATACCTCTACTTGGCTACACTTGTCTCAACATGTCTCAATTTACTCAACTCTTGACTTTTGAATATTCTCCTCTAAAAATGTTTCTCCTTGGATTTTCTCCTTCAAAGCTACTGGTCTTAGGATGTACTTTAGTTTGTTCTTTTTTCTCACTGACTTTTAAATCAAATCCACTAGCAGACCATCTACACCTCTAAAATGAGCCTTGAATCCATTTATTTATTCCCATCTTCACCTGTCTCTTCTTCTACCACAACCTCCTAAGTTTACGGACTGATCTTGTTTTGTTAAATTCAGAATAAAATCTAAATCACTTATTATGGCCTGCAATATTTTGCTTCATCTGGCCCTCCACTCCTTTTTTTGGCCCCATCTCATATCACCCCCCACAACTCCATAATCATCTCTCCTGGCTTCCAATTCTTAGACACACCACTCTATTTTTGCCTGTAGAAGCTTCACTGGTTACTTCAGTCTGAATTACCAGCCCATAACTATTTTCATGTTGAACGAGCTCATCCTTTCATTATCAGTTTATACATATCTTCCTCAGACACTCAGGATTGAACACCTTCAATACCCTAAGTAAGGCAATCTCTCTCAGCTTTGAGGTGGCACAGAGATGTTGGAAAGAGTGGCCATGTGTTGGTTTGTAAACAAATTCATTTGTAGCCACCATCTAGATTTTTTTAAAAAAGAGTATTCAATATCCTTTGTACTCTCCCATGTGACCTTTCCACTTCCATATCTTTGCTTCTTCCTCCTCAAATACACAGTAACATCAACAAGGAGTGCATAAAACTAGGAATTGTATCCTTAGCTCATTATAGGTTGCAAATCTTTGCGTTTATTAGATAAATACTAAGTTATTTTTCAAAAGGTTGCTCCAATTTACATTCCCGCCTTAGGTGAATAAATGTTTAGTTGCCCAGTCCTCTTTAATCCTTAATATTGTTGAATTTTTCACTTTTGGCTGTCCTATAGGTATCTTAATATGGTCTTAGCACTATTTCTCAGATTACTAATGAGGTTAAGTATTTTTTTTCATATGTTTATCAACTATCTAGATTCCATTTTGTTACGCAGCTCCCATTCACATATAAGCTGTTTTTTTCTTGTTGACTTTAGAAGTTTAAATATTTTGTGTGTAACTAGTTCTTTATCAATTATGTGTGCTGCAAGTTTCTCCCTCTAACCTATGGTACATCTTTTCAACTATTATTTTTAAAAAAGTTTTATGAAGAAGAGGTTAATAATGCTTAATGTTTACCAATTTTTTATTTAGGATTTGTGATATTGAATCCTTTTCAAAAGAAAACCTCAGCAATCAAGCAGTTGCAACAGTAGTCTACATGTTCTCATTTAAATATCTTACTCTTCTGCTCATAGTTAAATCTTTAGTGCAACTGGAATTGATTTTTGTGTGTGTGTGTTGCAACAATTGATGGTTTTGGGGTTTTTTTTGTTTGCTTTTTTCTGAGGTGGGGTCTCCTCAGGTTGCTCAGGCTTCCCTTGAACTCTGGACCCCTGTTCCAGCCTTTCAAGTATCTGGGATTGTAGGCATGTGCCCATACTACATCTGACTGGCAATTGATTTTTATATAGGATTCAAGGTGAAAGTTCGGTTTTGTTATTTTTCCTTCTGAATAACTATTGTCTAAGAACAAATTCTTTCCTTTTGTTTCTGATTTCATATACCAGTTTTTCAAAAATATTTTCAAATATGTGTGAGTTTGATTCTTTATTTTATTCCATTGCTTCATGTATTTATGCCTGCAATCCCATGCATTGGACATAATGTTGCCGTATCATAAGTCTTCGTATCTCATAGAGAATGTAAGCCTACCTTGCTTTTTCTTTAGGAGTCTCCAAGCTAAATCTGTGCCTCTGCTCCTCCATATTAATTTTAGAACCAGCTTGTCAAGATCAACAGCAACAACATCAGCCACTCTGGGAACTTTGGAATTACACTTAAGTTGTAGTTCAACTTGGGCAGAATTGTTTTTATGATGTTGAATTATTTGTGATATTGAGTTCCAGTCCATTAACACTATGTAGCTCTCATTTTATTTAGTTTTATTATAACGTTCTTCAAAATGTTTTATAATTTTCCCCATGAAAGTCTTGCATATCTTTTATTAGATTTATTTTTGTTTACATTTTAAAGTGATTTGAATAGTATTTTAATGATATTTTTCCATCTTTATTGTTGGACTGAGATAGAAATGAGTTGTGTGTGTTGATTTTACATAGTTTTACTAAACTGTTATTAGTCAAAATAAATTATTATTTTCTACAAAGAATGCCATTCTCTTTGCCAATCCTTGTATAATGTTTTTTTCTTACTTTATGGTGATGGTTAGATTCTTGATTGGAAATAGTGATAAAGAGTATCTTTGTTTTGTTTCAGATGTTAAAAGAAATACTTTGAACATTTCATCATCCATTGTGATATTTATTATGCTTTTTGATAGGTCGTCATTGTTAGATTAAGAAAATCTCCTTAATTCCTAGCTGATAGGTCTTTACTTTTTAAAATTCTAAACATATGATGAATTTCTTGCAATTCTCTTTTTCTTTCAATGTGTTAATGTGATTACTTACAAATATAGATTCTCCTAATGTTAATCCTACCTTGAATTTCCTAAATAAATTTGGTCTGTTATTATATCCAAAATTAATTCACTAAACCTTTAGGATTTTTACACTTATATTCATGAGTGATACTGAGTTCTGATTTTCTCTGAACATGGTACTTGTTAGGCATCAAGTTTTGTCAACCACCTAAAATAAGTTGTGGAGTGTTCCCACATGTCTGTATTCTAAAATACCTTATTTAAGATTGTAATTATTTGTTCTTTGAGTGGAAATAAATGGACCAATTATTTTCTACCTATTTATTCAGCACTTTTAATTTGAATTAATTCAGATTTTTTCCTGCATCAGTTCTGGTAAGTTATGCTTCTCTGGAAATATTTGTTAATAAATTTTAAAACTTAGGTGAAATGACAAAGCTATTAACATCTTTACAGTGCCTTTTTATCTCTGCAGTGTTTATACTTCTACCTCCTTGAAAGCATTTTTAATTCGTTTTTTACATTTTTTTCTTTTACCTTGCCATTCCTGTCAGAAGTTTTCTATTTTTATGAACCCTTTTCTAGACCAACGTTTGGCTTTGTTGATCCTCTCTATTATTTGATTTTGTGTTTCAGTCAGCAGACTATGGCACTTATATCCTGGTCCTTATTATTGTAGTTCTTTTGTCAGTCTGAATCATGCAATTCCATATTTGGAGGAATCATTTTTTCTTTATTTATGCCAAACTAGAAGAATGCAATCCCCAAATGGTCTTTGTCTTTCTCTAACAGCTAGTCATCATTGGGAAAGTGAAATGTCCTACTGGCTACTGACCATTGTCCGCTCCACATTCATTGACATCACATGTATTCCCAAAGAGGTTCAGGGAAAAAGCCTATTTCTCATCTCTGTCCCTCATTGGATCATGTGTTTAATATTCTCATGTGGAATACTAAATATTTCCAGCATTTAAAAAGCCTATTAAAACTCAGGATGGGTGATCTGTTACACATTTTCACAATGACCAAATGTCAGGTTTGGGACTGGGTATGTATATGTGTATGCATTCTTGGGGTGAGAGTGTAAGGCAGCTCTTGTGGATTGCTACAGAGTTCTCTGCCAGTCACTTGTTACATCAATAATATGAACAGAATGAGGACATGCCCTGTGAATAATTTCAACCTGAGGTGCTACTTGTTTTCAACAATAGTTTAAAATGAGAATAAAGAGGGTGATTCTGCTCTGGATTCCACTAGTGAGCAGGAGCCTAGAAAGAGCATAAGACAGACAGAAATCTGACTTTCCCTCAGTCTTAATCCACACATACCCACTAGATGTTCATAAATAAAGACATGAGATTTTCATAAATTAAAATCCTTAAACACAGGCAATCTCTACATTCAACGCTTAAAGGAAAGGTAATTATTTTTCCATTCTTGGACAAGAATTAGATACATAGGATTTGAGGTATGACAATACTGTTTGGCCAGTTCACAGTTTACTTAGGTGTAATTGTGCTGGGTATAATTTTTTAAAAACTTAAACATTGACTTTTACCCTCAAGGAGAGTCATAATCATGACTCTCTTCCTTGTGATAGACCTTTGGGAAAGGGAAAAGTGTTGTCAACTCTTAGGCCAAGTTAGCTCTGCCTGTGGAATAAAGGGCAATTCGGTCCAATTACTTCTAGCAAAACCAAATGCTGGAAAGCAAGCTAGGTAATAGATAATGGTTAAAAGGCTCAGATGGATGGACTCCTCATCTGTTTGGGTTTTCTGTTATGTGAATCATTTCATTTCCTCAGTAAAATAGCTTAACGCATTTTCTTTCACCTGCAGACAAAGCCATCCAGTTCCTATCAGTTCCTATTTAATACTAAAGCCTCCTTTTGCAAAATGCTCCTTCTTGTCTCAGTACCTTTTCTGTCTATGCTCCAGTCACATTGATTTTCACTGGGTCCTTAAGGGACAAGTCTTCTCTTGACAGAGGACTTTAACTTACAATACTGCTCTGCTGTTTCTACCTAATCAACCTCATCTTCATAAGTTAACTGATGGGTTCAATGATCTTGTTTCCAATTTTTTTTTTTTTTTACTGTGTTCTCAAATTTCTTTCGTAACACAAACAGTAACTGTAATACATGATGTAGGTATGTAATTCATTACTGTTTATTTCCCAAGTGAAATGGGAACTCCATGTGGGTTCACAATTATATATTGAATACCTGCTTCAGGGCATAGCACATCACGGATGTTTCCCAAAAAGCTTAATGAAGAATTTTTTAAAAGCAATGTTCTTACTTTCCATGAATACAAGTACAGATAATTCATAAATAATTACATTATGAACATTGTCTATATAAAATTGTTCTTCATGCAACCCAAAGGATAGGAGCAATGTATTATGCCAATGTACAGGAGTAGAAAGTGATTTTAACCTCTGCATTTATAGAGTTTTTTTGAGGAAGTTGAGATTTAAACTCAAACTAATTAGGCAAATATATAAAGACCTACCTATCAACCAAAGCAAAATGAAATAAATGAGAAATAGAAGCATATATGATATGTTTGTGAATGAAGGAGTCATTGATTCCAATAAGATTGATCAGAGAAAGCTTTACTAAGGACAATGAAGTGGATCTTGAACAGAAGACATTTTATTGGTAGAGAGTGTAGTAAAGTAGTTTTTAGGCTAAGGTGACAAAATGAGCAAAGCTAGAGATGTGCAAATGCATGGAAATCTGGCTACATTTGACAGGATTAGGAGAAACAAGGCCCAGTATAGAATGTGGAAATGTTTCAAGGGTACAATGGATCCACTGAACTTTCGTAACAGCTGTATAATTAGAAGTGTGTTGTATGAAGGATATATCAGAAGGATGTAAATATGGCGAGATAACAGTTGTAAGGGAGTTTTAACAGCCTAGGTAAAAATAATGACATTCTGAACAAATCAAGGTAGAAAATTGGGCTCACTCGAGGTAGTAGACATGGAAGAGAATTTTCTTTTTTAATTTTGTAAGATACCAGATGTAATTTAAAATGTTTCTGTAATTTCCTGTGTATCTGAGAAGATAATAGCATGTCGTTTTAAACTGGAGATAATAAAGTTAGTTTAGGACATGTGCTTGAGGTGCCTCGAGAAGAGATGTATAACAGATGATTGTCAATGTATGGAGCTCAAGAATAATGAAGTGTTTAGAGTTCAGGACAGAGTGGAAACAAAGAACCAGTCTGATAGCTGCAGATGGGCTTTCTACTCTGCCAGCCTGCAGAAGCTAACAAGAAATAGGCTTGTTCTTGAAAAGGCTTCCAGAAAGGAACTGACCCAATTGGGGGTTTGTGTAGGCAATGGAACAAGGTTATATGTGGAAGGGTTAATATAACAGTAGGAAATAAAAGCTAACCAACATTGAAGCAAATAGTCATTAAAGGGGAATACCAATTTTGCATTTTAAAATGATGCACTAATGTTTGAAAAGATCTGATATGTATAAATCATTCTTCAGTAACAGATTTAACTTACATGGAGAACTTTGGGGACAGGAGGATGAAGAATTCTGAAGATAAGCCGTTGAGAGGATCAGTAATATTGAAATATTGAAATCCACAGAGATGGCTATAAAACTTAAAGGAATATCCTAGGCAAAGGCAAAGTAAGACTTTAGTAAATTAAATCATTTTGCAGGTGGATAGTGTGAGTTTCAAGAGTATTGAGAAAGGTGCAGTCTCTCTCTTGTTCTTAAGACCAGAGGAAGTAGAAGTCAAGTTTTGCAATTGAGATAATAAACCAAGAAAACACTTGTAACAAAATATAAATTTCTTACTTATCCTCCTCACTGAATTTTGAATTATATGTCGCTCAGCCACATCATGGAAACAGTGTGAATATTAGTGAAAATGCCAGTGCCAACCCTATTGTATGAAATGACTCACACATTAAAAAAAAAAAAAATCTGTCAATGAGCCATGACATGCAAAACATTGCCTTTTGCCACCCAATGTAAAGCAATAATTTTATCAGATCAAAGCAAGTTCCACTAAAAGATTTATATCAGAGGACTGGAAAGAAGTCAAGATTGGGCAAATGATGACAGCATCTCTAATGGGAGCATTTTGTGTCTGCTTTAAGAGTTCACATTTCTTGGCAATGAAGACAGGATGTAGGAATAGGAGTTAGGAGACACAGACTTGAGTACTGCTTTTGTTGTTAACATACAGTATAATTTCATGTGAGTTCTTCCTTAGTTTATGTCCCAATTTCCTCAAATACAAAATAAATTTTAAAAGTCTCTTCTAATCCAGGATACTAGATTTAGTTCCCGTTTTAGTCAACTTTTTTGCTGCTGACCAGAACAATTTTAAAGGAGGAAAAGTTTATTTGAGGGCTCACAGTTTCAGAGGTCTCAGTCCATAGACAGATAGCTCCATTCCTTGGGGATTGAGGTGAGGCAGAACATCATAGCTAAAGAGTGTGGCAGTGAGAAGCAGCTCACCTGGTGATCTGGAGGCAGAGAGAGACTCCACTCCCTATATACAAAATATATACCCAATGTCCACCCCCCCGCCCAGTGAACCACTTCCTCCAGCCCCACCCCACCTGCCTCCGGTTACCACTCAGTTAATCCCACCAGGGATTAATTCAGTGATTAGGTTAATGCTATAAACCAATCATTTCTTCTCTAAACCTTCTTGCATTGTCTCACATGTGAGCTTTTGGGGGACACCTCGTATCCAAACCATAACAATTCCTTTGATTCAGGAGAGATGTAACCTGATACATGAGATATTGATTTTTCATGACAAGTCATTTTACTTTTGGTTTCTTAACCTCTCTGGTCTTCACTGTTATCATTTACAAAATGAAGATATAGATCCCAATCATTTTACCTCCAAGGAATATTGACAAGATTAAACAGGATAATAGATTGAAATGTGCTAATGTTAAGAAATACCATCACCATCAATTCCTTACTTGAATGTATACCACGTTTAGATTTTTTTTCTTTATCATTCTTTCCTTAACTTTTCTTGTATTAGCTAAACCCCATATGCATGTTACTGACCTATGACTGACTAACTATGTTTCCTTCCTTTATTAGCAACCCTCAAAGAAAGGAAAATTGTGCTACTTTTCAGTTGCTCCAAGATATAATTTATAATTGGATAAATCTAAAAATATCTTGCTGAATTATCATGAACTTGCACTAATGATGATATTCTCTATATCCTCATAACCACCAAATAAAAAATTAAAAAATAATTGAGACCTAGTTAGTAAATTTGGCTAGTTGAAGGTTTTTTTGGTTTGGTTTGGTTTTCATTTGTTTTTGGTGGTACCTCCTAATTTACTTAATGATTTCTGCAACAATTCTGGATTTTTTTTTATTTATGTATGTCCATCAACAGAGGAATGAATAAAGAAAATGTAATATGTACATATACACATATATATGTATACACACACACACACACACAGGGATGCCATTTAACCATAAACAAAGAATGAAATCCTGTTATTTGGGACTACATGGTTAAGCTTGAAATTCATCATGTAAAGTAAAACAAGAGAGGCATAGAAAGACAGGTACCATGTTATCTCACACCTATGTAAACTTCCAAAATTATAGATAAATAAATAGAGAAAAGAACATAGGTTTTAATAGACTAGGTGACCACAGAGGGGATGGGGAGATTTGGGTCAAAGGATATATAATTACCATTAGGGCAAATAAGTTCAAGAGATATACTGTACAGCATGATGATGATAGTTAATAACAGTATCTTGTATTCTTTAAAAATGCAGAAAGAATGGACTTAAAATATTCTCACCACAAAGGAGAGGAGAATGTGAATTAAGGCATTTGTTAATTATCTAGATTTGATCATTCCATAATATATATTTCAAAACATCATGTTTTACACAATACATATAATTTTATCTGTGGATTTAAAATAAAGTCTCATTCACAAGTCCAAATTATTACATTTTAAAATCCAAAGTTATCAGAGTTTCCTTCCTTACAAAATATTTACCAGCAATGATATTCTGAAATTTAATATTGAACTATGAGAGCAGTATTTTCATGGATATAAATAAGAAGTACGATATTATACAGAGGAATGAATACAATTTCAGTATGGGTAGTAAAAGTGGCACACAGTCAAGGTGTCGATATTTCAGTCACTTACATTACCTAGGCAAACCTTCCCCTTCATAGAAATAGATCTTTGTGACAGTCTTGAAAGGCAACAATTCCAATTAACAGTCTGGACCTAATGCTTGCCAATAAGAGACAATGAGGAGCTGGGACAGTGATGGAAGGGACAGGAATCTTGTGAAATTTATAATAGAGATGGAAATGAGCCTTCAGGATGGGTCAGATATATGTTGTGGACTTTGGGAAAAGTCCTTTAAAAACTTCAAAGAAACTGGGCTTTGGTAGTGCACATGGACAGCCCCAGCTATTCAGATGGCTGAGGCAGGAAGAGGGCTTAAAACCCAAGAATTGGGGGCCAGCCTGAGCAACATAGCAAGACCTGGTCTCTTAATAAATGAATAAATGAGTTAATTTAAATTAAAATACTGAGAAAATATGTGTTATTCAGTTGCCAGATGATCTGGAGGTAAGTGTGGCTAAAGTCAAATGAAAAACTCTAAAAATAGGATGGAAACTATAAAAAATGCAAATTTATAAATAAGGTCCAACAGGAAATTAATGAGAAGGCATCAAAGGTAACTGGTATGGCTGGATCAAGAGCTTTCTCACAATCAGCATTTTAATACCGCCTCTCCAAGTTGTGGCAGCCCCCATCTCTTCCTTCTGCAGGCAAGAATGAGGTCTGGGAAATCAGGAAGAGGCCATAGAGTGGCTTCTGCTACGTTAGTGAAGTATTTTTATGACATAACTCAAAGCCAATAAGAAGATAGGTGTTCTTCTACATAATTTGGTTCAAAATGAAGTGAACAGGTTAGGTTTGCTATAAGGGCTGCTGATGGGAGAACAGGTGCAGTGTGAGGTTTAATTCTTTTTCATACACGAGGACAAAGGAAAATAGAAAGTAAAGGAGAAAAATCAGACTGGATTCAGAGTACAAGACCACTTGGATTTCTGTACTGCCTTTCTCCCTATTCAGGACTTGAAACTTCCCAGCGGAAACCTGGTATATCCCTGCCTTAAAACCCACAACAGGGATCATGAAGATTTCCAAGCCATGGAAGAAGCAAATAGAGTAAGTTTAAACAAACTGATTGAAGGAGAAACAGGAACAGTGTAAGGAGATTGGAGGGCATCTGTGTGAAATGTTCTCCACAACAAGAAAATCCATACAGCACAGAGCAAGCATCTGTGAGATCCTAGGTCACATAAGTGCATCAGGGCAAGCTAGCGATGCCAAAGACGTGACCTCCTCCACCTGATCCCTGACTCTATGAAACTCGAATTTATCACTAGGAACATGGAGTAAAGAAATTTTAAAACTTTTAGAGGCTCATTCTGTATGCTTCTTCCCTGTCCATCCTCTCAGTCAATGACAGTCTTCTGAGACAATGTCCCAGTGAGTAGCAGGTGAATCTGCTCATAAAAGAAGTCACTTGTGAAGAATACTTGGATGGAGAAAACAGGTGAATCTGGTTTTCATAACTACCTTTTCCCATCCACAGAAGAGAGCTACAACATGCCCAGTGGTCCTGGGTTATGTTTGAGGAGAATAATATCTTTGTTTTGGAGTAAGCTGCTAAACATGAGACACATTGGGATAAGTGTTCCTACTAAACCTGAGAAAGGATATGAGATTTTATGCTATTTTATTTATCCTAGACAATGACTATAAGAGGCTGGCTGTAATCCTCCTAAGAAAATCATCACAGAACCACAGAGAAAATATAAAAACTGCTCTGAAAATAAAGTCACATTGTTTTGGAGAATGTGGTATCCAGTTCAAAACTGTTTCTACCAGACAGAGAACTGAATGCTCTCAGTGAAAGTAACAGTGCTGTCACAAATACACAAGAATCAGTGAAGATGCTGCAGATAACCTACCACATTCCCTAGAACTCACCATGGACAAAAATGCAGTGGATTCCAGCTGCAAACACTTGCAACACTTTGCTTGAGGACCTTCTTCAGACCTCAGAGCCTTCTCTACCAGGTTGCAAAGGCACACAAAGTCCTTTGGAGTTAATTATCACTCTACTTCCTTGCCTTCTAGTAGCCTATTACCAAAGACTGATGGAAAGTGATGGATAAATATCCCAATTTCTTTGGTTGTCAGGTGGAACAATTCTGAAGCATGTTCTACTCTCTCCTATAGTTTCCAACATAGTATTGTTTTTTTTTATTTTTTAAAGTATTTGATGGATCTTTATTTTATTCATTTATTTGTATGTGGTGCTGAGAATCGAACTCAGTGCCTCACAGATGCTAGGCAAGTGCTCAACCACTGAGCTACAACCCCAACCCCTCCCACATAGTATTACCCATAGCAGTAAACTATTATGAAATCAACTTTAATTGGCATCTTTAACTTCCTTAAATCACTTACCCACTCTCCTTCCAGTGCTCCTTGAAATCCCTTTTCTGAAGAGCATTCCAATATAAAGTGTTTTGGATGATGGAGGGAAAAGTCAATTATGGTGTGTTAGCTTTCTGTCACTGTGACAAAATGCCTGAGAAAATTAACTTAATAAGGGAAAGGGTTTTTTTTTGCTCATGGTTTCAGTAATTTCCACTGTCACTTGGTCCTGCTGCTTAAGACCTGTGGTGAAACAATACATCTTGGTGGAAGCATGGCCTAAGAAGCTGCTCATTATGGTAGCCAGGAAGCAAGAGGCAGAGAAGGGGCCAGAGGCCAGAGTCACCACATCTTCTCCAAAGGCAGGCCCCCAGTGACCCAACTTCTTTCCAGCAGGCCCTCCTTCCTAAAGTCTCACCACCTCCCGGTAGCCCCAAAGACTAGCAATGAAGTTTTTAGTCCATGGGTGGTTGGGAGATTTTTAAGATCCAAATTGGAGCAGGATGACCTGCTAAAGATGATACAAAATAACAGAGTGCACATTGGAGATTCTGTAATGGGTGAACCAGGCCAGGAATCACAAACTTATGATTTTAACTGGTCACTTCTAGCTAGTCCTCTGAGAAATAGAGAACTGGTTATAATTGTTATTCAAGGTAGGTAAAGAGTAAATGATTTTGAGATTGCCTCTTGAAAGGTTTATCTGTCCATTCAACACCAGTTACATTCCAGACAACTTAAATGTGAACAGGGCAGTTATACTGGTTACTTCTAACATTATTAGCAGATATGATACCTGAAGAATAAAGGAAGCATTACTCTGCCCTGATTTCAAAAGTACTCAAAGGCTATTTTAAATTCCACGGTGATAAGGAAGTCAAAATTGGAATTATTTTTAAAAATAGGTGCTTTATGACCATATTATAAAAGTGGTAATAACTAATAAGCAGCATTTCTAACCAAGCCAATTCCCTTTCTCATTAGATTCACTGATAGAGTAGGAGAAACTTATTCTATATCCTGATTTCAAGTAAATTTTTTTTCTATATAATCTGATAAATAAGACATACACCAAGTGAATCCTCATTCAAAGATTACTGGCTAGTTAACATGTTATTCTAGCCAGCTGATGTGTGTAATGCCTGACATTTTGGACAGGATAACTATTGGGGGGTAGTTGTTCTGTGTACTTAAAATTGTTTAATAGCATCCTTAGTCTTTATCCAGAATATATCAATATCTCTCTCCACTAAAAACATAGCAACCAACACTCTATGGAGACATTACCAAAAGCCCCCTGGGGAAGAAAAGTGCCTGCACTTGAAAAACATTGTTATAGAGAGGTCTTTTTATATTTAAAGGAAGCAAGATATCTGAGATATCTTTCAAGATACCCCCCAGATACTTTCCTACAGAATGTATTTCATCTAAATGAATGTAACATTTGGTAATGATAAATATAGGACATTGTGTGAAAAAAACCAAGACATACATTCCTATCAAATGGTCAGGATTCAAATTCAATGCAATAAAATTTCTTATGGTTAGATGTAAAAATCCTGCATTTAATTCAAATAATAAATTCCACATGTCCAAGTTAAAGGAGACTTGTCTTGGAAAAACAAATCAGATGATTTTAGTTGATTGAGTATAATTCAAACAAGAATATATGCTTTTAAAAAAATGAAATCTTTAGTGTTGTTATCAGAGAGAAACAAATTCATTTAAGGAAGGTGAAAAACCCATTGTAGGTATTCATCAGGGCAGTGGTCAGCCTGTATCACGTTTTGAGGAGAACAAAGATTCAAGGGGATGTTATGCAGATTCTGAAAAGACAAGAATCCATATAATTTGAGTCATGGCCAAGAGAAACCAGAGTGTCACGTGGAAGACAGGGTATAATCTATTTTGCATAAAGAGAGTTAGAACCAATGAGTGGAAGCAACAGAGTCAGCTCTAAGGACCTACAATAAACCTGCAGCGAGGTTCACTGCCCTACAAAGAAGCTTCCTTTTGTTGGATAATACTTCTTCTGGGACATTGAAAAAGCATCATTTCTACTGAGAAAAATAGCAACTTAAACCTCTAAGTATCCTTATTTTTAATCTACATTTTTATAATAGCTCTATTCTCTTAACAACTGCCTCACATACTTTTGCTTTACCTATTAAAGAGGGGATCATTAATTTTTATCTTTTAATCAAATACTTTTAATGATGTAAAACACTTAAAGTTCAGTTTTGTAATCTTCCCAATCTTACAAATTCTCATAATCTCACTTTTAGCACTGACTAGAGTTTGGATGATTGAGTCAGATTACCCAAGGTCCCAGAGCTAGTCATTTTCAAACCAAGGATTTAGATTTGATTTGTTCTAAATTTTATGTTTTTGAAAGATTAGAATTGAGATTATTGATGTAACTGAAAAGGACATTGTTCTAAACAGTAAACATCTGAACTACTGCAGGCAAGAAGCATTCACTAAGACTTGTTTAATTTATTGCTATTTTTATTGAGGGAGAGATAGTGTGGCGATATTCTGTTATTTTTTGAGGTGTTATTGTGTATTGTTAAGCAAGGTTGCTTTGTGGAACTTCACAAACTATTGCAACGTTTTTTAATAGGTGTGGAATTCAGATGAATGACATTAGACACCACTTGAATACCCATGTTCCTCACCCAGAATTGCTCGTTTGGAGAAACAGCATTCAATTATGAGGACTTAAATAACCACAAGACATAATTATTGTTGATTTAAAATCACTCATCCTCCTTTGGTAAAAAAAAAAAAAAAATTATCAAGAAGAGATCAATGATGCTTTATTAATATAACTGTCCTGCAAAACTGTTTTCTCCTTTTTATTTAAAGAGAGCCATATATTTTGGTAGTTTTTATAGCCTATCTGCCACTCACTCTCAAATATAGATAGGTGACATTTTCATGTTTAAAGACAGATGCTTTCATTAACCAGGACCTTCCTGCATGTTGGATATATACAGACTATCTTCAAGGTACTAACTCAAACATTCCAATCCTTGAAGTTTACTTTTGAATGAATGTGGATACAACAGTGGATATATGTGGTATAAAGTTTATGTATATAGTGCTTAATAAATATTTAAAATTGAACTTGTCAATGTGAGGCAAGATTAAATTTCAGTTACATACCTGAACATTTAGTTATCAAGAAGGGTACTTCCTTTGTACAGAGTGCGGTATTGCTAAAGTTAGTTCATAACATCTCCTTGGTGTCTTCTTAATACTTACTGAATCAGTCATCCTTAGTATAATTTTGATAAGAGTTTCATTTACAGCTAATGTCTCTTTCAGTGGCTCTTAATCTTTGGGGGAATTTTGGAGTCCTTTGAGAATTTGAGGGCCCGAATGAAACACTTTTCCCAGGAAAATATTCATCTATGTACACTTGACAAATTGTTTCATGTATACACATATAATTAGAAACATAATTCTTATTATACATATAATAGATATAGGTATTATATATTATACCTATTTTATATACATCATACCTATTATATATGTGTATGTTTATATGTATGTGCATTTATATGTTTGTAACACCTGGTGACTAATCAGTGCGCTCTGGGGCTCTGTATCCCCACAGTCAAGAATATAAGAATTCTTGGTCTCCTTACTTATCATAGGTTTTAAACAGCCCCCATTGTTTCAATGCCTTACTTTTTAAAGATGAGATGAATTATAGAGTGTTTAATTTAGACATTAAGGAAATGCGAGTTGTTTTCCATATTACATTTTAAAAAACATGGATTAATATTAAGAAGTAACATGTATATATATAGCACTACAGGAACCAAATGGACTGAACATTCATGTTTAAGCCTTTTGCCATTTGAAAAAAGAAAAACAAAAGGGCCAAACTGAAGCTTTTCTATTAAGAAATTATTTTTGAAGACCAAGGTTTTAAAAGTTACAATTTTTGAACTAAAACTTACTGACGAGTCATCTGTTTTCTGAAAAGTGACTTAACTTTTGTGAGCAATAAATAGCAGGTAATTATATGGAAACTAAGGTGTTCCTTTATGCACTTATTTTTATTTTTTGTTTTGGTCTTTTTTTTTTTTTTTTTTTAAATAGCCCAACCTGAAATTTTCATGTGTTTTCTCACATTTCTGATGTGTTTTCTCAAAGCTATAATAAGTAGTATTGCAGGTGGTCACTTTTCATTTTTTCTTTGTTGTGGTAGGTAGTTCATATTTTCCCTACCATTATCATACTTAATGTTCATATGAGAAAAGTGAGAATCAAAGAAATCAGGTACATTGTAGCTAGTGAGTGATAGTGTTGGAACTAATCACAGATTCATTTAACTTGGATCCCATTGGATTTATAGAGAAGCCCATATTTATGAAATCAGCATCTTCATAGACTAGTTTTTCAACAAGTTCTGTGAGTTTGTATGTTCAAGTAGAGATGTTTAATGCATAGTTAAATTTTTTAAAAAAAAAGAATCAGTATTTTTCTCCTACTGGATGCTTTAGGATGGAATTTCTTTTCAAATGCAGGCATCCTTATTGCTCCACTTTATCACAAAATAGAGCCATGTGTGATTTTTTTTTATTTTTTATTTTTATTTGAGATGGGGTCTTGCTATTCTCAACCTGGTAAGACTTGGGATTCTTCCATCTCAGCTTGCAGATAGCTGGGACTACAGGCATGTGCCACCATGCCCAGCTTGCCGCATGCAATTTTTTTCAATCAATAAACCACAGTTGTATTAAGAAATATTTTATTAACAAAACAGTAAATTCCACTTGCTTAGCATTTCCAATAATGGATAAATTGGCCTTGCAACAGAAAAACAAAACAAAACAAACCCCTTAGATACCCAATCACACAAAGCACTAGAAGGGTAAGATCATGTGGCCTTTCTTTGATGTCGTAAGGATTGACCACCTCACACATTATTGTAGTAGTGTTTTTTTTTTTTAAAGGCAACATATTACATGGATAAAAAAGAAGCATACTCAATCAGAAAAGTTACAGTCTAGAGATGTAATCAAATTTATGCCAGGTAGTGTGAAATTCTCTACTAATTACAAACTATGCATGAACCCTGATACATTTGGTATGAAGATACTTGGATTTTATTCAAGTCTTTTTCTCTCCCTAACTCATGTTCCTCTCTTTTCTTTCTCCATTCAGGAAGAAAACTGCTAGATTTCAGGTAGACCGATAACATTAGAAATATTTTTACTGGCAATATGAGACTGCATCATTGCATGAAATTTTAAAATTTATTCCGGGAAGAAACATTGAAATTAATCCCAAACAGCATTATTCACAAATATACTGCTTAAAAATACCACTATTCAATTTATTTGCTATCATATTTTAGACTCTAGATGAAACTAGTACAAGTTCAATAGATTAAATGTTAAAGCAATCATATTTTTTTAACCTTTAACTGTGGATTAGTGGTTTTATATTCCCTTTCACTGGCTTTCCCTGAGTAAGACTGAAAGAGAGGGGGGGGGAAATAAAAGACTTGTGAATTAGTTAACCTGGCAAATTAAAAAGAGGTAAAACCTGAAACAGAAGGATATCAAATTTTAGTTTTACCATCAACTTCCTGGGTCATGAAAAGCCTTTAAGACTCTTCTTACACAATTATGTGGCAACCATAGGTAGTGGTGATTTGCTATGAATTATTATATTTCTAAGGGAATGTATGTCTGAAATTCAGGCCACTTATTGGCATTTTGTAACAACTAAAATGTCACAAAGATGTTTTGCATTTTTTGCCCTTGCTGATTAAAGCTAATTGTAAAGGTATTCTTTCCTATGAAATCTAGAATCATTCTGCTTGGACGTGTTCACATAATGTGACCAATTTTTACTGATGCATCTCCTTGCAATCTAATAATGCGCATCCTTTGCATTACTTTCTCATACTAATAATTTATTGCTATGAACATCATTGAAACAATATGCAAAACAAGTGTATAATCTCTACTTTCCTACTACTTAATGTATGTTAAACTAAAACTATATTTAATGATATAGATGTAAAACCAGAAAAGTTAAAATTTAGTCAATAATCAACAAATAGAGAACAATTTTAAATGGGTAGTAATACAGAATCAAAAATTATTGAAAATACTTTTTTAGTTGAGAAACTGTTTACTTTCCAAAAAGTTTTATCATGCACATCAGGTACAGAGAATATATATATATTATTTTATTGGAAACAAAGTTTTCAATTGCAGCAGCCAGAGTTAAGGTGTTGATTAACCAATTTTGCTTCTGTTACCTGCCCACATAATGGTTCCTATTCATGCAGCAGTATACCAGTGATATTCTATTTGATTAGGGACTAAAATCTTCTTGGGGTTTCCTGGGAGCAAGATCTCAAGGAAGCAAATCACCCCACTTGTCATAATACCTTGGCACAGCTATCTTCCTTCCTGCTTTTCAATTTGTCAGTAAATATTTGTGACTATATGCATGTTTGGGTCTTCCATCATGTCTGATGGACTCCTGTGGATTTGTGTGTGTGTGTGTGTGTGTGTGTGTGTGTGTATAATTGAGAATGTGAATGTATGTGGGAACGTGAGTATTTTGGGGAGAAAAGTTTATAAGATACATATGTATATATTTTACCTTCTAATTCACACCTTTCATACAAATACTAAAACTTAATTGCAACAGAATGAAGGCTGTACATATAAGAAAAAAAGTAGCTGAGTGTTTTTATATACATTCATACATATCTTTCTTAGAATAAACACTACACTGTAATTTTTTTTTAAAAAAAAGTGTGGCAATTTATAATGGTGGCAAAAAAAATCTGACTGAAATAATTGTTGCTCCGATGTCATAAAACTCCCTATACTTAGCAACACTTATAACATTGAGTTACCAAAAATGGCTGAAGAGCAGATATATTTTGCATTTTCTATACAACAGGCTATAAAACGTCACTTATCACAGTCCAGAAAGCACACAGAGATGGATTTTATATAAACATATGTAATAACATAGTAAGCGTGCATGAAAATTTCCCAATGATTGCATCTATGCCCTCTTGTTTTTCTTTTGAAATTTGAGTGTGAAAATGTGCCTTATATTTCACATTTTTGAAAATAAGGCCTCCGTATTTTTTTTTTCTCTTACAACCAGAAAGGGGCTTTTTGAATGTGTTCCTACACAAGTCTTCAAAAAAGCCAGCACTTTGTTTCAAATGCAAGTTCCAACCACTGCTCCAGTTGCACCAGGCGGCAAACTCTTAAAGGATTGCAGGTTGAGTCACTCAAAATGACAGTCTTCTCTGGCAATGGGACTAACTGACTTCTCAGGAAAGCGCTAGCACTTTGGCTAAATCCAGGATCATAGGTAGCTTCTTTTTTTGTGTGTTATGTTTTGTGTTGTTTTTGTGTTGTGCCTTGATTTTGTAATACTCCTTTGCTTTATGAATGCGTGCGGTCATCACTGTCTTTTAGAAATGTTCCAGCAACATAAAGACAGGCAGAGTAAATGAAAACACTGCGGATGTTAGGGAATTTATTGGCCCCTGTTTTTTTTTTTTTCTTTTTTTTTTTTTGTTTTGTTTTGTTTTGTTTTTTGAGAAACAAGAGCATGAGATACTTGTTTTGTTTTTTTTTTAAAAACAGTCTTTCCTTCCTGATTGCATTCCCTGTCTTCTTTTGTATGTGCTTCATAAAAAGGAAAGTAAATAAGTTTATATTATGTCTCAGATAAAATGAAGACTATTTCTATACAAGTGTCCTTTTAAGATCTTGGGATCAGACGTAATACTCTTTATCCTTGTTTTTCTTATTTTTGTTGGCGCTTTTCGCACTGCTGGGTTGTTTCTCCTTTACGACAGCCCCATTAGACTGTGCTGAGTTACTGATGTAGTTTCGACTCTCATCCACGTGGTATGAGCCTTCATCCCGGTTCCTGTACTTGTACATGGCATAGAGGAGAATGAGGATGCATAGGGCGGCTGCAGCTACTATCCCGACGACCATGCCCGTGGTGCTGCTGGACTCCCGGATCACTTCTGCTGAGCCTGGGTAGGGCTCTCTCCCGCCTACTCGGGTGGGGTTGGCTGTAGGAAACAGGATGAGAACAAAGTGATCATTGAGTTTCCTGAATGCTAGAAAACAATACTAATATCTACCATCTATTTCAGTGCCTAATGGAATAGTAGCTACTGCTTTAGGAAAATTATACTGCTGTTAATGGAGTAGTCCTTGTTCATCATAGAACTAAAACCTAGGGACTATCTCATCAACAGTGTCTTGCAAGCACAGCCCCAAATCAGATCTATCTAATTTTAAAGGACCATGTTGGTACTTTAGTTGAAAAGCCATTAATACAACATGCCAAATAAAATCCTATAATATCAGAGGGAATCATTTTAAGAATGAAATTTATGTTGCTTCAGAATAGGACTAACTCTGGACTAAATCACAACAGCTAAATTTAGGACTATGTTAGAAATCCTAGTGCCTGGTATTGTAATGAACATAGTATTAAATAATGAAATAATCCAGGCATTTTAATAGTCTTTTAAAGTAGAATTTTAGTCACCTCTTTATAAACCAAAACACCTAATTTCCTTTTCTACTGGAAATTTACTAATTTATACAAGTATTTATGTATTCTGTTTATACAGTGGCAGTGGCTGAGTGATTTTCAAAGTCAAACTTTAAGAGAAGAAAGTAAGAAGTATTCTTTCTCAATTTTAAATGATTTCTAGATTGGGTGTTAGTCAAAACTCAGTACTTAATAGATGATAAGAGAAGACTGACTGGTCTAGCTTTATTTAATTGTCAAAACCTTCATTCAAGTCTTCCCAGAGTACAAACAAGCTCTTCTTGGGTACAAGCAATGGATTCCAGGATGCCTAATGTCTTCACCATGGCCCAGGCAGGCTCTGACATTCACCACAGATGGCAAAGGAAAGAGCTGGAACTTAGGAGGCTAAAGGGGGAGGAGGATAGGCAGCTATTTTTCTCTGTACACTACTTTTTTAACTATAAAAAAACAGGAACTATAAAAAAAATCCTGTTTCTCTTTGACCCTAGCTAATTTTTCTCTATAGATTGTGCTTTCTCTTCTTCTCCACTATCCTATAGAAAAAAGATTGTTTTTCAAAAGTAATGGGTTAAAATGCTATGACATTCAAAATATTATTTGTAAATTATGCACAATGAACTTAAGCAATCTCAAAATTGCATATGCAAATATGGATCATGAATGTATATATTTGTGGTGTGTATGTATGTATGTGGACACACACCAGGAATTGAATTGTTCTAGAAGACTAACACTTTGCACTTATTTCACTACTATGAAACATTACTTAGTGATTAGACTTTTGTAGGTCTACAAAAGTTCTTGTTTTTTACTGTAAATCATTTACCAGAACACATAGCTCTAGACTGCTTTGTAACTCCATTTTCAAACATCACTAAGATTTCTTCTGCCTAAATGTTGGATTCTTGCTGTCATTTTCATTTCCTCCCCAAAATAAAGTCTTATAAATATAACCACTTATAAAGTAAAAGCTCTCAATCTCAAAGCAGCAATATGCTATGTACTGGAGCTATGAAATGTAGCAGGTGAAACTATTCCATGCCAATTATGTCACTGCTTGTTTTACCAAAGCCCATGAAACATTGCTGAATTAAAAGCCTTGGTGTTACTTCTGTGGCCAAGATAGAGGGAGACAAAGACTATAATCCACAGTATTTGATTGCAGGAAATTAATTTCCTCTCAAGAAGCATAGAACCTACTGCCGTAACTCTGTCACTACCTGACAAATCAAAGGCGGCACTCTCGTTTAAATACAGTCATCTTTGCCAAAGTGTGCCAATTAGCTCAGCTGCTAACTTTCCCTGAATGACAACTTTGTACTCGCAGCTTTTGGAGAGCATTCTTTGCTCAGACTGTCTCAAGAGCTAAAAAGGGAATTTTACTTAAATGTTACCTAAATCATTTTTCCTCATCTGATGGAATATTTTCACTTGAAACACATTTTCACAATCATCTCACTTGCCTGTCAGTAGGGAATGGGAGAGGGGGGACACAACACTATTCATTTAATGAAATGGAAGGATTAATTTTCTCTACTAAGTAACTATGTGTCCAGTCAGGAATTGCTGTCATAAATGGACTATCTTATCCAAGAATATTAATTTTATCTCTCAAACACATCTGATGTTGTTTCAAAACAACTATGAATATAGCACACCAGTAACAGATGTGTGTTCAAACGAGAATGAAACCACAATGACAAGCAAAACTTGAAATTCTTCAATTTTTCAGTGCCAACCAAAACGTTGCTCAAGTCACAAGGCTAAAGAAAAATCACCATGTAGCACATATACAAAGATTCCAAATAGCATAAATCTTTTAAAGTAACATATGACCCCCACAAATCACTAAAATCTAAACCCAAGGAAAAAATATATTATCATCTCCCCCATTTACATTAAAATTTAATAACCCCAGGTACTATTATAGATCTGTTTGGAATGTGCAGTTGCTTCCATATCTAATTGATTAATTAATCCTTTTTTCTATTTATGCTTCAAATCTGAAGACTGATTAATAGTTCCCTTAACTTTTTAAGATCAAAGGTATTTGTGTTAATGAACACCTCTCCCAAACATGCAACAGGCTTGAGAAATTTAAATATGTTTATGAATTATAGATGTGGTTTCACTTATCAATTGTTACTCATACTTTATTGTGAGGATCCCTGAAAAATTTCTGAGGACATTTCATCTTAATTTGAATGTAGAAAAGAGTATAAAATGGCAAATAAATATCAATGTCTTCAACAATTTTTCCTAAAATAAATAAAAGATAGATGTAATCATCTTTTAACCATTTAGGACAATGTGAAAAAAAGGACTTAAAGAGAATTTAAGTTTCTTTTATGGATTTGAGAATTGTGCTTTCTTTTTATACTCCCTATTAAACAAAAATAAAACATTTTTATAATTAAAATAATCTACAATAAATGCACCAAAGTTACTTTCAACTTTTCTCCCTTTCTTTGTTCTAACATGTGATGAAAACATTTTAAAAACAAGTGAGAGTGAAAGAAGAGGGGCTGAAAGAATGAAACACATGCAAATTAGATTTAACTTCTGAATGGTTTGTAGGCAAAACCAAGTTGAGGTAGCAAGCTCCTCAAATTGGGCCTGCAACACAACTGGTCCCATCAGTAGCAAACTTAAGTAGGAATGATGGTAGACATTAAAAAGGCTGAGGCATTTAAGCAATTAGGTATGATTTGAAATGGATAAGTATTCAGCTTTGGTGGTGGCATACATATTTCACATGAAGGCTAAGTCACTAGTTGAAAAAAAAGCCAAGAATTATAAAATCCAAATATTTCAACCTACTTATATCCTGTTTCAAGGACTCATGTAGTAAAAATTCACATATAAGCTATGAATTCCACACAGTTTAAGAGAACACCACAATACATTATTATTCTTATCAAGTTTCTCCATGCAATTCTGACTATCCACATTTAATGAAGAACGTCTATCATCATGTGCCCCACAGTCAACTGGTATTGAGGGTAAACTGCCAAGTCTACTGGTAGGGAGAGTGCATATGCCCACCTTCATGGCAATGGAAAGGAGCTTGACTTTGTTGGCAGTTTAGCCTAAATGAGTCAGAAGCTAATTGATGGCACTAGCAAGGACAAAGAGCCTTTAGGAGGGTTATAACCTCTTTCATTTTCATATTCACTTCTCATATCAGCCAAATGGTTATGGAAAACTTCCTGAGATTCATGCACTGATAAATAGTGTTACCTTAAAGGATAAATACAAAGTAGCATTTCATTTTCTCTCTTTCTCCCTCCCATCTCCCTCCCCTAATTATTTGGCAAAATTTTATGCTCTCTAGAAGCTTTCCACTTGATCTACTTTGGTTCATGTAGATTTATGAAGCATTCTACATGATGCTCTACGAGTTTTTATGTTTCTCATTGTCTAATTAATATTGTGATTACTTAGGTAGGCATATGCTTTAAAGTGTTAGTTAACATATTTCCCATTGTACTCTAAACCAATTTATTCCTATCGATGATAATTCATTATGAAAATGCATAGAAATGTAAAAGATATAGTACTTTGTCATATCTTATAAAAAGAATAATAAGTGCAATTGTTGTTCTGCTTCAAAAAATAAATGTTTAGTCTTTAAAATTCTAATGTATCCAAAAAAAATTTAACTTATCCTTGAGTTTGCTGAGCTAGTTATATTACCATAACATGGGTTAAAAAAACTGTTCTGATGTGTGTTCTTTATTTATGAGGGTCTTTGGACTTGTGTCTGTGTGAAGAGCATTATTTCCCCAAATATGATCTAATTACAAAAAGTCCCTAAGACAAACATATTTAAGAGACACATCAGAGTATTGGAGAGTCCAGAGTGCTGTTTGTGGCAGGCCTCATCTCATTGCAGCTTCTCTGATTCTCTGTCACCTCCTCCCATTTCTCTTGACTACTCCCAGTTTTCACCCCTTCTGATCTCTTCTGTGCCTCTCTCAGCTCCTGAGTTGTTCTTGAAGGTGGCCCTCAGAAAACACAGCTGATGTGTTCCCCTTAACCCCAAGGTAAACAGAGAAGGTCAGGCCAGCAGAGTAAGGAATCTGTCTCTCCAGGTTAGTGCATTACTCAGCAACGTGTTCAATAAACAATAAAACTATTGCCAAATTCCTGATTTCAAATCACGATATAAAATAACTTACTGGTCAAAATGTCTTAATGTGATTGTTCCACCAGAACTATCTTTGCATTTGATATTGGCATGATTTCTTGAAAATTTAACTTTCTAAATTTGTTTACAGGTAAAATAATATGCTTTATCAAAACAAATAAAATTTTTTTACTAATTCAAAAATATTTGTTATGCAGATGGCTATTTGAGAGGCATATTAAGCCACTGAGTTTTGAATCACAGCCTGTGTGTTCCAGTTTGCATTGTCTGATTGTATCTCGTCATATCTTAGGATATGCAAATAGGAAGCCTCAAGCACCCAGTTACTTAGGAAGATGATTCACAGAAGTTCTACACCATGCATTTTGAAATATTAATGAATCTGTTTTAAAAGGTTTCATTTTGCAAAGGAAAGTGTTTGACATCCTTGGTTATTCTGAGATGGTAAACATAGAAATCAAATATTATTATTAAGGCATAAAATTGTTCTTGATTTATGTTTTTACATATCCAGAGGAGAGGTGGTATTTGAAGTAACATTTTCTATGATGTAGAATGAGGGTTTGTGGGTGAAAGGATTCTAGATTTCCACTGATGAGTTCACCAAGGCAAAAATCATGCCACTAGATACTCTGATTATCACTCAAATTGTCACTTTTATGAAACTATTGTGAATACTTGAACAACCTGTTCTTCCACTGTAATCTTATAATATTTACACGGTTTCCAGAGTTAGCCTTCAGGGTGAGACAGTGATTTCTAGGCAATTTTCCAGGTTGGTTTATTTCTATCAAAGAAATAAAACCAACATATAGGGACATCATCAACTATGACCCTGTCACATCAAGGGTGAAGAATGAATGTCACTACATAAAAACAACAATGAAAATCAAGCATTTGAACTTTAACAAAAAGAATTGTAAGAAATTACTGGTCTTAAGAAATAACGGCAAAACATAACAAAAGTAAAAAATAGAATGTGAGCCATAAATTTCAGATCAGGAGGGGCATATACAGGATTATAAAATTACATAAAGTTCTACATATCATTGTGCTGACTAGAGTAGTTGACGTCTTATCTTACAATGATCCCTTTAAAAAACTATTAGCTAGATAAACTTATTGAATTTTTTCTGAGCAAATGTCTTTGGCCAGTCTTTCTAGTTTTATCACAGATTCAACTTAAAGAAATTGCTTTCAGACTTTTGTCTCCACCCCACCTATGAAAAAAGAATTGTCTAAAATGATCTCATTATACCAGAGTTCTATACTGTGTCTTAATAAGTGTGGAAGTTATTATAATTCTAGGCAATCCCTGAAAAGGGTTTCAGATTTACAGGAGAAGATTTGACATTTCCAACTACTCAGTTTCATTAATACTGTGAAAAGAAAATTGGAATTGTAGGCTCCTGGGGTGTTTGTGAATTGAGATTAGCACATTTTTTTCCCTTCCATCCCCCAAAACTCCAAGGTTTATTATTTTTCCCATGTTTGTGCTTCAGGACAACATAGGCCAGAAGGAGCAGTTAGATGCAATCACTCAAAAGAAAGTATGCTTTTTTAAAAAAATATATTTTTTAGTTATTTATATGCAGTGTTAAGATTGAATCCAGTGTCTCACACATGCTAGTCGAGTGCTCTACTACTGAGCCACAACCCCAGCCCAAGAAGGCATGCTTAAATGCCACATCTGAAGGAAGGCAGTGCCCAAGGATCTACACTGCATGCTCTGATTTTTACTTAAGCTGTGGTTTTGTGAGAAAGGACAGATGCTAGATATTTCAGATCCCTCTCATTCTCCCCTTCCACCAATTCCTCCCATGCCCTGCCCATCCTGA
Organism: Glaucomys volans; assembly: GCA_020662805.1. Classification (NCBI taxonomy): domain Eukaryota; kingdom Metazoa; phylum Chordata; class Mammalia; order Rodentia; family Sciuridae; genus Glaucomys; species Glaucomys volans. The sequence continues at coordinate 418,857 of JAJEJO010000866.1, forward strand.
ACTTTACTCCTGCAGTCAAACACGAATCTTGAGAGAGGACATGTTTGACAGATCTCTGCTCTTCCCCCATGAATTGGCAATTCAAAGAGCTTGGAAATCAATCAACCTTTGCCACCTGTTTCATTGCTGGGTCTGACATTTTCCTAGTCTGTTTTCCAAACTGACACTGCATATGTCTGAAGGGAAATTCAGGGGCTTAGGGGCCACATTCTGACATGGAGAGGATCACTGTCTTCTCCAGAAACCTAAGTATTGCATGGGAAGGAATGCTATGCAAGGATGAACTTATGTGCCTGCATGACAGAAAACAGGGTGCTGCCTCAACTGGTACCACGTGGGAAGGAAAGGCCATGGCCAGCTATGCCTTCTATGATTTGGGTGACACTGAAAATGAACAGAGAAACATACACATTCTCCCTTGTCTCTGGCAGAAGCCATAGCATCATGCCATTTACAGAATCCTGTTCCTCAGTTATCCAGTGTGCCCACAGCTTAGCTGCCTGCAGGCTCATTGGACTTTTTACATGGTAAAGGTGTCCATTAGGTTTTATAAGAACCCTTGAAAGCATCATAATGTTTACTAAAGTACCAGTGTGCCTACTGTTCTCGTGGCACTTTATTGTCTGCTCACAGCTAGCTCTCAAATGCATCTTCCATTTTTTTTCCAAAAGAAATTATCAGTAATAACCATATTGCTGTCCCTACATCCCACACATACCAAACAAAATTCTACCTCCATGGTTTGTTCATAAGGTCTTTTTCTTCCTCCTTGTCTAAATAGTATTTATCCCTCAAGTCTTAGCTTAAACATTCCATTTTTGGTGAAGTTTTCTCTAGGATCTTCCCTCCTCCTTTCAGTGAATATACAGGGAGCTATGGTTATGTTACAGGGATAGGATGGTAGAGCAGATAGCCAAGTGCACTGGACATATGCCCTCACAGACTGTGAGATATAGTGAGGTAAAGAGACTACGACAGAGAATCACATGGTCAAACATAAAGTAATAGCTGGAAGACACATGATGGTAGAAAACTGTAGGCACCAGGCAGCATTAGGAGCAAGGCTTATGACTGACACTAGAGAGTCAGAAGTGGGCAGGAGAGTCTACTAACAAGGAAGAACAGCATGTGGCATGACCTTGAGGAAAGAGAGTTTAATTTTCAGAAACTGAACAAGAGCCAGAGTGGCCACAGTATAGTGAGTTTAAAGGAAGAGTTAGAAGAAATTTGAAGGTGAACATGGAATTTATCACCCAAATTGTAGGCCATGGAATGAGGTCATAAATGAAAACATTGGCATATTTGATTCTGAAAATAATAATTGTATAGAGGTATTACAAACAAAGTGAAAGTGTAGACAAGAAAGGAAGGGAAAAATGTTTGTAATGCTATGATAGACGAAGAGGAAATACCTCTCAAATACAAAGAGCATGCACCAATTGACATAGAAAAATACAGAGGGCTCAGTAGAAGAATCTGAGCAAAATACAGAGAGGCACAAGGTGAAGAAATAGGAATGCTGGTAAGAATATGACTTTTTCATTTATTTTTAGGAAGTAATCCAATAACCACTATAAAATTAAAAGTAAAGAAATTCACTATATATTACATCACCCATATTGGTATATATTCTATATTATAATAAAATCTTACTGAGATGTTACATTTCTGTTGTTATTTTTCTTCTTTTTCAGACCCAATTATAAGTCCTTTGACAGTTTCCTGTGACTAAATCTTTTTCTCACCAATTCTCTACCTTCCAATTTCTAATGAAGATTGAACAAAAATGGCTGAACAGTGTAGTTTTCTAACTGATTAGAGAAAAGGATTTTTGTAAGCTGATAAATGTGCAGGGGTAAACTGTGGTGAATGTTGCCTTTAAGAAAGTGTGAGGGACCTTTGATTTCAAATTTTTAGCAAAGGTGGCTAGGGAGTGGGAAAAATACTGGTCATAATATTTTAGATTCTTTATAAAATATTTTTACTTCAATACTTCCCTACTCCCCACCCTCCATAATCTCTTCCATAAAAGAGGTAAGTATGTTGTTTATATTAATAAACCAAAAATCACTTCTCCTGTGTTTGAGAACTAGAATCGATAAGTATTAATGCAAATGTCATTATCTGTTTTCCCCATTCTTCCAAATACTCTATTGCTGGATTCCAATGACTGAAGTCACTAAGTTATTTCAGGTGAACCAGGTCAAGAGTCTTCAGTTTTCACTTGGTTTCCTCATTTATATCAACATATCTGATATCCTCAGGGCTACAAATGTTTGATAGTGAACCTTGAGCTCTTTTTATCAATTCAGCAGGGTAGTCACAGAAGTTTCTAGGGTACTTTTCAGTACTGTTGCTAATAGAATGAGTTAAGAAGGGTCTCTCATCAGTCAAGCCAAACTTTCCATAATTGTCAGGCAGAAGAAAAATCATACAGGCAATAGCTGAGAAAATCAGTTTCCAAGCTAGGGAGTCCAGAGAGTCTGTATGTGTTTTTCATCAAAATGTATTACATTTCAAAAAATGCAAGAAGAGCTATATATGGAAATGTAGATGATACTCTTTATTACTGATTTTTTACTCAACTTTGCTTCTTGATAGCAAAATAGGCTTACCTTCCTGGGAGCTCATCAACTATAACAGCCAGAAACACTTAGACCTAGAAATCATTTATCTTAAGACATTTCACTTTCATACATATAGAGAAATTTGAACACTTTGTCTTATACAAAACCAGGGGAATCATTCCAAGGAAGCCTCAAGGCTTAGAATCAGGAATTTGGGGAGAACCTGGTTTATAGTAAGATATTATAGTATTATATTATTATAGCTGGAGTAATGTGTGCTGTGTGTATGTACAAGCATGTATGTGTGTATGTATTGGCGAATACAAAAGAACCTCTCTACTTCTCTCATTGAAGTTGCTAAAGTTGTCTTCTCCCCCCTTACTTCATGAATTTGTAGATAAAGATAGATTTTTTTAAGATTTCTGCAGAAGATTTCACAATATCTTGGGATTAACTTAAATATATTAGCAAAATCCTCTTTCATTACTTCCTCCCAGATATTACATGGACTTTAGTTTACTAGATATTTCTAACATTACTTTCCAACTGCTGCTTAATACAGCTATGTGACTTCTGACTCACTGCAATGCATAAATTTCTTTTCTTATTTTACTAAGTTAACAACCTTTGCTTTTACTAGTTACTATTATATGGTAGGCCCTGTGTTAAGAACTATACACACCTTATCAAGTTTATTCCTCATAGACTACAGTTATGTGACATAGGTATTATTACTTTGCAGGAAAGGAAACTGAGTCTCAAAGTAGTTAGGTTATTTAGGCTTCTAAGTGGCACAGATAAACTTTAAACCCAGGTCTATCTATGGCTATTTGAGTTTCATACATTCAATGTGTCTATATTTATGACTGCAGAGTATTTTTTTTTATTTTGGAATTTCCTATTTATCACAATGCAAAAGAATTCAACACTTTAGGCATCTCTTCTAAGCAGCTGTGCATATTGACCCCTTCAAGGTACATTCCACTTTACCTCTTGCCATTTATCTGTCCTTTGCTATATGAGTTTGCACTCCCACTGAATCTTAGAAAAGCAGTACAGAGGGGAAAAAAGCATATAGGATTGACACTTGATTCTTGTCCAGGCATTACACCTAACTTGCTGAGTGACAATTGGCAATTCATTACCCTCTGTTAGCACTTCTTCATCAGAAACTCGATGGTGACACTTAAATTATTTACCTCCCAGGGTCACTGCGAGGATCAGATCAGAGTGGACAATAAATATGCAAGTGCTCTGAAAAGGATAAAGGTCTTTATAAAAAAAAACCTCTGCAGTGATGGTCTGATTACTTTCCCTGTGTCTTTCACACAAAGGTACTGTATCTGCAGTTGTCAATTAGACAGTTCTGTAACATGTACTGCACACGGTGGCTCAGTCAGCTGTGGCAGGGACTTCTGAAGACATTATCTCTGTATATTTGAGGGTATACCTTTCATGAATGGAAGTCTTGTGAGTTGAAGTGGCAAAAAGGACCATTTACATCGCAGGGCATGCTGTTCCAGGCCGTTAATTGTGATGCCGCATGTGAAGTGTTTCTGTTTATCTGTGAAATATTCTATCTTTGATGGATCAGTGCTTTCTGGTTTCTAAGGTTGAAGTGAATTAAAATTTTATTATGATAGTTTATGTTTTTATATGTCATGAAATCAATCATCTAAGACTATTCTTCGGTAATAACTGATGATATGGTTTACTATCTTGGAAGTAATAACTCTTGTGATTAGGTTTTAGAGTTTCTAAAATTGTTAAGTCAATTCTTTTTCCCTTCCTTCCCAGGTCTGAAATTTCACGGTCTACTCTGGATAAAACCCAGGGTAGAGCTCCTACTGCACTGCTTTCAATGGGGCGGGGTGCCGTTTCCCTAATTTAGAACTGGGTCGATTCACTTTGGGTGATCATCTTTATATTCCTGTCATGAAGCTATTGCTGTCTCAATTTTCTTTTGTTGGGAAAAGATGATATTCTTTTTGGTGCAAGTGCAAAGTGCAATAGCTGAGGTGAAAGACGACAAGCTTCTCCTCTGAGCCCATTAGAAGGAAGGCTGTCAAGCCTAGAATTAGGAAATATGGAAGACAAGACATCTGTCATGGGGTGGGGGTGTACTGTGGGTAGCTATGCCTGGTAAGTCATGCTGCCCAGAGTGTTCCTGAGTGCCTTGACAGAAAGGGCAAAAGGATTATCAGAGCAAGTGGGACAGCTAATCATCCCTTGCTTCAAATGCTTGGTGGGGCAGAGCTCTCAGTTTGTTTCTACCAGAAATAGCAGATACACATGCCTCCCCCCACCACATCAACGGAAATATTAACAGCGTAAGGCACTGCTCCTGTCTCACTAAGTACAACTTTTTTTACCAAGAAAAATTTTATACTAATAGAATTTTGCAGTACTTTGTAAAACATTCTAGATGCTAAGGTGCCAATTACTAACATTTCTCTTCTTTATTTCTATTTCTTTTATGGTTTATTCCTTAGCTTAGAACTAATAAAATCTCATTTATTTTATCAAAGTTTCCCTGTGACAGACTGTATGCTAAGGGCACTTCAGGATTCCTCTCATTTTTATCAGCACCACAATGGCAAGAGGACATTATTCATGTCATTTTACATGTGAAAAAATTCAGGCATACAGAGGTTCTGACTGCACAGCAGGGGGATGAACTTGGATTTGAACTCAGTCACCCTGACTTCCCAAGTTTACTTAATGACAAAAAACTACAGTGGGCTCATCCATGTGGCTTCTCTTTCTCCTAGGTTTGTTTACTTGTTTGTTTATTTACGTACTTGATGGCTCTGGTGGTACGGGCAACTCTAACATATCCTATTTTTAACCTGGGAAAATATTAAAGAATTCTTGTTTTTCTTATTTTTTAGTGCCAGGCTTCTTGTAACAGCCCGTGAATGAGTTAGGAGCTACTAATGATGACAGTGATCTCATCAAGGAGTCAGTGAGTTGAGATGAGACCTGGAGGCTAAAGCCAAACGTAGCATTTGCTGTTCCTTGGGGCACATATGGTAACAATGAAAGCATATTGGTTCTTTGTGGAGGCAGCCGTCCCCGTGGAGTGGAACACAGAATATGCTGCCTTACCTTTGATAGCATCTGAGGAAATGTAATTAATAAGGTAGAAAGAAAACTCCACAGGAACCAATTGCATTATCAAAACAGGTATTTGACACGACGTGCAAGAGAATGGGACTTCAATCTTTTTGGATTTCAGGTTTTAATAAGAGGTAGACTTACCCTATATTTTTCTGAACCTATGCTACATTTCTCCTTTCAAGGTTGGTGAATATTTTAGAGCATGAAAAAGTATGCCATTGTCTCCCTCCAAAGCACAATGGGAGGTATGTCACTTTAGAAAGGCTTTTATGGTAGTTTAGCATTTTCTAATGAAGACATAATGTGAAGTACGTTATTAATGCTTTAAGGCTGGACTCATATAGGCTGCTTATAAATTTAGTCTGTACTCATTACTGAACAGATTTTTCTGTTACTGTAGCAGAGTTCTGGATTAGCCTCCATCTCTTCTTTAGACATTCAAATAAATGTGTACTCTAACTGAGCATGCTCACATGCTAATTATTATAAGATATTTTAGTCTCTCTAACACTAAAATGGGCTGTGCTCATCTTTCTCTCATATCAAACCTGCATGCCTCATGAGAAACCAGCACAAAATAATTCATCCACTGGAATAAAACCTATGCTGGTAGCACCACTCCTCTACCTATTATGAGATTCATCATACTTATTTTTATTTATTTATTTATTTATTTATTTATTTATTTGCAGTGCTGGGGATTGAACCCAGGGCCTTATGCTTGCAAGGCAAGCACTCTACCAACTGAGCTATATCCCCAGCCCCATACTTATTTTTAAACCTGAGTATGTGTCAAACATTCTGCCAAGCACTGTGTACGCATATTCTTTCTTTCAATATCATAGTAATCACATTCTTTTCACTTTACCAGCTAAGAAACTGAGCATCAAAAATATTAAATAGTTTTCCCATGACCTGGAAAGAATTGCCTCTCAAATCAGTTCTTTTTCAGACCTGGCCAAGACTAGTATTCACTTCCTGTTTTATATCACAATTATTACAAAATGATGTTAAAAGCTTTCCTAAAGTGTAATAAAAATCCATCCATCCCATTATATTGTAAAAAAGAAATCCAAAAAGCACATTAGGTTCAAAATAGTTCAGGTTAAATAAAAATTGCTATATTCTGGGAAAAAAGTCTTCTGTTTGTTCTTTTGTTTTCTGCTAGTCTCCTAGTAGGAACTGATTTGGGTGGATGAAAACTGGGTGCCAGGAAATTTGACCTCAGGCTGACCAAACTGGAAATAGGCCTTCTTCCTGTTTTTAGGTTTCTAGCCTTTCCTTACAGCATTTGTACTTTCAAATTCTTTCTCTGTACTTTTGATATATAAATATTTTAAAAACCTCTTTCCAATATTATAAACCAAGACAGTTAAATCAAGAGCTTGGGAGCCATCCCTTCTGTTTGTGCCTCTATATCACAGTTTCTGCAGGAGAACAGGAGCCTCACTTTGGTGGGCTCCTTGCTCCAAGCTGACAATGACGCTCTGTCATGAGGAACTGTACTTTTCCTTTGGGCAAATCCATTGAGCAAATAAATTGGCCCTAAATCCCTCCATCCTCACTCTTAAAAACTTTCCAGACTTTTCCCTCCCAATGTGTTGAGCCAGGTCTGAGTTCTAGACTCCCTCTAGAACTCAGTTTGCCAGTTTAACTTTGTTCAATATAAGTTTCAATCTAGCATCACTATCTTTGGAAAAGCAGAAGAAATGATAGAATGATAAGAGCTAAAGGTGTGGCTCAATGGTAGAGTGTTTGCCTACCATGCATGAGGTTCTGGGTTCAATTTCTGATATTGTGTTAAAAAAAAGTAACAATGATTATCTGGTGACTCTACTATTTTAACCAAATTCCATTAATTTTTACTCCAGTGTTCTGGAGGATTAAATTTACATATATATAAATATATACACATATATGATATATATGTGTACATGAAAATTTACACATACACATATAGCATATGTGTATATGTTTATATATGTAAATTTAATCCTCCAGTATGTTACATCATATATATATGGATGTAACATATATATCACATATATATGATGTAGAACATTGGATTGGACAATTTATTTTTATAAATAAAATAAAATTTTATAAAATAAATTTTATAAAATTTATTTTTATAAATTTATTTTTATAAATATATATAAAGTTCCCAAGCCAGTATGTTATGTCTTAAAAGTCAGCTTCTGCTTCGTTGCCCAAATTCCAGATGCCCATCCTGAATAAGGTGCTGGGACCTTGGCACTAAGTCTGACCTAGTACTCAAGATATGCTACCATGTTCCCAAATATGGAACATTTATTAGTGCTATTTTTCTGACTGCAGTTCAAAATCATTAATTTTAACAGCAATGTGTTGGCTATTACAGGCTAATGAAACTAACTTTTAAATAACTCTATAATAAGTACCCCAAATTTAAATATAGAACAAAATTATCTTCTCATTGGGTTTAAAAAAATATGGTCTAATAAGTGATATATTCCTTTAAATGATTGAGATTACTTATTTAATGAAAAGATGCACCTTGTTCAATATACATATCTTTATTCCTAATGTGGTTAATGGGATCATTCAGTAGAAATCCTTTGATCTTTTCTCAAAATAGCACACTGGAAAACCACTCAAAATTGCATGATAATTGCAGTAAATTTACCCTAATGAAGAGTAATACATGGAAGGAAACTTTTGCCATCAAATTTAAATTCATGCCATGGAATTACTTAAATGAGCAGCTTAAAAAGTGATCCTATATTTGTGAGGTACCTGAATTTTAGAGAAACAACCTTCTGCATTCCAAGAAATTAAAAGCCCACATATTCTAAATTATAGAGCCTACTAGCGCTCTCATTTTACACTGAGTAAATTAATCTCTCTGAATTTCCTTAGCTATGAAGATAATTTATAATTTTGGAAAACAGTGAAATAGAATCCTGCTTGTAAAGAGCAAAGGACAAAAGTGAGCAGAGACTAAATCCTCCCTCACTACAGGTCATTCCTGTGATCAATCGCTACCCATGATCTGAACCCTGGTCAATGTGATGTAAGTATACGCAATCTGCAGTGGTCCTCAGTTGCTGGCTCCATCTCCCCATCTCCCCTGACTCAGGTAATGTTTAAAAGATGCCTAGAAAATGCATGATCCCTTCCTCTCTTTCCCTGGACTAACCAGATATTTTATTGTTCCATGGAGTTTTTCTTTTCCTAGTTTGACAAAGGTTCAATTGATCTGAAAGAGGCCCACTCTCCTATTAGCTACCTTCCCCCACATAAGTGCAAAGAGAATTGACAATTACTCTTAGCATTGTAAATCTAGGAGGGAATTGTCTTCCCTTAATAGGGCCCCCAGGAAACAGGAAACCGAATCTGTTCTTTACAACAAATAACAAATTAGAGTTATTCATCAGAAAGCTCTCACACTAAAGAGGGTCATTATTTTCCCCTAAGATCTTGAATATCAACATAAAAATCACCCTTTCCAAACTTCTCTAGGACTTTCAAGAAGGCTTTCATTTAGAAGAAGGCCCCAAAGAAAGACACACTGATGTGTGATTAAAGGCCATCTGGGAACTCAAGTGGTTTTGCAGTATTGCCATTTTGTGAATTTACTAAGTGAATCTAAAATGTAAGATTTCAAAGCAATATGTTCTACAAAGACTCATGTTCATGTGAAATAAAAAGAAATCCTGGGAAAAAAAATATATATATATATTTCTGAAACACAAATAATAAATAATAGGAAACACTCATAGTTAACAGTTATTCAGAGCAAGGTATTTGTTCTTCAACATGCCTTCCATATGTTAATTAGTTCATTCCAACAATCACATTTCCTGGCAGAGGGAAAAGCACAAAAGGTGCAAGTGTTTGTGAGGCAAAGTGTGAGGAAAAGGTCATTCATCTGTCAGGTGTGAAGGCAGCACACACCAGGCATTTTAGGACAGTGACGGCCTGTGACCTTGAGGTTGCTTGATTTCTACCTGTGACTCAGAGCTGGGGTTCAGTTAGCTCTCCTAAATTGCATGGCCACCCTCTTATAACCTAAAACACTGCTTGTATGAATGTGCAGCTATCAAGCAAGGCGAACTGCAGGACCGTGCAGCTAGAATCAAATATAATTGAGTTCCATGTGTTCCCACCCAGGGGGTTGTCCCTGATCTAGTTTCAACATGTACAGTTCCCATCAGGAGGCCTGAGTGGTTTTATCAGTTGCCCACCAATTTTCAGCCAGGAAAAGAAACAGCATTACGTAAAGAATAAAAATAGCTTGAATATTATTTTTATATGACTGAACTTCGAAAAAGGAAAGCTATCATTTATGCTCTACCTTATGCCAAACATTGGAATAGTGCCTTAAGTATATTAATTTTAATTTTCGCAACATCTCTGAAAATAAGTGATATTTTGATGTCATAGATGAAGAACCAAAAAATCAGAAAAAATAACTAAGATGGCATCCAGAGTAGAATGGAGAAAAATCCCTTGTTAGAATCCAACTCAAGGTACAAACTCCATTTTTGCCTCTACGGTTAGCACAGCAGCGGATGTACACAAGGACTCAATAACATTTAATCAGTGATGAAACTGATGACTAAATACACATCTTCCCTCTTTGTTAAGAGTCCTGGGTGGAAGGTAACTCAAAATTATCAAACACTTAATAAAAGGTGTAATTTACAAGTACTCAAGATAATGCAGGATTTTTTTCTTGTTTGTTCTATTAATAGTCTCAGGAAGGTATCTAAATAATGAACATTTGCAGAGGAAAAAACTATTTTTGAAGGTGGGGATAGTTCAAGAAATTAGAAAACATTCATGTGCAAATCCTCATGGAAGGTAATGCACTTATTAAGGTAATTGTGCATCTCTTTAGAAAAATCTGCTTTCACTTGCTGAAGGAATCACAAATGTACATAGCAGACATGCATTTTTCACATGTCTCAATATGTTACTTTTCTAAAAAGTCAGTTTCCCAGAATTTGAACTGCTGATGTCTGAAATGCTTTTTCTCAAGATACATCTAATGGTATCCAAAGCCCAATAACATCAGCAATTATAATTATTGCTAATTTTATCTTTTATATATGTATTCAGACAAATAGTAAGCAGGAAAGAGATTTAAGAAAAACAGTTCAATCACAAAGACAGACCTGTAGGAGGGGCATCCTAATGTGAAACAATATTCATGTTCAAACAGGGTAAAAAAAAAAAACATGCATTCCTAAATGATAGTCATAAAATACAAAAGTCACAAAAAATAAGACCAGGAGATAAATTCACAAGTCAAGCTTGTGGTGAATGAGTGCACCATGTAAGAGAATCTGAAGTTCTTGTTTTAACAGGAGTGGATGAATTGAAAACTAAGGAGTGAAGAAGGAAATGCTGAAGGAGAGGATGAGAAGTTATACCAAGCTTGGTCTGAGAGTATTAAGGTAGCTGTCATTAGAGTCAGGAAAAGTTTGTCTTGTGTTTTGGGTATAAGACTCGTGCAATAGAAAAGAATTACACTTCCAGAACAAGGCCCCATGAGGGAGCAAACAAACAGGGCTCCTGCTTTGTGGAATGTAATTTCTGGTGGGGGATGCAAGCTACATATTAGTGAACCAGGGACAGGTAAGTAAACACCATGATTTCAGGCACTGAGAGATGTGATAAAGAAGAAAGATAATCTGAAGTGTGGATAATGCAAGCTCCTATTCACCTTCCCGTGTGTTATGATATTTAACAAAGCAGACAAAAGTCAGGGGAAATAAGAGGAGAAGAGGGAGACAAAAGGATTCTGTCTGTCTCCTCTGCTCTACCTCCTTTTCTTCTCCCCCCACCATCCTGTTCTCCTCTGAACAGCAGAAACAATGGACCAGTCTCTAAGAAATGGTTAGTGAGACCTATAAGCAAGGGCTAGAATAATTGGGCCATTTAGTTCAAGAAGAAAGAAAAAGTGACAATTTTAAGTGCAATTAGAGTCCTGGCACGGGATTTACTGGGTACTTAAGGTACAGACTATATAAAGAAGATGATAGTCCATACGGAGACAACAAAAGTGGGAAGCAGATCAAAGAAAATCAGCAAGAACTGTGATTAGAAAGAACCCATGCAGTTTTCACCACTGTTTGAACATTATTAAAATGCTGAAATCAACTACCCTGAAAAAAAATACTAATTGGGAAAACAAAAACTACACACAAACACCAGAAATTATTATTGAAATAATTCAAGTTGGAGGATCTCAGAGAAAATGAGATACAAAAAGAAAAAAGAAAGAAAGAAAGAAAGAAAGAAATGTACTGGTATGACAGGTTAGCAGCAGAAAGGGTAGGCATGTAAGCTTAGAAGAAATGGGGAAATGGAACGTAAAGGTGGGAGAAGGCAGAGAGATGGGAGACGATAATGACAAAAAGCAATTCCTGAAATCCTTATTTATTTATTTATTTATTTATTTATTTATTTATTTGCGTAGAGAGAGTCATAAGAACACCAATAAAAATGAAGGCAGGATCTTAGTCAGGGGACCCAGGATGGTATCATGAGGTGACTGTATCTGGCCATACAACCAAGAGGGACTGGTTGCTGAAATTGATGAGTGGGGAATTGAATGGATGATCACCAGAGATCCAACAGTTACCCAAGACTGGCAATGCCTGAGCTGACAGTCTTGACTGAGGGGTGGAACCTAGGAAGACTGGTGGGAGCACATCTGCACATCTTGCTGAGAGGAGGCTTTTGCCCTCCTGCTCCTCCCTGCAGGGCAGCTGCTCTCTAAGGGTTTGCATCAGTAGCTACAGTCAAAGGGAGGGAGTGACAATCAAAAAGAGATGCACTCATCTGTTGAAGGGCACCTAGGTTGGCTCCATAGCTTAGCTCTTGTGAATTGTGCTGCTATAAACAATAATGTGGCTGTGTCAGGGTTATATGCTGATTTTAAATCATTTGAGACTATCAAGCTAAGTGAAATAAACCAATCCCCCAAAAACCAAAGGTCAAATGTTTTCTCTGATATGTGGAAGCTAACCCACAATAACAGTGCAGGGGAGAAAAGAATAGAAGTGTGGTAGATTAGACAAAGGGGAATGAAGGGAAAGGAGGGAGGATGGGAATAAATCTGACATAATTTTCCTATATACATATATAAATACATCACAGTGAATCTCAACATGGTGTATATCCACAAAAATGGGGTCCTAATTAGAATAAAATATATTCCATGTTTGTATAATTATGTCAAAATGGATTTTACTGTCATGTATAACTAAAAAGAACAAAGAAAAAAGAGATGCAGTTCTGCATCCTGAAACTTTTTATTCAATATTTTAGAATAATAGGTTTACTTTAAAGTGGTACTTTCATAAGAATATAGAAATTATATTGTGACATACAGGTCTCTTCTGGCTCTAGGTGACATCTATGGAGGTCATGAACTAGCATGAACAGAGGTTAGTCCATATCTTCTACAGTCATGTTGTTAACACAAACAAGAGAATAACTGAATTTCAAGAAACAACACTTTGACAAAGAAAACTAATGCGAGTGACTCTAATACTTGGTATTGTCAACATATGGACTCAAATCTAAACTGTGATTCATTCACTTTCAGGATCCACAGCCTCCATCTAAGACACAAGGGCTATATGGAAAGTGTTTATGCATCAGTCACATCAGATGAGATGCAAACATATCATAAAGAAAAAGGAGAAATTATGCATTGTCTACAAGCAAAATGCATCCATTTAAATTTCAGGGAACCATGTCAAGACTCAAATATTTCTCTTTTAAATCCACAAGGACTCTACCTGCTGTTTGCTTTACTACTGCCATAATACTCTCACTTCCAAAATTCAGAAATACACCACTTAAGATAATTTGCTAGCAGAGTGAATGGTGGGGATGTTTTGTCAGTACAAAGGTCAAATAATTTTGTACAATGCACTGCAATTTTTTAGCCTTACAATTTTACTATAAGTGACCCAAAGGAAAGTCCATTATACTGTTACACACAAAAATTATGCTGTGAGCTAATGGAAAATGAACTGCAAGGTAGCAACCCTGTATGCTGTCCCCCATCACGTTTTCTGAAATACATGTTCTTGGTGGATTTTGTTTTTTAACATTTTAAAAAAATGCAGAAAAATTTGTCCTTGTAAAAAGTAAGGACTCTAATTGAATGCACCATTAATATGATGAGGTAGCCTTCTACACATAAATGGACAGATCTTCTAGGAATGTGACATGCAACAAGGAATTACAGTGAAGCCAAGGAAGTAAGAAAAAAAAGTGGACTAACCTAACCCACCTGAGCTCGGCTCACAGGGGTCAATGTCCTCATCATCACTGGGACACTCTGCTGAGGCCACAAGGATGTCATCTGTCGTCTGCAAAAGAATCACATTCAGAAGATTAATTTAAGGGATCCTAACAGATCCTCTTATATTGGCTCATTGACAAGTGAAACACAGTTTGCCTTTATTTCACAGGTTGAGAAACCAAATTCATTATTTCCCTTCCCAAAGACACAAAGTTTAAATTCACAAACATATTTTAGATCACTCATAAAAGTATTTGCGTGTTTGTGAAAACTTGATTACACCATAATTACATGAGGACATAGAAAGGGTAAGGGCAACTTGTAGACTTGCATCCATTCAAATGTGGAGAAAAGCTACATGCAGTAGTATATAGATGTTTAAAACAAGCTGGCAGAAACAGATGATCTGAAATTTATTGCAGCCCTGGAGTGCTACAATGTATGCATCAGTGGGCTTTATGGAGTACTTGTGCTTGGCTTCCTAAAAGCAGAGCAGCCATAACCTTTTACATTCACAACCAGGTAGAGTTTGATAAATCTTTGAGATGTAGCCTGTCATTAGGAAACACAGATTAAGTGGAGAATTGGATATATCTCTCACTGATGCAAAAAGGGAAGCAAATAGAGTCCATTTAAGGTACTTTTCATTTGCATTACACTTCCCATTCAAATCTCATTTTTGCAGTATTCAGATAGCAGGTATTGTTCCCCTCTTGTCCTTTACATCATTAAGGTTTCATAATAAATGAAAAGTATATTTCGAGTAGAGTGGGGGAGAGGTGACCGCTTCCTCTGTGACATTCTAGTTGCTTCATTGCACTTACAGCAAAAAAGATAACTATCGCTGTAATAAAAAAGCAGAGTGTAAATCCCAGCAGTTAGTCACATAATCAACACATTGACAAGCACCAAAGGTTGTTCTTTACTGCCACTTACAGCAGCAATAAACTCAGCAGAGTTACTGCATGGAATTTGTGAAGGTTTACATCAGATTTGGCTGATGCTAAAGTAAAACAGAGAGATTCCAAGGTACAAAGAGAAAAATACCTCATTACATCTGCTAAGGATTAAGGAGATTTGCATTTCTTAGAGGAGACTCAGAATTGCAACATGGAAGCAGTCCTCATTTAAACGTGAAATTAAAATAATATGGTCCTATTTCAAAGAAAAAGCAGAAATATGGTATGACTTACTTTCATGAAAGGGGTCCCTAATATTGTCAGGGATAAGGTTTAAATAAATACATTTTAAGAAAGTTGTAGCAGTTTGAGAAATGGAACCAAGGGGTGATGGAATTTATGTCACACATTAGGTTTAAAAATTTTTCAAGCCCTGGATCATTAATTTAGAATGCAGAATTTGTTCAGACCCTAATACTTCACAATATAGTTGTAAATAAATACAAGATATTAAGTAACTTTAAATGGTATTTCAAGATCAGTTTATTTTATTCTGATCTTATATCTTATGAGGGAGTTTGTGGATTCATTCATTTTGCCACTGTTATTTTAAAAGAAGTTCAAAATATTGAATTTTCTGAAAGTATAACTGTTAACAGTGAAAACTATCAGCAAGTGGCATTGCAGTCATGAAGTCTCTCTCATTAAAGAAGGTTTTAAAAGAGAGAGAGTCATCCTCCTCTTGGCACAAGCTCATCTCGCAGGGTAACATCCAAACTGACTTGATAATGACAAGTTATTGGATTATGTGTTCATGCAGGGCAATTGTTCCAATACACCCCAGAGAAGATAATCATCTTTTTTCTAGGATTAACTTTTATGGAAAACTACCTTTCTTCTCAACCAAAGTGGATATTCTTTCAAATTAATTAAAATTAAATTAATTAATTCAAGAGAATTTTTCATTTTTCTTGAGGAGTTTTAATACCATGGATGTAATCAATTATACATTAATTATGCTCTTATAATACTCTTGTTAGATGGACAAGGATGTGAATAAGTGCTTTAAACCTGTGATTCTCATATAAACAGCAATATTGTTGCTTTTCCTCTCTGCCATGTGAAGGGACATTTGGTAATATCTAAAGATACTAAGGTTATCGTGCTGAGGTTTTTGGTGTGGGTCTGCTACTTTTGCCTCAAGTAGACAGAGACTAGGGATGTTGCTAAAATAACCTAAAATGCTCTAACACCACTGCTCTAATAGCAAAGAATTATTTGTCCTAAGGTGTCAATATGTCAAAGTTAAAAACAAAAACCTGCTGTAGAAGTTTAAGAACTACTCCGTGCTATATTGTTCTCATTTGGAAAAATAAAAACTATAGCTTTAGACCTGGTGGCACACACCTGTAATCCCAGTGGCTCAAAAGTACCTAGAATGGGATCACACTGCAAATGATCCTTTAAAAATTCCAATATTATCAATATTGTCTTCAATGTTCTATGAAGGCAGCACCATTTTAATGATATCATTTTCCATCTTTATTAATAACATGAATAATTTTACATTTTAAACCAAAAGTTGTATATATGAATTATTTCCAACTTGAGGGCTCATATTAGTATTGAGAAAAAAATACAATTGCTATATACATTGTTGAACTAAACTATCTTTTACAGCCTAGGTTCAAATCGTGACTTAAGCAAGCATCGAACAAACAAAGAGGAATGCTTCTTGACATAAATTCATGACCTAGAAATGTGTGACAGGGTGGAGACTGATTCATGGAGGCTAAATTATTTAGGCAATATAAATTTTTAAAAAAATTAAAGCTATTTTCCTTTGGGACAATTCTATAACAAACAGAAAATGTTGAGATGTTTTCATTGTTACCTCTCACTAAACACAAACCCAGAATAATAAAAGATGTCATAGAATAGTACTGTCTAAGAGGCTGGGCGTGGTAGCGCATGCCTGTAATCCAAGCGACTTGGGAGGCTGAGTCAGGAGGATCGCGAGTTCAAAGCCAGCCTCAGCAACTTAGTGAGGCCCTAAGCAACTCAGTGAGACCCTGTCTCTACATAAAATACAAAATAGGGCTGGGGATGTGGCACAGTGGCTGAGTGTCCCTGAGTTCAATCCCTGGTTCAAAAAAAAAAAAAAAAAATAGTACTGTCTATAGAACCCTTATATTAGGAAAAAAAAATCACTATTCCCTTTTATAAATCTATATTTTAGTTTTTAATGTATTTTTCTAGTATAATAAATACACATCCTTGATTTTTGCATATTTATTTCATTCAGAAATTTAAAACCCAGAAACGATCTTGTGAATAAAAGTTCTTAAATCAATTGATGCTTTGGCAGAAATTATCACACTGTGAAAAATCAGAAAGTGGCTCAAATGTAAAGAAAAGAGACAAAATCAGAACGTAGTTCAAGTGTAGGGAAAAAAAACATCAAATTTCTGTGTGGAGGTGGAATTAACTGAGCAATTTTTTAGCTAAAGCTGTGTAATTTAAATTGAATTCACTGTGGTTGGAGATGCCTTTCTATGACTTACTGTTGTGAGACTGGTAGGAAAAAATTCAAATCCATCACATTAATCAATTCTATTCTTTAGCATACTTTTCCCTGATGTTTATAACCTTTGTCAGAACTGAGACAGCCTGCTGTAAGAGATAGATGAGTGATCAAGTAAAAGAATCAGCTTTACATAACAGTCCATTTAGGTAAGTGTGTCTAACTGTGCATTTAACCACTCAGAGGTCAAAGGCCCATGCTGATCTTCCCTGATTCAGAGTGGTCTGGGTATGCATCTGGCAACCATCTGTTCTTGTTTAAAATGTCTACTGAAATAAGTCTCTACCTTTAGAGGAAAAAAATGACTTGAATATGATTCAAGAAAGAAAGGCACAGAACCTTTATCAGGTTCTGCATATGAGCACTAACTATGGCATTTGGGGAAAACATATTCCAGAAGAGAGAGAAAGGATGTTCTCAATGTATAGAAGCTAGACCAGTTGGCTTAATGCTCAGGGATATTAGGGAAAGAGTATTTGGAAGGATAGAAACTACAGAAAAACTGATGTGTTATTCTTCTCACACAGAGTCTCCCTCCACCCATCAGTAATGGTGGGATTTGCTGTATATACACTAGCTTGCACTTAAAAAAATACAACCCAACTGCATATCTGTGTGGTTAAAAATACATGATAAAAGAAGGGCTAAATGCAGTCTATAATATTATAACTCTGTTAAGAATAGCATTCCTAGACTTTATTTCTGATGATAAAGAGCCATGTGGAAGACAGATGCATTCCAGTGAATGTACCTGCCAGAAACTTGACCAGAAGACAATTCTGTGAAGAGTAGAACAAATTCAAAGTGCAATAGAATGTTCACTGTGAATGTATTTTCACAAAGAAGTCTTTTTTTGAATTTTGTAAAACTTTAATTGAAATTTTGTTTCTAAATGGTAAGTCTATCCTACTATATACATCCAAAATAATACACATATCTACATATTATGCATGTGTGTATATATGAATATGTATGTGTGTATGCACACACACACACATACACACAAATATGTCATCTCAAGCAATGATGCTTACTCACATAACATTATTTAACTTAATCTTTCATGGCCATGACTGATATTTAGGCTGATGGGTTTGGTATGATGCTAGCTAAAGTTTGCCATGTTTGGTTAACTGACGGACATTTGCTCTTGCTGATATCTTTCCCTATGCAAAGCTGCTCTGGATGAGAGAGGGCTATCGTGCTTGTTTTTCATGACTACAACTATTTATCTGGAGAAAACTAGTTACTGGGTAAGGTTCCTTGTAAAGAATCTGACGGGATTTAGAATTAGTGTCACAAATTCCTCAAGCAAAGTTCAACCCATTGTACTGATAACCTATGGAACTAGAAGTTCCTAGGAGTCAGAGGGAAATCTCAGTTGTCTCCAAGAGGAAAATAAGCCAAGTGTAACATTTATCAAATTCTTCAATAGTAGCCAATTTCAAAAAAAATTCATAAAGAGATGCATCAAATTGGCAATTTTAGTTGATCAACAATCCTGTTAAAGTGGCAAAAGAAATTTAGACACTAAATAAATCTTGTAATCATTTCATTGTTTCTATCAAGTTTTTGTTCGTTGTCAATTATTTTTTCTGAGTCATAGATGTCATAGAAAATGTCAGCCTCATGGCTCACTATTTAATAAAAAAAAAATAATAAACTGAGATCCACTTTGTGGAGGATAAATTTTAGCTCCAGCACAGAAATAACAAAGAAAGTGAAGACCAATTAGTCAAAAACAAATATAAAGCACCTCATTTACTCATAGTATTCCTTGTGGGCATAAATTATGCTCACTATACATCAAGGTACAAATTGTGGTTCCTGCCTGAAGTAACTTACTGTTGCCACTCTGCTCTAAGGCAGATGAACAAATCACTCATTAATATAAATAACAATCAACTCAATTCAGATAGCTTATTTTTTCTTAAAATGTAATCATGCTCTAATATCTGTTACTTCATTTAATATTCACCAACAGCATCCTTATCTAGAATGCAGGTAAAGGTGTTGTTATTATAAGTGTTTTACAGTTAAGCGTCTGCTCAAAAAAATACTCATTTGTATACTTGTTTATCCAATTTGAATGTGTGAACATTGGCATTTATGAATATTTAGGGCAAAGTTTAAATATCCCTGAAAACTGCCTGCTTTCATATTTCTTTAATGCTTTCCCCCCATTTGATGCCCTAGGCCGCTACAAAAAGTGACCATAAATTAGCTATTGGCTTGAAAAAAAGAGACTTGAAAGTCATTCAATTTTGAAAATTTTCTCAGCTACTTAAAATGTATGCAATGGTTTCAGAACAGTTAAAGTGGCATTGAATAGAAAAAAAAAATCCCACATGGTAAAGAGATCACCTGTCTTACACAATCTAACATTCATTTTAATGTATTTTTGACACTGGTTCTCTGAACAGGCAAAACTCAAAAGAAAATATAAAAATGTGGGGATAATGTTGCAAAGAAATTAATTTTAAAGAAATGATGGGAGAAAGAATAAAACTGGATTCCTGCCTAATCAAAAAGAACATTGTTTTAGCTAATTTATGCAAGATAGGAAAACTTCAAGAAATACATCTGGTGTCAAGAATCTTGAATTTTTTTTTTATAAAGACAGTGTAGCTCTTCTATTATTTCTATAAACTAATGATCTCTGTAGCTCATATTGCATTTCCATTTTTTGCCAACCCAGTGTAGAAGGATCAACTAAAAAAAAAAAAAAAAGAAAAGAAAAAAAAAAAAGAAAGAGCTAAGTTAAATCTTCAAGAAATCAGCAGAATAATCTATTCCCCTGAATTCTTACTAGTTAGAATTTTGGGATACTGCTCCAAATACTGCTAATAGTGGAATACAGGTACTGAAAGGGAAACTAGAATATGAGGGTGATCAAATGTTTTTGGATAAAGCACCTTCGGAAATGATTTTGGCAATTTCCAAACTAAATAAATACTGACAGATGTTTACAAATGTAAATCTAGGCTTCGAGCTGCGTCAATATGAATCTCTACTCCAACCATTGTGACTGAATGGACTAATTAGTCACACAGGTTGAACTGAAAAATCCTTACTGGTAATGAAGCCAAAACAGACTTTATTACTGTAAAATGCCAATGATGGGCAGTTTCAACTAGCCTGACTCAAAAATCCAGGCCTTCATTGCTGGCACACAACACATTAGGGAATGGAACCATGTTTCTTTCAAGCAGTCATGTATCTTCTGGCACAGTCAGACCTTAGTGATCCTCAGTCTAAGCCCTCAGTTTTATGTCTCAGGATACTGTATCTAGAAAATTTAATGTTTTATAAACCACAATTATACTGCTAATTAATGGCAAAGCTATATGATTATTCAGACCTCCAGTAAATTGTGATGATCTCCTACCTCAGATGACTTTAATCCATCCATCCCTGTTCCATCCACCTATCTATCCATCCACCCACACAAAACCATCTTGTTCTCTAAAGGATTTGATGTGGCTTACAAACATACATGATGAAATAAATTTATAAGGAGTAAAAAGACAGCAAAGGGAAACTAACTAAATTGCCTAAAACTGAATTGTAGACAAGAAACCACTAAAGTCATCAGAAAAAACAGACACAGGTACAAAAGAGACACATCTACACAGATAGAGTACTGTCTGATATGGCAACAAGCATAAAAAGTGACTCTAAGGAAAGCAAAATAATTCTAGAGTCCAAAATTTTAAAATCCAGGGATTAAAAAGTCAGATTTGACCTAACTATCTACCATTATTAAATACAATGAACCCAGAAAGTTCTCCATTTATTTGTGTCATCGTTCCTCAAATTATTTAAAGACCTAAACCGCTATATCTGCAGTTTCTAAACATAGACGCATGATTAATTTCTTGGGGACAGAAAGAAAATGTAAATGATTGAATCTTTTCCTGAGCCTTTTAGTCTCCTTGAATATTGAAGATTGCAGGCTGGTGACAAAATTAGCACAATAAACTCTCTACTCACTTCTTACTAAGCCACTGATGAAAATCCAATTTCCAAGGTCTTTCTTATTAACTACTGTCTTCACGACATAAGTGCTAATGAGATATTTATCTTTGTCTCTTTCACACAACCATCATTAGGGCTTTGTCAAATTATCTTTTATTACATCTTGGGAATAAACAAACAGAAGTGATCATTTATTAGTAATACTGTTTTTTTTTTTTTTCCTCCAGAAACAATCTAGACATTGATCAAGTCAGTCTCATTTTCATGATAGCCCAAGAATTAGAGGTTCAAAATCTAAGGAGGAAAAGGTGTCACAAACCAGCCAGTTATTCAAAGCATTTCTTTGCTACTGGGTAATACCATGGTCAATGTTGTCTTGATAGAACTTTAACCTGGTGATGCATGAGAATTTCAACTCCACTCAATATTTAGAGTATGGAACAGACAGAAATATGGATGTGGCTGAAAATGAAAATGACCCAATGAACAGTTTGTTTATAATTTTATTTTGATCCATGAGTTGAATGCATAGAAAGTTCTATACTGAGATCTCCCAGATAAGTCAATATCTTAGAAACACTTCTATGAATGTATTATAAAGCAGGGATTGAGGGTAAACCTTATCTACCTCAAATGTCACAAGGTTATTTTGTTTCTTAATAAGAAGATCCCATCTTTGCTAGTTCCAGGTAAACTGGAATTCTAAGCTTAAATACTCAAGTACTTCATTCCTTATGGTGCATTAGTACATATTTGAGATATTGTGCTGCAGAAATATCTTGGTTTAATTTCTTTTTTTTATTTTATTTTTTTTAGTTGTCAATGGACCTTTATTTTATTCATTTGTATGCAATGCTGAGAATCGAATCCAGTGCCTCACACATGCTAGGCAAGCACTCTACCACTGAGCCACAATGCCAGCCCCCTTGGTTTAATTTCTACTATGCTGATTAATAATGAAATATAAATATTAATTCAGAATCTAAGTCTTAGTTCTGGATCTTATAAGCAATATGCATTTTCTTGGACTAGCTTCTGTGTTCTAAACAAGTATGCAAGAATATATATGCTATATATGTGAATATACATATATATTTGCAATCATTTGTATATGTGAATAATAACTTCTCTATCTCATAGGAATGTTATTGGAATCAAATTTATGATTGAAAACATTTTTAAAGTATGAAAGTGCCCACAATGCAGTATTTATATGTTATCACTACACCTAATAAGAGGTTGTATTTGCCTCTTACATGACAATATAAAGAACAGTTCTGGGGCGTGCTTAAAGAGGGCAGCCAAGTATCTACTTAACTGAAGAAATTTTATTTTCAGATCCTGTAATCCCCTCAGTTGAATGGAATCTGTATCTCTAACTCCAACTGGCCCCTCACATAAATTTTGTTCTTATTGGTCTGTTTCCTTTTATCCCAGGATAGAACTGATTTTGGCATTGCTTATTTAGGGCATATACGTGTATTTCCTTGTAACTTACAAAATAGGCAGTGCCAATTTGTGGCTGGCACTTAATTTCCTCTTTTCCAGGACAGATCTCCTTCAGAGCTTGGTGTGCAGACTTGAGGACACATGAGCTCTAAGCTCTGTTCATTACATGTGACAAGATATTTTATCTTTGGATTCAAAGCTTACTGCTAATCATGCCCTTAATGTATTTCCAGAATTTAAATGAACAGAGAAACACAAAGAAAATCTGGATCACTTAGCAAACACAGCTAATGAAGAGAGAGAGAGAGAGAGAGAGAGAGACTGATTTTCTAAGTGTGATCTATGCGGCACTATGCTCCTTACTGTAGTGGTTGTGTCTGTAGTTACAACATGGTATTGACTATGGGATGTCTACTATATGGATTAATAATATGCTAATAAATTCTTAAAAGATACAGAGCAATATTAGTGCATTAAAATGGTGGAGGTATTTGCCTTTCCAAATTACCTTGAAATCTAAAAGTTTGGGAACTGCTTAGATGTGTTCTATTTTATTTCTGACATGTCTCTGGATAGAGTTTATGTCTATGTTTTATGCCCCCAGAACATCTATCATAGGAGTTCAATAGAGTTGATTTAAAATGTCATCACCACTCAAAAATCCTGGCATATATTCTTTAAGCATCTGCATAAAAACCATTCTAAGAAAACAATTTTGATTGTGGAAAGTCATAATTTAATAAATAGAACTAATAAAATTAAGAGTGAGAGATTCATCTTGACTTTTAAAATAGAAGAAATATTATGATCTTTGCATTTGTTAAAATGGAGATTTAAAAAAATCTTATTCTTGGTGACCATCCACTCTAAGCTCAATTCAAATCTTTATGTGACAAAGGATGTTTGTCACACTTGCTCATTTATAACAGGTCATTAAATCTCAAAAGAAAAGAGAGCAATTCTAGATTATTTTCCAGAAGTACAACTCCTAAGACTGAGATAAGAATGGTGGCAAAAATCACACTTTTTCAAAGATTTTATCTGCCTTATAACATCTCTGGAAGTGACAATGAAACTTTATAACTGGTTTCCACATTATATCCCATGACTGGAAATTTATGGCAGAGAAATAGAAAAAAAGTGACATTATCTTTAACTGAAAGAGAAAATGACTGAAGGTTAGAAGGAAGGCAACTAAAAATGTCTTGCAATAAGTTGGTCTGCCTACTTTTATGAAGCACTCCTGTCCTTCAGAAAGCAATAAGAAAAAGCCTACTTTGTAGAAAGGACTGAGAAATAAATAGTTGACTATTATTCTGTTTTTTTTTCCCCTACATAATGTTTCCAACTCTCCCTGTCTCCTACAAACTATATTGCAATAATCTTACATTATAAGTACTTTTATTTAATTGTAAGGAAACTATGCCTTTATAATATTTTCCTTCAAAATCCATTATGGGATGAAAGTTTTATCTTCTCCCTGAAATAAATTGCACAAGGGTAAGGACTGTCTGAGACCAGTCATCAGATTCAATTAAGAAATAAGTGCAGAGAAAAATGGACCTCTAAAACTTATTTCCATTGATTTTCTCATGCATGCATTTATTAATTCATTCATCCATTCATAATCATTTGTTGAATACTTTTAATTAATAAAGAGTTACCAAGAGGAGGAATAAAAACATTATTTTCTGACTACAAATATTTACACTATTGTGGTAGAGCATGCATTCAATTTCTTTTCAGTTTCAAGGTGACATCTTGCCTTTTATTAATTAGTCAATTAATCTTTCACATTTTCTGCAGTTTCAAGGTTTATACTGTCTCTTCAAGGGTGCATTCCCAGTGCCTGGCACAGTACTTAGCATTAGAGGAGAAAAATCTTGGCCAATGCATCAGAAATTATTTCAGTCAGTATAATAAAGAAAATATAGGTGGCTTAATAAGGAAAATAAGTTCAACATTAGAAATTGCTTTAACACACTTGAGAAAATAAATGCACCTCAAAATTTTATAAAATATTTCCAAATGTGTGGGATTAACAGACCCTGAGCTGTTCTATGATTTCTGATATATGATCCATCTGCTGATTAGAAGCTACATCAATCTGAAAAGGATGAAGAAGAAACATGGTTGTGTCAGCATCTTTGGAAAATGTGACTAGCTCCACCATTCATTTTAAGCAATTGGTGCTTTCATTTTTACAATTAATAACAACCTTCCTTCTTTTGCATTTGCTTTCACTTTTTATGCCTTTCTATTTCATTTGTGGTGTCCCAACTCCCATCTCAGGAGGAAAGAACACATAGCAAGAAAAGTCTAGACAGCAAATGCTGTGTGACTCTAAGAACACATCTTGAACCCAGCTGTAAAACTGGGGGTGAGGAACTGGGATTGTATGTATTCTTCCTGTTGTAATTATTATATGACACCTGAAGTCAAGAAATCTGGAAATGTTTCTGGGAGAAGAAATTTGTAATTTAAGAGGCAATCTGTTTTGATCTGCTAAAATACTTTCTGGTACAAGGAAAGTATTTTATGTATATTTGTTGATTTAATTTGAGATATCACAAATCCTGACATTTGACTTCTAGTTTTCCAGTTTAAATTACTGAACTATTTTATCAGGATAATTTGCCCATGTATTTGTGGATGGGGTATGCAGGAGGGGATTGGTAGCTTTTACTAGTTCTTGAAAATAATTTCTAAGAGAGATGGGTGTTGTGGTGTGGAACTGAATGCTAAGTGATCAGATCCTACTTCCGTGAATTGCAAAAGGGGACCTTCAGGTGTGTGATAAATTTGGGCCTTCTAAGAGCAGAAAGTTGCTCTTTATACTATTTATACTTATCTGTTCTGGGTCCTTTATAGTTAAAGAAAGGAAAGCTCTAAGTGGACACAGTCAGGTCTGGATCAGGTAAGCAGCAGTTCAGTGTGGAACCTAGGAGAAGCTCCTGACTACCTGGCTTTCCATCCAGTTGGCATCTTATTCCCATTGCTCCCAGTTTCATATTTGGGTACTGGAAAGATACAAATAGCAGCAGGAATAATTTTCTACTTGACTCAAGATTTTCTTGCATGATTTGCCTTTTTAAATACTGCCCTACATTTTATTGAAATTTTAAGCAAGATTTTTGAGAAATACTAGAGAATGGCACCCACCAACATTTCTTATGGCAGCCAGACTGGAGAGCACTCAGCAGACAGTGTGAAGCCCTTTGAGGACCAACCAGCAAACACAGATGCAGGAGCTAACCGAGAACTTTGCTAACTGCCTTGTTTGGAGAGCTAGGAGCTTCATTACAGAACCTATCTTTGTGAATACATTTTATTAGATGGCATGTTTCTGAAAGCAGCCCTCAGGTACCTGAGTACTTTATTTAGTTATACCATTGTGGAAGGACCTCATCTTTGGACTCTATTCACACTTTTATTTTTGGTCATTCAAATAGTTGTGATAAGTGAAGATCACAAGTAAAACACAGATCTCTAAGCAATTAACTGTGCTTTCTCTTGGATAGCTGTTCTCTCTTCAACCTTGCACTTATAATCTGTCTCACTCAATTCTGACATGTTTGCTTGCCATTGCTATCATGCCTCTGCCATCTGGATGTGTCCTTTTCCTTCCCCGCACACCTCTGCCATCCCGGCCTGCCCTTTTCTCTTTGTGCTCATTACTGGGATGACTGTGATTAAGGACAAGAAACAAACTTATTTAAAATAAATGTGCCATTTGTCATCATGAGAATTTCTGAAATCATGCAACCTTTTAAAGAGAAAATTCAGAAGACAAGTTTTTTTTTTTACTGATTTGGTATCACGGTTCAGTTCTGAGCATCGGTACCAGCCACACAGTAGTGAGCTCAGACTCCCACAAGTATCACTGCCCCTACTCCATAGGTTCTCCTAGCTACTCTTTTACTCTTTAGTCTGTGCCAATTTTAACTAGTTCTTTCTTTTCAAGTTTTATAGACCCTCTTTCCTTCCAATTTGCTCCTTCAGATCTGCTTTGAGCTGGAAATTCAGATAATCAAGTTCCTTATCTTGAGAAATGATGAATTGGATAAAAGGGAAAAAGTATAGAGAGAATCTCAAATAAGAAATCCAGGTGCTTTAGAGAAGTCAGTCAAGGCTAATGATTTAAAATACACAGGACCTGTTAGTTTCCTCCAAATTCAAAGTTCCTCATGAAGTATAATCTTATCTGTAAGTGCATCTCTCAGTAATACCCTCATTGTTCCCAAATAGATTATTCTTATTTCATTGATCCTAAGAAACCTTACTGAAACTAGATTCTAAATATCTCAGTTTCTATTTTCCAAGATCTAGTCAGTTAGAAGCCACGCCTCCTTCCGTGTTCCATTGCCTGTGTTGGGAAGAAAGTGGCAATGGAGCATTGCAATAACAAAGATGACTGACTTACTGTCTTCCACTACCTTGTGATCTGTCTGAAAGCCTGGGGAGTACATTGGCTTTACTTACAGGAAGAATTGGATGCAGTGGTGCAGGGGCCCAGCTGTATTTATCAAGATTCTGTGGTTAACCCAGTGCACCTTGAACAGAAGGAGGAAGCTCTCTATGGGAGCCTCTTTTCTGGTTTCCTAGGACTTAACAAATGAAGAAGCCATGGGAACTTGCAATGCTGCACCCTAGTAATTTGGTCCATGGTCACTGGAGTCAAATATACTCCCATCTAAATTTGAGCCTTACCACTGGAGCTATCAGAGACTTGGTGATTTCTTTTAACTCTCATTTGTAACATGAGGAGGATTCAGTACCAATCTTTGCAGGCTAGTTTTAAGAATTAAGACAACTGTAATAGACAACATGCTTAACATTGGTACATAATACACTCTAAATAAATCTTGGTGGTTGTCACATGTTTCTCATTAAAGTGGGCAAAACCCTACTATCCTAACCACAGGAGGCAGTCAAGCTACCTTGGTCTCACACAGAATATTGTGAGGTAGGAGGGAGGAAAGCCAAATACTGCATGAAGAATGCAAATGTACATTTTTCCCTGAATGTTCTATTTTGCTTTTCAACTTTTAAACTGCACTTTATTTCAAAACATACTCCCAACCATTCCAAAGCATTTTCGAGTTGGAAAGCCTTCTTTTTTGTTTCATAATAAGCTAACTGCAGGTGCAAACTCGAGGGAGACAGACCTTGGAAATTTTAAGTATGTTGCTATGGCAATGGTTTGCAAGAATGTGTACGAGTTCCATCTTAGCTCACAAGCATTCAACCGAGTTCACATGTGGAGGTTCAAATCACGAGGCACACAATGTTTGCCCTTCATTGTGTCTTGAAAGGTTTGAAAATAGCTGTCTCTGTCGCTTATGGCAACCAGAAACCACAAAATACCACTTATTTATTTATTTATGCAAATGGAGAGATGTAGTTATTCATTATCTGCTCTAAACTGGCCATTCTCCTCATTTTGGCTGCTCTAAGAGAAACTGTATACATAAATTCAACCATAATCCTTTTCACCATTGTTGCATACACAGACCTACATTTCCAGTATGAAATAACTGCAAACATTTTCTACTGAATTTCATATTAATTTCCTCATTTAAAACTGACATACCTTTCAGGAAGCGTGATAATTATTTAGGGCTGTTGTATTACGCAAATTTCAGTCTAATGAATGGTGGAGAGGATCTCTTTAAAAGGGTCCCATTTTACAGTAGAATAAAGAAAGTGAAAGTATGCAAATCTAGTTATTAAATCACATCCCCCCAAAGCACCATTATCATCAGCCACAAAAAAGACATGCAAAAGACATCCTTTTATGTCATTTGAACTATCCCCATCTCAATTGTTCTTAAATGGTTCGATTAATGCTTCTACATGTTAAAACCCGAACAATGGAATCATGATTCATTGACAATAAAGGCAACGATTCTTGACAAAAGCATTCCTTTTTCTCATAAATGGAATCCACAGAACATTGAAATCGGGAAGTTTTAAAGACATCTATTTGGAACAAGAAATAATTATTAACAAATTCTCTACAAATTACAAAGCCTTTTTTTTTTCCCCCATCTCAAATTTTAGGGCTACACAAATTAAATCAGTATTTTCTAATATAATGTATTTACCAGCGAGAAAAAGCTGTATTTCTAAGGGTGTATATTCTTCAGTTTTCCTAGCAAAAACATTTGCTGTGTGATTCATCATGATACAAAGTGCCCTATATAAAATGAGGCCACAGGGGACCCCACTATCTCCTGCATTTGGTTACTGACAAAACCCTTCACAAAAGCATTAGTAGCTACCAAATCCTGACAGTTTTTAAAATTCACTTTACTGCCTTAACTTTGACCTATCCTCCAAGACATACACACACACACACACACACACACACAGACAATCATTGTCTGTCTCTCATGTTCCTTTCTTTAACAGCTTGTCAATGGACTTTAAAACTGCAAAAGTGCTCCTTCCCCACCCCCCATTCAAAAAGCCAATGGCAATGCTGGAATTCAACAAACCAGGAACACAACAATTAGCTATGCAAATTGTCTAGTGGATTTTAAAAGGAAAACAACCCCGAAAACACAATAATCAGCAGTTTCAAGCTCTAAAAGAATCTGCATTGAGTTTCCATTTATTTTAAACAAAAAAATAGATCAAGCTTAAAAAAAAAAAAAAGACAGTCAATGACATTTCTATGGAAATAAGGCATGTCAGTTAATGGATCTTTTGCATCTTTAGTTTCTATGACGCTAATATACCAGAAAAATATTTAGTCCTACAAGTCTTTCTAAATAAATTCTGTTCTCTTTTATAACCAGATTCATCCCCAAAGGTGAGTGGCACGAAAATACTTTCAAAGTGGACATGGAATAGATTAGTGAGTCAAATCATATGCTATGACCTGCCAGTCTCCAACTCCCCACAAATCTTATCCCAATAGTTATATTTTTAATTAATTGATTTTTTATTTTTATTTTTATTTTTTTAGAATCGGGCTCTGTACTGAGGGGCTCTGCACCACACTGAGTTAGTTTCCAGCCCTTTTTATGTTTGGAGACATGGTCTTGCTAAGTTGCCCAGCTTGGTCTCAAATTTGAGATCCTCCTGCCTCAACCTCCAGATTAGCTGGGATTACAGGTATGCTCCACCCCACCTGCTTTAAGTTCCCTTCTATCTATATCTCCCTTTTTCTCTTTTGTAGTACTGGAGATTAAACCCAGCCCCTTGCACATAATAGGCAAGCACTCCACTATTGAGCTACAATAGGTTTATGAATGGTAAGTAAATCAAAGTGAACATTAAAAGTAACCTGAAAGAATTCTTAAAATATCTGTTGTATTTGTTTTGAATGGGTCAGGGAGGCATTCATTTGTGAGGGTAGAGAGTATTAATGACAGAATTTATATCTAAATCTCTGGGCTTATTTGTGGCCAACTGCCTCCTCCCCTTTTAGCCACCATGCTGAGTTCCTATGAGGCAACTTGGGTTACCTTGAGAGTACACATGCTTTGTCTAAAATGTTGATCTTATTTTCCAGTGACTGTTAATGTTCCTTTAATCCAGCAATAGAATTAGACTATCAGATTTTTAAAAATAAGAATTATGATGAAATACAATTCAACTACCACAAAACTTTTGTTTGCTTCAAATCTCTTTTCTTTAAACTTGCCAAATACATGCCCTCTTTATAAATTGAGAATGTAATGTGTAATGCCTACAACTGCACTAGGATCTAATATGGGTATCTGAGATTCCACCAGGAGTCCTATCAGCTTAATTCTAACACACTGATCTGCTGCAAATCCCTCCCCAACCCAATATTAGTATGACAGAGTAAATGACTACTCAGGTTTCTTCAAAATGTCATAAGGAGGGTAAGACCAGGGAGCCTTAAGGCAATGGTATAGTTAAGTAAGTGGACTGTGGTGGTGATTATAAAATTGTGTAGGGCTACACATGCATGCATGCATGAACATAAACACACACAAACACAAATGCATGTGTAACTGGTGAAATCTGAATAAGTGCTCTGATTTATACCAATACCCATATTCTAATTTTGATATTATACTATAAGTATGCAAAGTACCTATTTGTTAAGAAAGTTGGGTCATTTTTTGCAACTTTCTGTGAATCTATAGTTATTTCAAAATAACTAATATTCTATTTTATGAAATGACATGCTGATGGAGATGAAATAATATACAGGGCCTGATGCCAAGTGGAATAAAATTCACTGGTTTCAAACCACTCACTTTTCAGTTAAAAGTGATAGTTGCTACCTGGAAGAGTAAGAAGAGTCATTGGTTTTAATGTAGTTATAATTTTTGACTATTTTATTATGAGTCAAGAAAGGGGTAACATGGCACATTGTCACTAATACCATTTTTAGCTATACTTCTATCATGTTTCCCTGAATACTGAATCATATGGGTTAAGACATTAAATCATTACAAACTTGGACAACAAAAAAACAAAATACAAATAAAACTGACAAAAGGTGATATCAGAGATTCACTAAAATTTAACCTTCTGATCTTTATATATTGAGGATGCTATAGTTTCTGCCTAATTAGCTATTTCTACAATCTTAAAATTCTGCTGAATCCTTTACCTAATAAGTAAGATGTTCTCAACATATTCCCTTTCAGTGTCACAGGAATCAGTAGATTCTTCTGACCTCCACAAGGTCAAAAACTAATGGCTAGTGATTTAGCAACTTTATCAATATACATAGGTTTCAAAATTTGATACTTAAGGAATGGGGCAGAAAAAAGGCAATAGACACCACTAGCAGATTTCTGGTAGCGGCAAATAGAGGAAAAGGAGAAAAGCAAATAGGAAATGATAAAGAGAATGAGCAGAAGGAAGGAAAAATGAAAGGAAAAGTTTCTTCTACTTATAGTTGGATAGTGACAGGGTGCTCCAGTCCATTTTGCAGAGACTCATAATGCGGCTTTTTCAGACTTAAGTAGAATGAATCTCTCTCATCCACAGGAGATATGAAATGAGTCTTGATTTCAAAATGGTAGAAAAGAACTTAAAAGAAAAGAAGCTTTATGAAATGTACAAGTCAGACATTTCATCCACCAGCTCTGCTCTGGGTCTAGTCAACTAAATGGTGTCTGTCAGATTTAGCTCCCCTGGTCCCACTCAAGGCTTCACTCCTCTGAAACAACAAACCTTTAGGCACAGAACAGAAAAGTGTCCTGTACAGAACTTCCCCTTCATTGGACATCTTCCACCAACCAAAGGCAGCTTCTCAGTCTCTTTAATTAACACAGTCTAAGAATAGTGGGCTAGAGGATGATGACTTTTCAGAATCTATCAATACTTTCCCCAGTGCTAATTTCATCAGAGTAAAATTAAAATGGTGAGGGGAATTATTCCTAATGAAAGAATAAAATATGTAACAGGCAATTAGTCTAGAAAGATACTAGGGGTAGCAAATTGTTCCAGAACTGCTGCAGCAGATCCAAGTTCACACTTCATAATGGCAAGGGCGGACAAGAAGTGTGTGGCCATCACCCCTCAGGACATCTGGCCCTTTTCTCTCCCTAGTTCCACAGAGCTATGATACTTAAGCTTTGTAAGGTTCGGGGAATGCTTTAAAGTTGAATGCCTCAAGCTAACAGTGTCTGGAAGTCAAATCTATCATTATAAGGTTATGTTAAAAGCTGAATGTCTATTGTACATATCAGCTTATACTTCAAACTGTTGGTTTCCCAGAATATGCACTGTATTCTTGTGGGGGGCAAAGAAATAGTCTCGGTTTAGATTCTGACAGCAAATTTAAAAAAATAAAAAATATAATTACTACATCTTCCATATCCTAAGATGTCTTGAAATTATAAACATCAAAGTTTCAATTTCATTTCCTTGTGTTTATGAAGACTATTGCCTATGTAAGGATTTCTAAGTATTATAGATACTCACAAGCTATATTACTTTTTGACCCAAAATTGGAAACACTCATAAAAATCATTTGCCCTACACCCCTAATCTTTTGCTCCTAGTTTAGAACCATTTCTCTTTTCACATTTACAGAAAAATGCTACAAAGTCTTGTTCTCTGAGGTTCTAGTATTTTCATGATTTATTTTTCTATAAATCCTTGTCAGTAATAAGAAATGTTTTTCAGACTGTGTTGTTCATAGCTTGTGATGTCACATTTTCCTTTTCACTTCCATTAGATGCCACAGTATACCTTCTTCCTTTTTTTTTTTTTTCTTTTTGGTACAGGTGATTGAACTGGGGAGTGGGGAAGCTTAACTACTGAGTCACATTCCTTGCCCTTTTTATTTTTTATTTTTAGACAGGGTCATGCTAGGTTGCTTAGGGCCTTACTAAGTTGCTGAGCCTGGCCTTAAACTTTCCATCCTTTTGCCTCAGCCTCCCCAGTCATAAGCATGTGCTATCACGTCCAGCTTCTAAAGAGAGTATCTGAAACTGGTTTAGGGATGAAAGACTTTTAGTCCGGAATATGCAGCACTTTATGAAACATTAATTAATATAAAGCCTAAAAATATACACAGTAGGTATAGTACTCACCTGGGTAATTATTTAGCCGTATCAGACCCTGATTTTACACCACAGGGTTCTTATTAGGAATATCAGAAATGGAATCAGAGTTTTCTGACACATGGTAATAAATATTTTCACTTACAATGAATAATTTAGCTCTTTTGGCATTCATTGCATGAAAAATAGATTTGAAATAATTTCAAGGTCTCTTAGCAAAGTGGGAGCTTTGGAACACAGGGAGAAGGGGCTGCCTAGAGCCCTTTCCTTTGTTTTCACAGAATGTTGCTGGCTTTGGTGGAGCACATGCTACAAAATTTTTTCACATTTGTCAAGATAAAAAAAAAATGCTGTCTTTTCTATAGCTTTTCCTAATGTAAGTTTCTAGGATTCCAAACTGTTAATTCTCTGAAATCTATCAGACTTACACATGGAATGCTAATGAGGTTCTGTATTCTTCATTATGAAAATGAAAAAGGCAGCTTTCCCTTTCATTAAGGACAGCCATGAGCGCATGATTTTTACACTCTCTTAAAAATGAAAATGCTATGATATCCCAGATGCAAATCCATCCCTGAATTCAGGCAAGATGATTTAAAAAGTAAAAATCAATATATGCTTCCAAGACTACTTTTCTTTAGAAATGTTTTTTAAAACATTGAAATCACTGTGAGATCATAAAGCATTAGAACTGCAAACCCCTCATCTTAAAAATGGAGAATCAAACAACAGAAAATTAGGTTGATGGTCTTCATCACATCAGTACATGTGGAACTTTCTAGAGTCATCACATAATCAATTAAAAGAAAATGTTTAAAAATTAGATAAACTTCAAAAAATAACCGGTTGACCTTTGGACTTGTCAGATTTCAGGTGCACTGGAAAGAGTAAATCTGAAGTGCACAAGAGAGTTACAGGCTGGGAATGGGGTAGACTTTCCAAGAAAAAACAAAAAAGGAAAAGAGATGTTGAGACATAATAAGAATAAAGCAAAAACATGAGAGTGAGTTACACACAAAAGCACTACTTTTCTGTTAATTACGTAGACTCTTAAAATATTTGATTGAATGTTTCAGGGTGGAAACTGAATAGCCTGAAGAGAGAGATTCTCTCCCATAATGGGTGGGAATCAAACCAAATGACACATTTCTCAAATAGAGTCTGATGACACTCAGTGACATCTATGACAAAAGTTAAAACAAGTCACTTTTCACATTATATTAATTGAACGTAACTTTATTTTTGACCAATATATATATATATATATAAATATATTTTAACATTAGGGAAGATGAAGGAAGGGAGAATGCTATTTTATGTTTGCAACATTTCTATGCTCTACAAGTTGGCAATTCTTTAGTATTTATAAATACTTGTATGTATTTATACTTGTATGTAGTATTTTACATACAAGTTGGTGATTCTGCAGTATTTATAAAAGTGTTCTCTTTTTAAAAGACTGAGGTACACTTGTAAAGAAAAAGAATCATAGCCGGGCGTGGTGGCACATGCCTGTAATCCTAGCAACTTGGGAGGCTGAGTCAGGAGGATCCCGAGTTCAAAGCCAGTCTCAGCAACTTAGCGAGGCCCTAAGCAACTCAGCGAGGCCCTAAGCAACTCAGTGAGACCCTGTCTCTAAATAAAATACAAAATAGGGTTGGGGATGTGGCTCAGTGGCTGATTGTCCCTGAGTCCAATCTCTGGTTCAAAAAAAAAGAGAAAAAAGAAAAAGATTCATAACCTCAACATCCATAAAATAGCAACTTATAAATCCCTCTCTCTTTGTTACATCTATAGACATAAGCCTGTATTATCCATGTTTGCATGACACGTCTTTGGAGATATCCTTACATTTTAGAGTTTCAGATCATCCAAGTGTATACTGTTCTACTTAATCTCTTCACTTTAAACCTTCATATTTCTTCCTAATGTGGTATAAAGATGTGATGCATCATTTAGGGAATCTCTAGGTAGTGACAGATGTATAAGGTTAATATTTCTTTTGTTATTGCATCAGTGGGCTTCTGTTGAAAATGACACCATGTATTGCAATAGAAATCTTACTGGCTATGTGGAAAACCAGAAAGTCAGGAATCTAGGAAACCCTTTTTGCATGAGATGCCTTTAAGTGATAATTGAAGCTCATTTATATCTCTAGCTTGAGATTTTTCTGAGGCAATCAATAACTATACAGTTTGCTGTTTTATACTGAGGTATTCTTTCAATCTGTCCTAATGAATGATCCATATAACATCTCATAATTATTCACTGTATTTTAAATGATAATATTTACTGAGGAAATAATACTCTTGATAACCATTTCAGCAATATGAATAGACTGCGAAGAATTATTATAACATACAAAATAATTTCACCCTTAACACCCACCTCCTGGAAAGAAAAGAAAATCAAGAGACAGGAAAGGAAGTAGAACCAGATATAATCATCTTTAGAATAATTGACAAACTCAGTCTTTTATACCTAGTGGCCTGATACACCAAAGTATCTAATTTACCATTGGAAAAAATGGCTCAATATTTTCAAATCATCCCATCAGTAAGAGGAAACCAACTTTTGGTTTTCAAAAAGAGAACATTTAGCAACTATGTCTAATTATAATGAATACAGAGAATGAATACAAACTATTCAGATGATTTTAAATTAAAAATCTGTATTCATTTTGCATTATTTTTATTATTCATAAATCATTAAAACTGGTTTTTAAGGTATTACTATATTGTCTTATGAATATATGGAATAGGAAACAATTGCCTTGATTAATTTTGAGACAAGCTACTCAGAACCTTTCTTGATTCAAATCCCCTCATGGAGTCAATACTACCTTGGAGACTGGTGCTGATGTTAAGGGATGTGTAACCCACCTGATTTTACCTGATTTTGTATTACCTTTTTTTTTTTCTTGGTCATAGTCACTTTATTTTGATGGTCTGAAACCAAGACCCTCAATATCTCTCCAAAGCCAAGTAATTTCTATTGAAAAATAAATGCATTACTTTAGATTATCTAATTAGATTATATGACCAGGAAAGTAGGCATAGTTTTACTATTTATCAACCTTCTAAAAAAAATTGGTAGAACTGACATAAATACTTGTATTACCTTGAATTTTGTGACCAGATATGTAGTGTTACTCAAACACACACAGGGGATGCACAGCAGAGTCAAATTCATTCCTCTCCTCAACACACACACAACTCTCCTTTCTGTAAGCATGAATCACACAGCAAAAGATTAGCAAATATGCTTTCAGTAATTGATACTGTAACAGTGGTCCACTTTGCCTTTTGAATATAGCTCTGAGGCTTATTTTTAAAAGGGACTTGTTTTCCTTTTCCTTTTCTCCCTCTCCCTCTCCCTAACCTGGGGGCAGGGAACAAGATTACCTTGAGGTGTCAGTGCTCCACAGGAAGGAGATATCTGCCAGAGAATCTAGGAAGTGAGCATCTCCCAAATTAGCAAGTGAATGTTAACACATCATCAGGGGCCCTGGGACCCCCTGTCAGTACACACCTGGAATGTAGCCTTTGAAGAGCACCTTTAAAATCCCCCTGTTCCTCCTAATGGGCAGAATCACAGCCTCTAGGACAGGAATCCCTTGTATTTCTCTTTTGCTAGCAAAGCAATAAAACTTCTTTTTCTTTATTTTTCTCAAAACCTCGTCCTCCTTATTAAATCAGCATCCTGGACAAGGACAGAGCTTTAGGTTACAATACTACAGAGTAAGTAATACCTGTCCGAGGTTATGCATGTCTGTCCTGACCGTTTGATGGGATTTTTAAGTGTCTTATTTCTTGTGAGTCACCCATAACAAATCAATCAACCAGTAGATATTATAACAGATCTTAACTAAACAAATGTACAAAAAATGCTGAGACTAGTGCTTCATAATTGCTTATATATCATAATTTTCAACATTCTGGAGAGAGGTGGTACATTTCCTGGAGGCTAAGAAAGTTCTTGGCAAATGTGAGATTGCTACTCCCTGCCAAATTTCTGGTTTGCTATATGTATCCTTTAAATCTATTATTTAGCAGCTACATATTTAGCAATGCTTTATATGGATGCATATTCCAAACATATGACATTGAACTCTGAAGATTTCAAAGTCTTACCACAAACCTAATGGATAAGCAATCTAATCAAATCTAGCTATACCAATGGAAAAAGTCATGGTCTGCAATCACAAACAATGAGTTTTCAGCCCAAGGAGGGTAACTAGTCTAGAAAATACATCTAGTTGTGTAAAGGTAATCTATTATGTAGATAGTTCACACATGGGTAAATGAAAAATTGACTTCTGAGGCGATACTTATGCAACTCCAAACTAAACCGCTTTAAAAAATATTGTTCATAAAATTTGACCTGACAATAAAATAGCTGTTTTTATTTATTTTTTATTTTTTTATTTTATTTTTTTTTTAGTTGTATATGGACACAATGCCTTTACTTTATTTTCATGTGCTGCTGAGGATCAAACCCAGTGCCTCATGCATGCTACCACCAAGCTACAGCCCCAGCCCCAAAGTTTGCCACTTTGCTTTCTAATGAACTTTATTTTAATTATTTATATGTGGTGCTAAGAATCGACCCCAGTGCCTCACACATGCTAGGCAAGCGCTCTACCATTGAGCCATGATCCTGGCCCCTATGTTTTTAAATCAGAAAGCCTTACTTTAGCATAATACATACTTTATTATTTATTTATTTATTTATTTATTTATTTATTTATTTATTTATTTATTTTTGGTACTGGGGATTGAACCCAGGGGCACTCCACCACTGAGCCACATCCCCAGCCCTATTTTGTATTTTTAGAGACAGGGTCTCACTGAGTTGTTCAGGGCCTTGCTAAGTTGCTGAGGCTGGCTTTGAACTCGCAATCCTCCTGCCTCAGCTTCCCAGGTACTGGGATTACAGGTGTGTGCCACCTCGCCCAGCACTTTATTTTTTATGCATTGTAATTTATATGCCATCTATGCTTTTGCATATAATTTTTTTTTTGTAAGAAAGATAATTTCATTGGTAATTGGGAAATCTGTTTGTCTTTGATTAGCCAGGTGAAGGCATTCCACCATACTCTTAAACCCCCACTTTATCCATGGATTTACTAACAATTCTAGACTATAATCTCATATAATCATATTCTTAATCAAAAACCAGAAATAGCCTTGGAGCCAAGACTATGGTCTCCTATAAGACCCATTATGCTTTAATTTAACAAGTCGTGGAAACAAGGTAGGGGAATAAACTTCTGGGCTGACTTTTCTTTAGGGGACAGATTTCATTTGCTTCCCTAAAATAATATCCAAATCATTTCTACCACTATATATAGGTTTTGTCTATTAAATTAAGTAATACTTGAAGTAATGAAGTCTTTATAACAAAAGGCATTATTCTATGATTGTGGGGAAATAGTAAGAAAAAGTATTTGAATCTTTTATATTATGAAGAAAATAATTGTAGCTTAATCTGCAGATCAAAAATATACTGAATGCACAAAATTGGAATAAAAATAGTGTAACCAATTTGGAGGAAATATTCTAAGATGGTTACTAATGTTTAATGAAGTGACTCCAAATTGCGCTGAACATTTGAGGAGCAAATGGAAATGTATAGTGATAATCACATATAATTTATGACACAAAAATAGAAAATATCTCATATATTCTTGCTTATTCATGGTTGCAATTCAGTTTGGACTCATTCTGTCTTGATTTGGCTAAGACAGTCCAGAGATATCCATGGATTTATAACTGTCTGTGACTTTCTTCAGTTGTTCTGTGTACTGGAAATTGCCTATCTACTCTGCAATATTATGCTTAGTTAGCTCCATTCTCTCTGCCAGAGTGATTAGGGATGGAGGCCTTCAAATAGTAGCTGTCATGTAAATGTAAATAAGATAGCAGAAAGTAAAATCAATCTTTCTGGGTCAATACGGGTAACCTTAGCAAAAATCAAAGAAATTCAAAGGCTAAAGATATTCAAGAACATATAAGGCAGAACTTGGCATCATTAGACTATTCTGAATTTATACATAGTTTATTGTTTATATCGTTTCTGAAGCAAATGGCATGCCATTTTTTCCATTTAGATGTTTGAGTCCATAAACCATAGTTAAAGCACTAGAGGAATAAAACACTAGGAGTAGGGGGAATGGAAAGTGAAAGAGAAAACTAAACATTAAAAGATGCCATTTGATCTAAGCATACATAGCCAACAACACCTTTCACCAATGCACTTTGCTAGTGCTCATAATGCTGGAATTAAGGGCACTAATTTTGATAGCACCAAATCCTGCTTCAAATGAGCCATTTAAAAATAGGTAGGAGTATAAGCTTAGTCCTTCAAATATTGAAATTCAATATAGACGAAGGTCTAAAATATTTGGCACATTTCTTTTTTTCCCATTTGAAAACTACAAAATATAAGCTCAGGGGCTTTTCCCATCAATTTGCATTCTGCCTACTGTATCCATCATATAGTTAATTGATAGCACTTGTAGTTTATAAATGTACCCAGATGCTATGGGATGAACGCATTTCATAAATTAAAGGAACATATGGATGGCACATTGTAACATTTCATTCTAACTACCCCAAACAACTTTAATATGCAATGCTACATCACTAATTATTTTGTAAATATGTAAGCATTTCCCTGGTTGATGTCTTGTTGAGAGATTTTCTTGGCAGTTGAGTCCAAATGCTCTTGTGACCAGATATTTTATATTAATTCAGAGCTTTTGTAGTTCCATTCCAGTTTGTCCAAAAGAAGAATGTGGCTTAGTCTATTGGGAAGCACTGATTCTGTGAAGTTAATGAAAATATTTATTCTTTATCACTGGGCCATTTTGCTTACTGAACCCTCCAAAGTATAAATATCAGTCCAAACTTCTGTCTGCAGAACCTTCCTCTTTCTAGAAATGTTAGAGGAGTTTGCCAAGTAGGAGCATTTTGCTGTTTAGTGGACTT
Organism: Glaucomys volans; assembly: GCA_020662805.1. NCBI lineage: Eukaryota > Metazoa > Chordata > Mammalia > Rodentia > Sciuridae > Glaucomys > Glaucomys volans. The sequence goes on from JAJEJO010000866.1 coordinate 459,259, forward strand.
TCCATTAATTTCTAAGGATAGGACATGAAGGAAAGGGGTGCAGAAATGCTAAGAAATTCATTTTGTTCTTCAGCTCTAGGGAAGATAGTATAAATGACCCAAATAAATTACCTTAAATTTACTTCAAGGTACTGAAGGTAAAGATTTTTATCCTCTTGTTTAGGTCTTGATTCCTTGAAATTAAGATCCCAAAGTAAGGAATATGCAACATAGTAAAATTTCCTTTGGAAAATGGAAATTCTCTCCATGTGTAAGGTCCACCAGCCAAATGAATAGCAAGTGAGCTGTGCGGACCCACAAACCAAAACACATAGATCAAAATATCTTAAATTTGTGTTTTATTTGTACATTTTGACAGCATGATTTTGATCAAATTCATTCCTAGTTAGAACTGGAAAGTGTATGTGAGTTCAACTAGAATTTTCTAAGAACCATTAAAATCAGAGAATTCAGATTTTTATCCTTTTCCATTCCTGTGACTTTTCTGGGTAAAGGTTGTGCCCAGTCCTCTGGAAGCTAAGAGTGACAGAACGTTTGATGAAGGATGCTTACAAATTAATTTCATTTCAGAATTTGAACTGAGTATTGGTCAAACTCTCAGTCTTCACAATATAATAAAAACTGCTTAAATAAAACATTCCAACATTATTCTAGACATGAACATCTGTCTAACACCCAGAAGTAAAGTAATAGTAGTTAATTAGCCTAAGTTCTTAATGTTTTCAGAACTGAAATCTTACTCAGGGAAAAATTTGGTAAACACTACAGTTGCTTCATCGAAGCTCTAGTAAACAAATTTAGTAGAAAGTGCCATAATTATATTAGACGCTACCAACTCAAATAGTAAAATGGCTTCATTTTAATTTTGCTCCTACTTTTCATACACATGGCAAAGAGAAAAAGGTTACAAACAACAACACATAAACCAACAATGCACCATTTATAATCTGGTAATCATTTTCTATTCCTGGGACTTACTCTCTAATCTATGAAGCATGGACTACTTAATTTAATGAAAAATAGTTGTCACTATATACATGACATTCTGTCTCATAATTAAAGGACCATGCAAACAGAAGTTCCCCTGAAAAGAAAGGCCAGGCTCCCTTCACTATGAATCCCCCTCCCAGCCCTTTACTAATATGCGATGCCTTCTGTCTCCCATCTGCTCCACCCCCACCTATTGTCTCCACTCACTGCCAAGCATGCCAATCCCATCTGGCGATACTCTTGCTTCTGCTACCTCTAATTCCCATGGGCCTAGGAATGTTTGAATGCCAAGGCATTTTTCCTCTTCAAAAGAATAAGGACTGGCTAGAAGGGTATCAAACAACTCCTCATGAAATTCATACACACATAAACATGCACAAAATCTCTCACATTCATAAACAGCAGTTTTTAGAATCCTCTCCCAAACTAAAAATAATTTTTTAAATGTCTTTAATTCTTTCATCTGGGAAGCAGTTTCAAAAATTGAAATCTTTCTGTCTTTGAAACAATCAAAATTAATATTTCCAAAACACAAACACTTCCCTTATCCCAGACATGCAGTTTTTTTTTACAGTAAGCAGAATTCGTGTAAATAAATGTTACTCAAATCTTATCACTATAAAATATTTCCAGTACTTAATCAAGTTTAATCATTCATCACTAACATTCTCTGTTGTACCAAACGTGCATTTAATTCAGATATTCCAGCTTTACAAATTCTCCACACAAAAAACCCCCACTCTGCCGCAAAAGCATGCACGGTCAGAATCTAATCATATTTAAGCAAAAATTTCACCAAGTCATTAACAATAATAAAGCAGTCTGGCAAGTATTGAAAGCAAATTTTATTCATGCTTTTACTTGAACCAAGTTAAACATTTACACATAAATATGCACACACATACACACACACACAAGTTTTGATTGTATTTGCCACAAGCATGCTGAAAAACCTCTGAAGCTCACGAAAAGCAGCAGACAAAACTAGAAGCAACCATGCTCAGGGTTTAAGGACATTTTAAAATTTAAAACAACCTTTCTACATTTCATACAGAGCATGCATAAATCTGACATGCAATCTCCGAGAAGAAATATTTTAATATAAATCATAAAATTAGTTTATCCAAATGCATTTGTTCTTATTTTCATTCTTATTGTTTTTAAGCTTCTCGTATCTTAAACCCTGCATGCTGCAGATCTAAGCTGTGCTCAGCAGCGGCTGTGATAGAAGAAGCTACCTGCGAGTTTTCACAGTGCCATCTCATATCCATGTCTGTCTGGCTACCCTGCGTGCTTAGAGCTTTTTTCTTAATTCTTAATGGAAATCCTAGGAAATTTAGTCCATCCTCTGAAATCAATACTGGTGACAGGAGAGCTCCCTGACTCAGTGGGAGATCAAGATGATAAATTGCCTGCGCATCAGCCTGGCCTATCAGTGCCCTGCACACAGATGGGCGAGAAAAGACAGAAAAGCCTCTATCAGTCACGTGTCACCGAGGAGCCAATGGCTGACGCGCTACTGCAGGAAGGGATGCTGCAGTTCCGTCTGCAGTTGACGAGGCTGTTGGTACACAGCCCAGCCCGCGCCTGGCTCAAAAAGTCTAGGCGATAGCTGCTGTGGAATTTGCTCCCCCGCTGAGACTGCAGGGGGACCGGTCCTCCCTCTAAGCCCTTGACTCAGATCCGTATATTCATGCACGGGGAATTTCCCCCATATTACTTTTTAATCCTTGTGATCATCAAGTAGGAGAGAAACTTTTTTTTTTCTTTGTTTCTTAAACGCATCCAATTCTTAAATGCTTATGTGCTGTCTTTGGGTAATTATCAGGTTTTTTGCCTAATATTAAATTAAACCCCTTAAACTGTGCAATTAGCATGCAACCTTCCTAGTAGAATCTCCTCAAAGCTTTGTAATTGTAATTACAATTTTATTTCCAAGTTAATGAATGACATTTTTTTTGAATGCCACGTTTATAATGAGTATTTTTATGGGATGATTTTGTAAAGGCAATTATGCAACATTAAGAAATACATTATGCTTTTTGCCAATTAGAAGTGTTCCTCTTTAACGACGATTTAAGTCCCAACAAATAGGATATTTTATCAATCACTAAAAATTAAAACAAGCAGGATGCACATCTTGTTCCCCAACTCCTGAAGAACAAATATATTATCCAGTGATGGAAATATGTAATTATTTTTTGCCTTTCCCTTGAAATTTACAATAATTCTTTAGTAGCAAGGGCTACACATCTGGACTACCATATGGAAATATATCCTCTTCCACTGGTTATACTGTAATAACAGATATGCATATCTATTCAAGGTAACTGAGAAGATTATATATACATCTGATGGGGGAGGGGGTTAAAGTGATGAAACCACAGTGTGTTTCAAATGATAATATAAGAGAGTTTTGTTTTCTTTTTTTTCTTTGCGGTGCTGGGGATTGAACCCAGGACCTTGTGCTTGCGAGGCAGGCACTCTACCAACTGAGCTATATCCCCAGCCCAAGTTTTGTTTTCTTTTTAAGCTCAAAAGAAGCACTGATAATCTACACGAATAAAATTAATATGAGAAAAACTACATTTTTCTTTATTGATTTCTATTGCCAAATTTTAATAATATTCATACATTTTTAAGGATTAATTCCAATACCTTTTAGAGTTACCCAATACTATCTAAAACAATATACATCTAATAAATACTAATGGAAATATCATAAGTAAATCCTAACATCTTAGAAAGCTGAAATCCCAAAGCTCATTTTGTCTTGATTACTATTTTTTAAACACCACCTAAAAATTTGAATCTTGTCAAGCCTGTTGCAGATTTCTTATTTATATTATTTATATTCTTATATCAACTATCAGAAATGATAAAGCATTTTTCAAGCTCTTCAACATATATGTTGTCTTGTGCCCAATCTCTGTCTGTTTGGCCCATATATTCAATAATAACACAATCCTTGACAACCAAACTTCATGCTTTTGAAAGAAAAAAATGAAGGCTTCTCATCAAAAAGAAAATAATAATGATAATAGAAACGTCAACATTAAACCTATTCATTGCAACATTGTAATAGACCAAAACTGAAACCCTTATAAAAAGCCATTCATTGATAATGAATTGATCGGATCAAATATGGTGCACACCCTTACAATCAAAACACCCTTGCAGCTATAAGATATAATAAATTCATATGTGCTTGGATAGTTTTCCAAGATACATTGTTATTTGACCAGAAATTCAAAGCACAAAAATTAAATTGTAAAATGGAATAAACCACTATACATACATACAACACACACACACACACACACACACACACACCACAAAAATGGTTGTATATGATAAAGAGGAAATTTCCATAAAGACATAAAGTATCGATTAATAGTGTATAACTCTGAGAAGGACCAAGTTTATGGTCTTAGGTTATTTTATCCACAAAGGCAAGCTGGTAAATAAGAAAAGTGAACAATCCTGTCTTAGACCACCTCAGGTGACAGCTTGCAACCAAGGCAGAGTGCCCCTGTCTCTCTCTAGAAATTGTAGTTCTTGCTCTCAGGCCCTCACCAAGTGTTTATGTACATAGACTGGGTTTCTGGGAACAGAGTTCTTAGGACCAGCTCCAAGCACTTTCCCTCCTGTGGCTCCAGTCATGCCAGTTTCTGCACTTTGCCAAGTTCTTGGTGTTCAGGGTCAGTGTAGTAGGAGTGTACTAGGGCTCAGTTACAGAACCACCTGGAACACTAGGACACTGGAGAGGCTTAAAAGCAATTAGTGTTCTTGTTGACAGGGATCTGTTATAGGAAAGCAGATTAGGTGGGGGAGGAAGGAAGAAAGAGAGAGAGAGAGAGAGTGAGTGCATGCAAGAGAGTGAGTGCACAAACCATAAAAGGAAAGAAAGACAGAGTTTATGGTCATAAAAATAACACAGATCCACCTATACTATCACACACACTGTGCTCTGTGGTACAGGACAACTTTGCACATCACTATTCCGTTAAAGCAGGTAGATTTTTACAACTTCAAGAGGTTTTCCGCTTTAATATTTAAATTCTCTCATTTTGTAGATGATGAACTGTGATGCAGAGAGTTTAAATAATTTTACTTAGATTAAGGCCATTCTTTGTCATTCCAGACAAGAGGTAAGCATGATATCCACAAATTTCAAGGTGCTTTCACACAATAGCTAAGCTATGGAACCAACCCAGGTGCCCTTCAACAGATGAATGAATTTTTTAAAATGTGGCTTTTATACACAAAGGAATATTACTCAGCCACAAAAAAGAATGACTTTATGACTTTTATTGGTAAATAGATGGATCTGGGGATTATCATGCTAAGTGAAATAAGCCAATCCCCCAAACCCAAAGGTCTGATGCTCCCTCTGATATGCAAATGCTAACACACAAAAAGGGCAGAGGAGGAAAAAACAGAAGTTCAGCGGATTAGACAGAGGAATGAAGGGAAGGGAGCGAGGATAGGAATAGGAAAGACAGTAGCATGAATGGGACATAACTTGATGTATGCATAATATATCAAAAATACACTCTACCATCATGTATATCTAAAAAGAACAAATTTTTTAAAAAGATGCTTTCAAAAATCACCATCATTACAAACCAGAATAAGATTTAGAGGAAGGGAAAATTGATGCTAGTTAGGAGGGAAAAGGCTCCAAAGCCCTCTCCATCCACCAGTGCAGCTGGATTAAGGAATTGAAAGCTCTCATTATCAGGGAAGGAAGTTATGATCCTCAAAAATATTCCAATGCACATTTGCCGGTCAGGAAATACTAAAGGTCAAGTTTTGAGTATCTCCCTTTCAGAAGAATCTGAGTGGCTGCTGAAGATTTTTTTCAATGCAAATTCTCTTCTGTATTTGCACCAGTCATGCTGAATGGAAAGTAGGATTTAAGGATGACTTTTTAAAGACATTTTTCAGGAAGTAAGCTCCAGTTGAGGGAGGATGTGGTATGGGGAAATATTTTGGAAGCTCTTCATTTTTTAAGAAAGTGATAAATTAAAAACTGGTGAAAAATCATGACAGACAGTTTTAGTTTTTTAAAATTTTTATTACTTTTTGCTTCCTTTTCCAATAATGACAGCACTGGTTTAAGGATGTGGAGTACCACAAAACTCCTATTAATTACTAATATAATATTTGCAAGTGTGGGTTAGAGATAGGCATTAATGCCTAAATGAGTAAAATTCTATATAATCATGTCTCCCCGCCCCTGCCACCTCCCTTCTACTTCATGGGCTTTGTGTTTTCACAATGGCTTTTCTGTAGCTATGGGTGCTTTTTGAAAAGTAAAACAAACAAACAAATCATGACTTCTTCCAAACTTTTCAATAGCATTATATCCTGGAAACTAATTTTAAAAATAAAGAAATTGAGACTTGGAGGGATTAAATAACATCTGTATTCAAGGGAGATAGCAGGTGAAAGTCTCCTGATTACAAGTAAAATATTCTTTCCAAAGCAGAACTATCTCTAGAATAGTTGTTTTCAAAGTTCATTAAGAACCAACAAGACACTTACATATCTGGGTTTCTCAGCACTTCTCAGAGACTGAGTCTCCCTCTGAGGGATCCCAGGCACCTGCACTATTCACAAGCTTCCCATCTTCATACTTGAAGAACCTCAGATAAGGTTCTAAGAGTTTCAAAATCAAAATTCTTCTTCAGGAAGAGCCATAGCAATAGGATTTCTAATGAATCAAAATGGGAAGAACTTTTTTAAGATAAAAAGAAAAAGTGGTAGGAGTAGTGTTCGTTCATTAAGAAAGAAACTGGAACAGAGAACTGTTTCACAGAAGAATGGAAAAAATGCAAATGATATAGAGTCATCCATTAAGGGATAGTTTCCCCAATTGGATTTTATAAAGTGTATTTTAGTTGAACATATTCTTAAGCAAGCACAATTAATGTACATAGAAGAAATGTGCAAATAGTAGCATTTTGAGTGGGATGACTCTTTCATACCCCCAGATAATACATGGTACTTAGGTTGAATTGATTTCTGCCTTATTTCTGCCATTAGAAGCAATGAAAGTGTAGATAGACATCCAGGTAGGGGCATTTTGTATATCCTAGGAATCTATTTGTACTGAGAAGATTCTCTTAGGATGACTTTCTAGACCTCTCAAGAGAGGTAAGCTTTCCTTTATAAGATCAGTACCTGTTGAAATCAGATCAGAGCTTTCTCAATTGTTTGAAAATAAATCCACCCAGAAAGAAATCCCTAATCCTTGACACGCATAACTGATCACAGAGATGAAGCAAGAGTGGACTATGTAGGAAACTTCTTGTCATTTTTTCTTTTTTCCTACTTGGTTTTTAGATTGGAAATTTGAAGATCAAAGTTTAATTATGTTAAACATGTTTCAGATTAATCTCTTTAGTATTTCCACTGCCAGTCCCTAACTTTTTTTTAAAAAAATATTTCTTGAGCTATTTGACATAGTCATGTTTTTCTTTGACAGAAGGATGATGGATTGTTCACTTTGACCCAACACCAAGACCTGAAGGACAAGGTTAAGAAGGTACCCATTCTTTCAGGATAGACTGAGGAGGACAATGACTTCTTCCCAACAGAAGTTAGTGACCAAATATTTTTGGTGGCTGATTATGAAAAGCATTAATCAAAAAAGAGTCCAATGGTTGAGTTGGTTAGAAGGAAGAGCTGGGAGGGGACAAAAGGAAGAAAGGAAAGGAGGGAGGGATGAAAGTAGAGAACTTTCCATGTATTCAAGGTATATTAACAAACCATAGGAGAAATGGTGTCTCAGTGAGTGTAACTTGTCAGGACTTATTAAGCATGAGTCCCCTTCCCCACTGCCTCCCTTCACCCTTGAAAATGGATCACACAAATAATCTCTTAAGCAACAAGAATGGCAAATGAGGCACTTACACAGAAAACCGCAGAAGGCTCTACAACCCTGCGTGTGAACACAAGCATGCAAAATCCATATGTTTACTCATCAGGAGTGAATGTTGTCAACATCCATTAACAAAACTGTGCAACACGAGCTAGACACAAAGCTCAGCTCAGACCACGTATTATAGATAAGAAAATCAGTGACCAGAAGCAGCTTTCATATGTGCACAGAAATAGATAGAATGTGCCATGAGAAAATTCCAGCAGGCAGAAGCATCTCTTTCGTGTGGACTCCAGGTTTTACAGCAATGGTTTCCCAAATTTCAGGTGCCTTAGAATTAGGGTGCTTATTTAAAAATTGCCATTTCTGGCCTCACTATGAACTATGGGATTATAACTAGGGATGAAGATTTTTTTTTTTTTAAATGCATGCTTAACATGAATTCCAGATGATTCTGCTGGAGGTTTTTTGAGACAGTGCTTTGAGAAACTCTCCTGTGTACCTCTTCCTCACCTCCTCACTTCCTGTCCAATGATGCTGGCAATGGATATGCTGGATCATCCAATTCAACTGCTGCAACATAATGTCTTTCATTTTGGGGGACTGACGTTGATAAAACAGAGATAGATTAGGCATGATGGGATGGATGGAATCTGAAAAGATTTCCTGAAATAGACTACATTCAAGTTGGGGCTTCAATAAAGAATAAATTTAATTTATTAAATTAAAACTAGAGATCTAAAGGTGCTTTTTCTATAAAAATTTTGAAATTTGTTATACAGTTAATTTGTTTTTTTTTTTCAAATTAGAGGGTCTAGTAATACCTTTCACAAATATTAAATGGCAATGAGTACTAGCTGAGTTTATAAATGGTCTGACCACCGGAGACTAAAATAATTAAAAAAATAAAGCTCCCAACCCCATCACCTTGCTAAAAACATTTTGTGACTGTTGTTGATACTGCTGTGATTTTGATGTTATATTCTTCTCCATATTATTTGTGAATATCCAAAAATCTTAAATAGTAGTAGTAATAAAGATCTTTTATTCTGTTTTATAGATTACTATGATAGCATACATTTTCCATCTGGGTTTAAAATATGTTATTATTCTAATAGCAAAAGATTCAATCAAAATAATGTTTTATGATTTATATAACTATTTTCTATATTTTAGATATTAAACCCATTTCTATTTCATATTTCTGCTATTATAAATAATACTTTTTTTCCTTTTGTATTTTTTCAGAACATAAATTCCCATAAGTGGAATTACTGGGTTAAAGATGTATGTGTTTTTATAGATCTTGAAGCAATCTGCCAAACTACTTTTCCAAAGGCTTGTTCTAATTTTCACATTGTCTCCAGGATGCTATGTTCTATTACATCTTCATTGGTGTGAACATGTTGTCTTTTCTATCTGGGGATGCCCTTTTCCCATTTAAAAAAATTCCGGTACACTCCTACACGTTGTTATACCAAGCTCAAATGCTATTCTTTCTAGCAGCCTTCCCAAAGCCCCTAGGCAGTTAGTCATTATTTCCATTGTGTTCCCATAGTACTTTGTAATACTTACCAAATCCTTGTGGGTTTGTTGTAGTTGGTGTATTTTTTTTTTTTTCTTCCTAGATAATTAGCAATTCAAGGGGTAAGCCTCTATCCTCTTTATCTTTGGAACCTTGGCTTCTGGCAAAGGACCTGATTATATTAGACTTTCAATTGAATGAATGAAGGAAGGTGTGAATGTGATGTTTAAGTCCAAGTCTATGCCTCTATGTTTCGGTAAAAATGCTTGCTTTCCTTAACTCCCTTAAAGACCATAATGCTAGCAACAGATGTATCTTTATAGGTCTTTTTCATAATATTTATATATTTTGTAGATATGTATTTTTATATTTTTTTCTGATCTACTTTTGGGACTAGATGGCACAATTTTGTGACATGCTGTGTATAAAATCTCTGAGTCCTTTAAATAATGACTTTTAGGTACCTGGGAGTCAGAAAATGTCTCTTTCTAGTTTAAAAGAAGCAACTTTTGTGAATTAAAGGTTGGGATTAGTGAACAGGATTAGAAACCCCCTGAGGAGAACACAGCATGAACATGGCACCACTGTAGGGGAATAAAAGGAAAAAATAATCACTGATAATGAATGTCATCAATGATTATCCTTCATCTTATATAACTTTGTGTATTTTGATGCATTTTAACATATGATATTTCATTTTATCCTTATAAAACCTGGAAAGGAATACAGACAAAGCCAGTATTTCATAATTAATTTGAAAGATAATCTAAAGCATAGAAATGTGGTTAGCAAGTAGAAAAATCAGAGCCAGAATTCACATATTCAGAGTCACATTTCAATCCTCATTCTAACAAAATCACTAGCCTTGGTTGAATTTTGTTAGTTAATTAACCAACTGAGAAAATTAGTTTTGAAACAATTTATACCTGATTGGTGTTTAAAAAAACAACTAAAGAAAAGCTTTGCTAGCAATGAAAACATTTTTCCCAAAAGAATCTTTATGAATTATTCAGTATGAAAACAAATAATACCAGAGGACTCTTTCTGAATTCAGTGACAGGTGGAGGGAAGCTGTCTTCTAGAGCAGTAGTTTCTAGAACCTCTACTCAGGAACATATTATACCGGGCCCTTTATTCGCTTATTCAATTATTCAATTGACACCTGTTACAGAATAAAAGACTCGGAATAGCCAAAGCATGTCTAAGCTGAAAAAGCAATGCTGGACACAATACCAGAGTTCAAATTATACTACAAAGCTATAGTAACAAAAACTGCATGGTACTGGGACGAAAACAGTCACATAGACAAACGTTACCGAAAAGAAGACAGAGACAAATCCACTCAGCCATCTGATCCTTGACAAAGATACCAAAAACATACATTGTAGAAAAGACAGCCTGTTTAACAAATGGTGCTGAGAAAACTGGTTATCCACATATTGAAGAATGAGACTCAACTCTTATCCCATATGCTACACAAACTCAAATGGTTTAATAACAGGAACTGGAAAAGAAACTCTGCAGCTCCTACAAGAAAATGTAGGGTCAGTACTCTAGCCTATAGGCACAGGCAACTACTTTTTCAATAGGACCCTCTAATTCAGAAAATAATGCCAAGAGTTAATAAATAGGGGATGGCATCAAATTGAAAAGTTTCTGCACGGCAAAGGAAACAATTATAAATGTGAAGAGAAAACATACAGAATGGGAGAAAGTCTTTGCTAGCTATTCTCCTGACAGAGGATTAATATGTAGAAAATAAAGAACTCAAAAAACTTAACTCCAAAAAAATTAACGAATGGGGAAATGAATTAAACAGACACTTCTCAGAGGAAGAATTATAAATGACCAATGAAAATATGAAAAAATGTTCAACATCATTAGCAATTAGGGAAATGCAAATCAAAACTGAGAATTCATCTCATACCAATCAGAATGGCAGTCATCAAGAACACAAACAATAATAAATGCTGTAGAGGATGTGGAGAAAAAGGAACACTTTCAACCTCTTGGCGGGATTGTAAATTATTACAACCACTAATTAGTACAACCACTATGGAAACCAGTATGGAGTTTCTTCAAAAGACAAGGCATGGAATCACCATATGACCTAGCTATACCATCCACTCCTTGGTAATTATCCTGAAGAATTATAGTAATCATACCATAGTTATATATGCATATTCATGTTTATAGCAGCACAATTCACAATAGCCAAACTAGGGTACCAGCCTAGGTGTATATGAATGGATGAATGGATAAAGAAAATGTGGTATATATACACAATGGAGTTTTCATCAGCCTTAAAGAAAAATGAAATCATGTCATTGGAAGGAAAAAGGATGGGTGAAACTTGAGAACATTATGTTAAGTGAAATAAGCCAAACTTAGAAGGCCAAGGGTTGCATATTTTCTCTCATATGTCGAAGTTAGAGAGGAAAAAGGAAAAGAAAGTTGGCAGGGTCGTAGTTTATGAAAATCAAAGGGAGATCAGTAGAGCAGAGGAAAGGAATCGAGGGTGGAGAAAGGGGAAAGGGGAATACTCGGGAATGATATTGGTGAAATTATATCATTATATTGTATACACATACAAAAATGTAACAGAAATTCCCCCATTATGTACACCTATAATGCATGCACACACACACACAATTCTAACACAATGCCCACTGAAGTCATATGTGCCACCAAAATAGTAAGTATTCTGACATTCAGAGTAGGGCAACTTCTAGGCCCACATCCTGTACTGAGTTCCAGTTGTCCACCAAAAGAAGAATATGAGGACATATGGATTATGTTGTTAATCTTGTGACAGTACAAACCATTTAATCTTCCTGTTTTATACCCTTTTCTGTAAAATGAAATGATTGATTTACTTTTACCAATCAAATGCATGTCATTTTTGGCTATAGGAGAATAACTTAGTGGGGAGGGCACAGGCAGTGAAATCCAGCAGATCTGACATCATGACCTAGGGTTAGGGCTAAGATCGAGTAGCTCAACCTCTTCAAGTCCCAGGTTTATTCATCCATGAAATGAGTAAAATGGCAATATACATGTTTTCAAGTTCTCCGTAAGGAATAAATGAGATAATATATAAGATTTAGCAGGAAAGTGGCACATATTCAATGGTCAATACATAGTAGCAAATATCATTGACAATAAGAAGTTGCTTTTAGGCATGGCATAGAGTATTTCAATTCTATCATTATTCTATGTAATTTATTTTTGACATCTCTCACTCTGTGGAAACAGTGCTTTAGATTCAAGGAAGGCCAAAGGCTTTGACTTAGTAAATAAAATTCTTAGAATTTTCTTCCTTTGCAAATTATGCATAGATTCATGCAAAGACTGGGAAAGATGGTACCTTTCATTTTGCAATATACTTGACTTTTGCTTGTATTTTAGAAAACTCTAGGCTTTATTTCAGTTATTGTTTGTATGTGAACACTAGTTAGATCAATCAAAACCAATGAAGTCACTAGGGTGCTTTGAGTTTATTTAGTCACTTCTATAAATGCTACAGATTACTTTAGAGATTCTCAATTTCACTTCCACCTTGACACCTAGGAAACAAGGAATTTATAAGCATGACTCACTCACATGCACAATCCCAGCAAGCTGGCTACAACCTCATCTTCCTTTTCACTGTAGAAGGCATATTGCAAGGCAAGTGAGAGTGATGTTTTCATGGACATAATCTTCAATCTACTCTGCTTACAATTTGAAACGAAAAAGCTAATTTCCTCACTTTAGATGTTAAGCCATTGTTATTTACAACACACTTCACATCTAACTGGGACATGCCAATATGTAACAGATTATGGTACAGGCTCACTGCCTGGCATGACCCCCCAAAAATGTGCTTGATTTGTGGAACAATCAAAAGTCCATCTACTCTGTGAAGAAAATGCATTATATTCTCAAAACCACAACCACAAAAGAATAAAATGATCCAGTATTACACATCATGGATAATTTAAAGGGATGCTTGCTTAATTACATATGTCTTGAATCTAAATGAAAGGATAAATTGTCCAGATTCCCAGAAAATACAGAGCACATATTTATAATATCTAGTCTAGCATTTCTCTAAAGCCTTGATTCTTGAATGTTTTGGTCTTAGAGCTCATTTTCCCTTTTAATAATTATTGAAGACTCTAAAGAGATACTTTTTTATATAGATTAATATATATGAATATTTGCTCTAACAGAAATTAAAAGTGAAAAAGCTATGTTATTAACTTATGAAAAATAACAATAACAAACTCATCGAGGTTAGCACAACTTTAAAAATAACTATATTTTTAAAGAGATTTTTGAATAGAAGACCATTGCCATACATTTTTGCAAATCTTTTAAATGTCTTGTCTAATAGAAGACATCTGAGTATTCCTGCCGGTTTCAGCCTTCAATCTATTACAATATCATGTCACATTGTCTATGAAAATCTCCACCATAGTCTCACAAAAGAATGAGAGTGAAAAAGATAAAAATGAAATAAAAAATCTCCTATTAGTGTGAAAATAGTTTTGACCTCATTGGAAAGGTCTTACAATCCCCACTCCCAGCCTTGGCCACTCAAGGTTTCCGGGACCATAGTTTGAGTTCTATTCCAAAGTTCACATAAAATTTAGAAGCTAGATTCATTAGTATATTTTAGTATCTAATTTATATCTATGTGCTACTTTCCTTTCCCTGTTAGAAAGTTTCCTGTTGGATAAGACTACATCTCACAAAATTTTTTATGTCATTTATAGCACTTGGTAGGTCTTCCTGGAATCATAGTATACATTAGCATGTGATATTAATTAACTGAACCATAGATTTATTGAAACCCATAATTTCTCATCATCCCTTTAATGATCTTTAAAACATGTAATGTAGTAATATTTGTACAAGTTTACCAAATTTTGAGCCAATTATGTTAACATTCTACCTAAACAGAAGGAGAATTGTATCTGAATTTATTTCATGATAAATATTGTATCTAATTACATTTGAATTTATCCCAGATGAAACAAAGTTGATTTCCTAGAACACATTATGACAGTTGAAAGAGATCTGAGATGAGAAGTCACTATTTTAAAGAAGTTATTATTATATTTCTTTTTCCTATAAATTTGCCCTGACATGTCAGTCAGGCAGTATTTCAAGATACAAATCAATTTGTGTATTTAGTTGTAATTTCACAATTATAAAACAATAGAAACTAATAACCTGGAAAGCAATGTCAGTTTGAACTGACTAGAAGCTATCGCTTCATAACTCCATGAACGGAATGAAAAAAATCACAGTGTTATTATTCATTTTATTTGTTCTATCTCAAAATGAGATCCTTCCAGAGACACCCACATACTAATTCAAAAATGAAACACTTATACATTCATCCCTGCTGAATTGTTGCAAAATGGGATGGTTGGGAAAACATATATTAAAGAGTGAAACAGTCCTCCTAAATTAAAGGTTTCATTACATAATAAATAATTTCTTCCACTCTTTCAAAATGGTTCCATTATCTCTTATTCTGGGAAACCCACGGAGAAAGACTTAGTGTCTACTATTGCCTTGGTAATCAGATAACTGTTTTGACTAATCTGTCAGAAAAATAGTATATACTGAATAAAAGGCTGTTTCTGTTAAAATCTGGGTAGATAAAACAAAATTGCTGCTAGACTGGGAAATAGAAAAGAGGGGTCATGCATCCGAGGTGCCTCTTCCTTTATCATGACTCACAGGACAGCAGATAGGCTGACTGCCTTTGCCTTCAGAAAAGGTCTATATTATCTCTGCTAAATCGCAAGCATAAGGCCTAGAGGCCCAGTGGCTCAGAAACCAGAGTTCTTTCAGCTATTTCATCCTAAACTAATTTTGGTCTTGACCCACTTAGGTAGAAAAAAGGCCCCAAAGCCTGCCTGTCCACCTGCGAACACTTATAATGTACTGAATTATCACTGTACAAGTACATTTGGGAAACAAGAGATGGAGGAGATTTATGTATGATTAATATTTGAACTGTAAAACATGTGTCTGAGATGTAATTATTAATAAACATTAGTTGATGCCATTATGCATCATTACAGCAGAGTTAATAAGAAATCTAAATTGTAAGCACTGAAACTAGAAGTATTAAACTTAATGGGAAAAGTAAATTTACTATCAATTGCAAACCATATTCCACAGTAATCAGGTACATATTCCTATTACCTGTTCACATGCATTTGTAGAGGGAGCTTTGAAACACTGCCCAGCAGAATAAGATAGCCAGAATTTAGATTACTCAGTTGGAAATCTGAATAACTGCAATTGTACGCTATTTTTAGTTTATGAATGCTAAGACTGTTTAATTCTTAATAAGCAGATAGGTAGCTCTTAATTGTACTGTGAAAAACAAAGTTCAATGACGTGTGTGCCACTTGCCTCTGAAAAGCAAACAAATAACTTATTTGCTGGGTTGGGTTATGATTTATCAAGTGGAACACTGGGGTCTTTGGGTCAAGGACTCATATTTTAAAATTACAAATCTAAGGCTTATTAACTTTCCATGTAGAAGGATCAAACAAACCATTCATCAGAGTTGTATTGGGAATACCAAATGTCACACCGATTTAGGACTCCGCAGATATGGTAATAGCACAACAGTCTACTGCTGTAATGGAATCCATCTTCTGGATAGAGGCAGAAAACCAACCATCAACCAACTAACTGTCAATATTCTCCTGCCATATTCTCCATCTTCAGTTGAAGCCTGAGTTTATTAACCATTGTAGTGGTTAATACACCATAGGGAGCTACAGAAGATCACAGACAAGGGTGTTATTTAATAGTCAGGGCACACATTAGGTGATTCTGGGAGAGTTTGAGAAAGCAGGGATTTGTTCTGGGCTGGATGCTGTCAGGAAGGATAAACCTGGTAATTCTAGGATTGGAAATCTCAATAAACCTCATCTACAGAAAGAGTTAACTAGAATGAGGACAAAGCTATGACTGGTAGAGGAGTAGAAGTCATTTTTTTTTAACTAAGAGGTGGTTCAGCATAAACCTTGGTGACCTTAAGTCATTGACATTGACACTGTAGGCACAACACCAACAGCATGAACCAGGACAGAATAATTGGGATATCAGACTGTTAAAAAAAATTGAAACAAAATAAAATATCTGCTCTGTGAAAGACACAGTCAAGAGGTTGACTAGGAGAAAATATATACAAATCATATCTGATAAAGGACTGATATCCAAAACATATAAAGAACCCTTAAAACTTGACAGTTAGAAATAAAACAAAGAACAGGCTCAAGATCTTAAGAAATACCTCACCAAAGATAAACAGATGGCAATTAAGCATATGATATAACCAAAGATAGACATATGGCAATTAAGGTACATATCATATGTCATCAGGGAAATGCAAACTTAAACAACAATGAGACACCACTACATACCTAATGTTCCAAAATGGAACACTGAACACCAAATGCTGACTAGGATGTGGAACAACAGGAACTCTCAATAATTGCTGGTAGGGATGCAAAATGGCATAGTCATTTTGGAAGAGAGCTTGGCAGTTTCCTACAAAACTAAAAATACTCTTACCATATGATCCGGCAATCACACTCCTTGGTATTGACGCAAAAGAGCTGAAAACTTAGTTCTCCACGAAAAACTCACATGTATATCAGCCCACTCAGGAAGCACTAGGAAAGTCCACTATGGGGGCCTCCTCATTAACACCTAAGCAGGCTCATTGCTGGAGCTCAGACCTGGCCTCCAACATGATGAGTTGAACTCTAGCAGAAAAGCCAGAGCCACTGTGACACACTTTCTCAGCATGGAAACCAACAGTTCAGACTATTATCATGTGTAGGCAGAACAGGGTGTGGAATATAAGTATAAGGTTGGTTTCTTTCTCTCTTTCTCTCTTTCTGTTTGGTCATGTAAACAACCAACAAACTGAAACAGTCTATTCAAGGAGGCTTAGCTTGCACATGTCCTTGAAAGACTTCAAAGGAGGAGTTGCAGTTCATAGAAATCCATAGATAACAGGGCACCCAGGTATGATGCCTGGGTAACCAGAATTATTTATTGAATTCAACACTCTTAGGCTCTTATAAGCTAGAATTATTTTTTTAAAATATAAATGATTCAGATTTCAATGTTTACAACCTACCTGTGGCAACTTCAAGTCCTATAAACTTATCACTATTTAGGGAACAATTTCAAGGGAACAAAGACAGAACATGGTGATCCTAAGGCCCAGAGGCAACCTTGCAGCCAGTCACTAAGAAAATTCTCTTGGACACTGGGACTCATTCATTGTCATTTAAAAACAATTATTGGATGATACTGCAAGCCACAAAATACTCTGCTTTGTGTAAGGCAAAGGTGAGAGTGAATTTCTAGAAGTTAATAAACATGTTAGCAGTTTTCTTTCACTTTGCTTAGAGCACCATGGAGAAATCATTGAAGTGTAAAAAAACAGGATTCTGTCACACCCATACCTCACATTCAATGCTGCAAGAGAATGAAATATCGACATATTTAGGTATCGTTCTCATAATTTCACCCAACTCAAAGGAATGACTGAAACACTCTTGGGTAACATGAAAATACCTGAGGAAGGGAGAGAAAATGATCACTCTTTCCAATCTTCTTCACACCTTTTGGTTTCTGATAGCTAGGGATAACATATTTCACAGTGATTGAAGAGGGTGGTAACATCTGTCAGGTCTGTAGAGTCAAGACATGAAACTCAATTTTAAGATCGCAATAGAGGAGAAAAATAGGAGAAAGGTAACTTATAATTTCCTCTAATTAGATATGCAGGAATGATCAAGTGAAATGAATGCTTAAGAAAACACTTTCCTGGAATTTTTAAAAACTCAATTTTCCATTTTAATAACATGGTCATGTGTAATTATAGGAGTGTTAAAATTTTGTTTTCTGAGTGCTGAATTTGTCTTCAGAGAGACAACAAAAATCTTTCAAAATGTAATCATATTAAAAAGTGATAAGCCTTGTACTTTCTACACATATAATTTTCCACAATTAATATATCTGAAAAAAAAGGAAAGGAAAGAAAACAACGTGTATTTCAAGTCCAGTCAACACCATACTGGATAGTAAAAGATTTAGAGAGCTTGATTGCACATCTCTTAAGTCTCATGACTGCCGAAATGACGTGATAATTTCCAGAAATTCATTGATCCTTTCAGGAAATATTTGCTGAGCACCCATAGTGGGCAATGGTGTCTGCAGGGAGATGGGAGTGGGGTGGGGTGAGCATGATGGACAGCGATAAACAATAAATGGAGATGCGTAATATACCTTTGGGGACCTCATGGTCTAGGGGGAAGGCATATAGTTTTCCATTTTGTACTGAAATTATTGGTGTGTAGGAGTTATGAGGAGGCAGAGGTAGAAAAAATTACTTCTTAGGAGGAAGGATCAGAAAGGATTACAGAAGTTGATGTAAAAGATTTTGCCTGCAAATATGGGAAATCTCTGGAAATCTTTGGCTACCTAGCCAAAGTATAAGAACATTTCCTTTGAAAGAGAGGGCATGGCAAAGAGATGAATAAAGTAAGCATGACTGTTTACATGAATTGAGAGGAAAGCAAGAATGGAAAGACACATTAAGGATTCAGAGTATGTACTGGGCTCAATAATCACTATCTGAAGATGTCAACATCCCAATGTCTGGAATTTTTAAAAATGTTAAAATACATGGAAAAGACTTTGTAGATGTGATTAAATTAGAAAATCTTGAGTTGGAAAGTTCTCCTGAATTTTCTGGTGGGCCTAATATAACCATAAGGGTTCTTATACATGAAAGAGGGCGATGTCAGAGTCAAAGAGGAAGATGCAACAGGGAAACAGAGGTCAGAGAGATACAAGGAAAGGGCCATGGACCAAGGAATGAGATGGCTCCCAAAATCTGCAAAGTGCAAGGTATCACATTTTCCCTTAGAGCTTGCAAAAGGAATGCATCTCTGCCAACCAATTTTAGACTTCCAACTTCTGGAAGTATAGGATATCATATCATCTTAAGCCACAATGTTTGAGATGATTTGTTGCAGGCAATAGAATACTTTGAACTTACTACATTATATCATCAATAATGGTTTGTCCATTCCTTTTTGGTGCTCCCTCTACTTTTATTTTTAAAATTTATTTACTTGTCTGACACTGTTCATTTACCAAGATGATGAAAGTGAAATAAACAAAATATAGAAACCCCACAAAGAGGAAAAGATTTGAGAGAAAGATGCTAAGTTCTTTCATGAACACAGTACGCTTGAAATGTCAGTGGGTTAATAATGGTGGGTGGACAGTTGGAAATGGAAATTCATGCTACCTACTTGAAGATAAGGCACATAACTCTCAGAAGCAATTACTAAAATTTATTATTATAGCTCATAAAATGAACTCACTGAAGTGTGACTATTGACCATTGGGAAAATTTAAGTGGTATGTATATAAGAAGGAAATTATTTAATCAGAATATTTTGACATACTTTGTTGGAAGAAGTGATTTTACGGTAAGCTTTATTAGCTAAAATGTCATCATTAGCTTGTGATTACCCATAGGCAAGGCATAAGGCAATCTATGGTAGATGAATTTGGGGATGGAGAAAAAGGCCTTTTAAAGAAAAGTAACAACACAAATTCCTAAAGTTCCTAAAATATCTCTAAAAGGACATCAACACTTTAACTTCACAAATATTTTCCAAGTACCTACAAGTGCAAAGCGGGATTCTTAATTCAATTTTTACCTAATGCAGTCTTTACCTTTGAGGAGATTTCTGTCTCATTTCAATGTAAAGTTCTGTACTTCCCCAAAGCATCATGTATTTTGAAATGCACTAAATTACTTTTCCCCAAAAGGTATATATTTTAAGTCTCCCAAAGTGCACATGGCCTGACTTTAACTTCTTGCTCCTAGAGTTCATCTCTGTAGACAGGGGAGATTTCCCAGGAACCTCAGGGTCCTGGGTGGATGGGTGGCAGAGGAGAGTTCACATAGGGAAGAGAGGCAAGGGAGGTTTAACACAAGGACAACGGAACAACATTTGCCTGATTCACATCTTGGGTTGGCCGGGTTTACCACCACTTCAGGGATTTTATAAAATGCTGCTGCATTGCTTTTGCAGAAAGACAGCTTGGTCAGCAGTGGGATGACCTCCACGAGCAGAAGTGGCATGATGTTTAGCTGTCAGGCAGAAATTTCAGGGGCAATAGGACACTACAGTCTCTGCTTGTCTGTCCCAAAGTGCAAATCATGCAGGTCAACTATATAAGTGAAGTCAGGGCAGGATTAAAACCTTTAGCTACTCGAAACTGAAAAGATGATGGTGGGTCCCTCCCTAAATGGGGGCCCAGCACAACTCCAAAGAACTACATTCACATGGTATTCCATAAATGAAGCCTCCCAGGTTGAATAGAATATTTTATGATCAGTGACTCCTGAAGTTGTTCAACAAGGAGGATGACCTCTCCTACCAAATTGCACATATATTTTTAATTGTAAAATCTGTATGATGAATTCCCCTCAAAAATACAATTTTCCAAGCAACAAATCTGCACTGTTGGGATTGTAACTTAGTACAACCACTATGGAAATCAGTACAGAGATTCCTTAAAAGACTGGGGGTGCTGGGGATATAGCTCAGTTGGTAGAGTGCTTGCCTTGCATGCACAAGGCCCTGGGTTCAATCCCTAGCATGGCAAAAAAAAAAAAAAAAAAAGACTAGGAATGGAACCAACATATCACCCAACTATTCCACTCTTCAGCATTTATCCTAAAGAATTAAATTAGTACACTATGCCCATGTTTATAGCAGCACAATTTCCTATTAATAGCCAAACTATGAAACCAGCCTACGTGTCTGTCAATGGATGAATGGATAAAGAAAATGTGATACATAGATATGCCTTGGAATTTTAATCATCCATAAATAAGGATTAAAATTGTCATTTGCTGGTATCATTCTTTGTGAAATAAGCCAGACTCAAAAAGTAAGAGTCGCTATGTTTTCTCTCACATGTGGATGCTAGAGAGGTTAAGGAGAAAAAAAGGTAGGAGAAGGGAGATCAGTAGAATAGAGAAAGGGGACCAGGGAAAGGGAGAAGCAGAAGGAAAGGGGAAATATGGGAATGAAATTGACCAAATGACACTGTTTCCTCATGTGCATATATGAATATGTAGCAATGAATTACACTTTTATGCATGATTATAATGCACCAACATAAAAGAAATAAAAACATAATTTCCCATAATATGTACTTAGTTGCTGTTTTAGTTTTTTTAAATATCAACCACTTTTCAAAAAAAAATTCTTTGAAACATCTAGATATTTTTGCTACCCCCAGCACATGAGAATTGAAATATACTTCTTTAAGTAATAATTAGAAGGAAAAATGAACCGAAGTTTTGCTGAAAATTATCCAAGGATGTATTATTCAGTTTCCTGCCTTCTTAATCAAAGAATGCTGAACATAATTTAACCTTTTTTATGACATGGGTTTCATTATTATGAATACTAATTATTCTATGTCGCCATGACCCAGGGAAACCCTTTAGGATTGCTGCTGACTGTTGAGCTTCTTACCTACACACAAAGTGGCCTAGCTATGTATTTTTAAATTTTTCTGTATTGTCAGCTCTTCATCGGGTTTCTCTGTCCTTTCTCACTGGCATCATGGATGCTGACTGCCTTCCCCTAACACTGACTGCACTTGGTCTACCTGCTTCTACTCACCCCCAAACCAACCAAAGCAAGATAGGCTCAGCGGGCCACAGCTCAGGGAAAGTGCCTACACTGGGGTTTCAGATCAATGCTTTCCCAACTTTATGTTCTACAATTAACACAGAGTCAAAATGCAGATTTGGCAGATCCTGTTTTAGGAATGGGAACTAAAATTCTATTTTCTGACCAATTGAAGGTAGAGATTTTGCTGCTGGTCCATGGAAGAGTTTGAGTAGCAAGACATAAGACAATCACATGTGTTTTTAGAGAAATGTGTCTATACTAAAATTAGTTCTGGGGAAAGGAAGAAGGACTACTCTCCCATACAGAACTCCTACAAATTTAGAATATGAACTAAATTTACTACCTCCAAAATGACTTCATATCATATGCCCATTCCAGGGCCCTCCTACATAACCCTCTCTTCTCTCCTCTGGCACAGAACTTAATTTCTGTCTCTATTATGGAACTCATATCTTTATAAATTGTTATTAAACCTGAAGAAAGACCAAATTTTACATATCTGTGTGTGCCCTGAAACTGAGTTTTGCTCAAAAATGATTATTGAATAAATGTAGAAATTAAAGAAGTAAAAGTTATAAAAGGCTCATGTCATATAATTTCAGGTTTTTTATTGTGCCAATTTGCTAATTAAGTCATCAGGAAGTGAAAAAATAACCAAAATGTGGAATGCTAATAAAATATATCAATATCATTTTCTAATTAAATTGCCAAGAAAGTAAATTATGTTTTCAGAGTTCTGGCCTCTATGCTATACATATCTCTTCTGAGTTTCCCTCCTGGCCCCCAACTAATACAACATATCTTTCCTATCAAACACATGCACACATATACACTTGAAAATGTATCATCTTCATATTCTAACATCTTCTTTCAGGAAAAGGTCAGGATTAATTTATACTAAAATGTAAATGACAGACTGACTATAGCTTAAAGAGTCATTTCCTAACTCCATTTTCCATCTCTGGATATTTTAACAGAAATTAAAATCTGCATGGTTATGTAATGTACGAAGTTGTCGAAGATGATTTTGGGGCTTTGAAAGATAAAGCAAGAGATAAGTTTCAGCAGAGGCACATATGTTAGCGTAGAAGTTTTCCTAACTAACTGCTAATCCACCACTTTCCTGCACTAGTGCTGTGGTCTCTCTCCACAGTGATTAACTGCTTCGACCTTGATATAAAGAACTAATGTGCACAGACAATGCCCACTGAAATGCAAGCTGTAGAAACCACCAAGGCTAAAGCAGACAAACACAAAAATCAATGTGGCAGCTCATTTGAATCCACACAGTTTCCCCCCCCCCCAAATAACAGACAGGATTTATCATGTGACCTGGAAAGAATAACACAAAACCCCAATTTCCATTAAACATCTGTGTCATGAAAAGAAATGGAAATTGTCTAGAGATAATTCAAATATTTAAGTAACTTTATCAATGAATGCAGACATCATGCTAACGTTTGAGATAATATGATGCAATATCCATTGTACTAATTTAGTTTAATCCAGCACACCAATCTGCTGCTTACCCAACACCTTTAGTTAAATCCATGTTTACCTGCATCCAACTCTGAATGTTATTGACAACAGGTGCTCAGAGGGAAAAGGTAAGGCATAAAATGAGATAGTCAAAGTGATTTAGAAAGATTTGTATGAACCTACTCTGTATCAAACATATTTCTAAATAATACAGAATAAGAAGAAAATAACTCCAGATTATATTCTGCAGTCTGGAAGCATTGCTCTTGATCACAGGACATCATGGTGACGAAAAGCATGTGGCGGGTGGTGTGGATTTACCTTTCCTGACCCTATAGATGGTTCACTGTGGAAATTGCTGGAAATAAGCTCAGAAATCTGGGCATAAAACTGCATAAATCTGGGCAGCGAGGCACTGCAGAGCCACAGATGAGCTCTGGTGGGGATGCAGTGCAGATAGCTACCAACTTGAGTTCCTACATTTGCTTGCTTGGTCATCTAGGGCTTGCTCAGTTGTGAAGTCAGACAATAGAACCTCCATATCGGATAAGATAAAAGTCATAAATTGTTATTTTCTTCCCACAACAAAACAAAACATTTTGCTGAAAAGGAAGGAGAGACTAGGTACCAGATTGGCAGTACCATACAAATCAGACCTCAGTCACCACAGCAGACTCTTGAGTCAACAGGAACTGGGGATGAGCCCCACATCAAGAAAACGTGGTCAAGCTATTAAGCAGCTCTAATTTCACTGTCCTTATCACAAATTGTGGATAGTAATCTCTACTCCATGGAGAGGTTATAGGACAAATAAAAGATCGTTAATGGATTGTACAGCAAAATAACTGCTCAATAAATAGTGTTTATGACTACTTCCAGGGAAGACAATCATATTCAAGTATAAATTTTATGGTCTCTTTCAGCATGTCTGAAAATTAAGGGGATGAACTGGATGCATATTAAAATTCTATCATCACCAGAGGCTTAAATGAATTAAATATGTAAAGCACTGAAGGAGTACTGTCAATGAGTAAGCTGTTATTACAGAGAAACATTTAATGTGTTAAGAAGATCAACTCTGTTGCCGGTTGTCTGTGTGCATATCCCTCTTCTATGGCTGACTAGCTGTGTTTTGACACGTCAAACTCCCTGCTCAGTTTCCTCTTCTGCAAAGTGAGAATGATATTGATAACATTTACTTATTAGAGTGTTATAAAGATTGAGTTCATTAATAAATGTAAATAATAGATTGGCATATACTAAGTTCTATTTATTTATATATATATGTATATATTTAGTACATATGCCATTATAGACAGGCTTTAGCATGACTGCCATGAATTTTAGCCTCCTGTTACATCTTTTTTTTTTTTTGGAACCAGGGATTGAACTCAGGGACACTCGGCCACTGTGTCACATCCCCAGCCCTATTTTGTATTTTATTTAGAGACAGGGTCTCACTGAGTTGCTTAGGGCCTCGCTAAGTTGCTGAGGCTGGCTTTGAACTCGCGATCCTCCTGACTCAGCCTCCCAAGTCGCTTGGATTACAGGCGTGCGCCAACACGCTCGGCTCTGTTACATCTTTTTATAATCTTTTTCCGCTAAGTATGGACAGGATCTGTGACTGGTTTCTGGTCAATATAAGATGGTGAAAGTATCATATTCTTGAGGAGGAGGTTTCATTGTAAAGACTCAGTCTTGGGAGACTGCTGTGAGGTATCCCCTGGTGACCTTGGCAAAGCAAGCTGATCCCAGGAAAACTGCTGATGGGGAGAGTCACATGGTGGGAACTGCAGGCAGCAGCCTCAAAGCCCTGGGAGCCTCAGTCCTACAACCACAAGGAACTCAATTCCACAAACAACCACACAAACTTGGAAGAGGACCCTGAGCTCCAGAAAAGAATGCAGCCCAGCCAAGGCTGTGAGGGTAGTCCTGTAAGAGCTAAGCAAAGGACACAGTTAAGCAGTACCTAACTCCTGACCCACAGAAACTGTGAGATAACAAACGTGTGTTGCTTACAGCCTGTGAATGTGTTGAAATTTGTTACACAGCAATACTAAACCGATACACACACCTCCATGGAAAACTCAGAGAAAAGAATGGGAAGATGTGGAAAAGTGCATTTTCTCAGTGCTCTGGTATCACTCTTCTGATATTTGATTGCACTAAGCAGCGTGGGTCCAGTGTTAAGGCCAGGCTGGAGAACCCTGGCTGACCAAAGTCCTTGCCAAGAACATTGTGAAACACTGAGGACAGAAAGGTCTGACTCTGGTCTAGATCCCTTCTCTAGGCTTTATTTGATCTTCCGGTTTTCATTAGTGGCAAGACTATTAGGATGTCAGTGATAATTTTTTTTTTTCCAGCTTCAAATTCCAGTTAAGAATTTTTAGCAAAAATGAAGCCTTGTTGATAGTCAGAATAGGAGATGGAAATATTTTTTAATATAAAAATGTAGTAGGTTTGGCTGACAAAACTCTTCCTGAATATTACTAGATTTCTGACCAATTTCTATCATTCTTTTGTCATTCGTCTGCCCTTTCAGAGAAATAGAGTAGGTAGGCATCAAGAGAGTTGGGCTGGTCCAGGCTTGGTTTATATGTAGTTATATGACTGAAGATGATAAAGGTGAGTTAGATCAACTCTGTGCTTATGACCTCAAAGGGCTGGTGGTGGAGAAAATGAATGATAAGCGAAACTGAAGTTCTGGGGAAAAGTTACAAGGGTAGAACAATAAATGGCAGCAATATTACAAAATAGTTTGGAAAACAAAGGGGAAAATGACCCTCTATCTAAACAGCCTCAGGTCCTTCCTAGTATCAGAGGCTATTTCATGTTGATCATTTTAAAGAATCAGCCTCCTATGATTTAGAGTTTGTATCAAGATATCCATGGAATTTGAGAACTGGAAAGTAATTTAGTTTTTCTCTTTTACTTAAATCCTATATAATAATAGTGGCTTTCTAGATGGTTGAATAGGGTTCTGGGCCTTGCTGGAATAGAGTACCCTGATTAATTGCTCATCAATATTTGCTTTGGGCACAGAGGGGCTAGTGGTAGAAAAGGCATGCAAACCACACATTTCCTGACTTTAATTCTAGTCCAACTCTTTTAATTTATGCATGAGAGATCAGAGACTTGAAGAAGAGAAATAGCTTGTTAAGATTACACAGCTAGTTGCTTTCAACTTTGGAACATAATTACAAAAGGCAATTTGTACATTTGCTTATTCCTGTTAAGTATCTCCATCTATAATGCTAAACACGAAACTTTGCACTTCAAAAGCATTTTATTTCTTAAATTTGTGATGTCTTTATTTTGCCAATGTGAGGAAATGAGTGTCTAATCTTGTCAATATAATATTTATTCTCATCTCTGTTATATGCATTCTTCCTTATTTGAAAATTGATAAAATCTGTTGGCAACATCTTTGAAGTTGCAAAGCAGTTACTCAAAACAATTTGCAAAGGAGTCAGTAGAAATGGGCACAAGAAACAGTCTTGAAAAACCCATGCGCCCTATTGGCTTCATATGTTTGATTCCATTTTCCTGAAGTCTATTGCAAATTTCAAAATCATTTATTAGTCTTTAACATCCTTGTTTCAAAATTTCCAAACTATAACAGTGACCTTTTGGGATCACATCTGAAACATATATTTCCAATATCCTCTGAGAGCCATAGGCAAGAAAGGATGAGCAATTCCACGGCATACTTCTGGGCATAAAACAGAACATGACTTTCATGCTGCAGATTGAATATCGATGTTGGAACATATTGCTTCCCCTTGATTTAACAGACACTCCCTCTCATTTACAAATATTTCTTGACACTAAAATCTAGCTGCGGAGATGGAAATGCATAATGTAAACACGACAAGTACTGTTTTGAGGTAAAGGCACAAAGTCAGAAGGTGTACCAGGGCATGGCAGACCTAACAAGTGGACATTTGTGGGGTGTTAAGGATGCAGAAAGGAGGAGACAGAGGCAGGCTAAGATCATATCTGTCTTGTGGCTCTTTTTAAGGAACACAAATAGTTTAAATCTCTTAAGCAGGATAATGAAAGGATCAGATAGGAATTTTAGAGATACCCCTGGGAATAAGGAAAAATTTATAGTACATAGTCTTACATCACTCTGTAATACACTTATTGATCTCTTGAAATTTATAAGCACATGTATGTAAAAATTTAAGAGATATATGTAAAGAGTGTGGAAGAATCCTTATGGTTCTCTGATGTCAATTTGTATGTGAGTTAAAAACTTTTTTTTTCTTTTTTTGAGGCAGATAATTTTTCTTTTCAATGGCTACTGTAGTTAAGTAGTCTTTTCTCTACTTCCAGTTTCAACTCTCTGGCATGTCAAACCTCCTGGTTACAAAAGTGGAGTTTTAATATTAAATTTTGCATTGTTCATTTAGATTTTTCTTCTTGAAATTATTTTTCTTTCTAGAATTACTTAAGGCTATCCCTTTACCCGCCCTTCCTACATTCTTTGCCTCTCAAATCAACAATCTGAAGATAGGCTGAGTTAACACACCCTAGTTTGTAGTAATAATGTAGCTAATTTGCACTAAGGGTTATAGTCTAGGCAGAGAATGTTCCATGCAGAGTTTCCATTATCTTCTGTCTCTCAAACACCATTCATATTCATTCATTCCTTACTAAATGCATTTAGTTGAAGTGCAAATTAAAATAACTTAGAATTCTTCCAGAGAAACAGAGGTAGCTTAAACGCTATTAGTCATTATCATTGCTAAAACCCTGAAAACCTTTCCTAAATTCTACAAATCCATAGCTTGAAAAGCTGATTGTTTAAGCATGCAAGGACACCACAGTGGAGAACACAGTGGGATAGCCTATGTCCAACAGTCAGGTAATAATCCATAGTAACCAAAAGAACATTTTTCCCCCCCAGGAAACCACTATTATTTTTGCTTTATTTCAGTTAACTATTGAGTATTTTTAATTTATATATTATTCCTGCTGCAAAGAAGCAAGGAAATACAGATCAATATAATATGTTCTTATATAATATAAATGCCTAGCAAAGGTAATTCTTATAATAGTTCTATCCACTGAGAAAAGATAGTAGGAGACTGGGTGGAAGGAGCAAGGACATTAAACAGCCAAATGCTTTGCAGAACAAAGATGTAGTATATCATGGGAAGCAGAAGATTATCATGAAAGAAGATAGAATTTCCTACAAATGTTATATCCTGATTTTTAATACTTGAGAGAATAGGAACTGGCTTTACCTCCGAAATGGCTCTAAAACACTTCCTCTCTTCACTAGTTCTCTGCTTTTCCTCCATTAATAGCCTTGCCTACCTGGACAATTTCAAGATTCCACTCACTTGTCTCCAAAGTCTTCAGACTTCACATTACCGAATTTACCATTCGATCTTCATCAGTAATACCTTCAAAACCCAGAGTCCATAACTCCATTACTGCTAAGAACAAAACAAAGAAAACAACAGAAACACACCCTTCCAGAGCTTCCCACTCCTGTAGATTAAAGTCCAACCTCTGTGAATGTTCTCTAAACATCTGCTCAAAATTATTCACTTCCCTGCATTCTAAGAACCTTCTGTACCAAACTCGACAGTTTTCACAAATACTGGGCATGCCAATAACCACAGGCCTTTGCTCTTGCTGAAGCCTCTGTCCAAGATGCTTTTCCTGATGGTAACTTACTGCCCTTCCAGTGCTAGCATTCTTATCTAAGTTTGATCTGTTAATTTCATTGGAATCTATTTTGCACTGTAGAGAGCTTCTTGGAAATAGTACTAGTGTCTATGCTATTGTAATTATACGATAAATATATGTTGAGTGAAGCTGGAATCACACCAAAATTGTCTAGTTTTGCTTCCCCTGTGACTAGTGTTCTCATATAAAATGGATTAATTCTCAATAAGGGCCTATGGACATAGAATTTCCTCAGTTTGCCCCATTTCTCTTTGACATCTACTCTCTCCTCCCTCAACCTGTCCAATCAGAAGCCAAGTCCTGTCATTTAGCAGTGTGCCCTTGCCTACACCACATCTCATTGCTATTAGTTTAGTTCTAATCTTCATCACCTCCTTCTTGAACTGGAGCAATTGCCTCCTCAGCTGTTGCTCAGTTTCGGGTGTCTCCCTTCTTTGAACATTTTGAAATCAGCTGGTAGAGTCACTTTCCCAAGGCACAGCTCTGTAATTCCATTCCCTGGCTTAAAAATGGCTCTTTAATGCATGTGAACAAGTCCAAACTCAGCTGGTCCTCAATCATCTGCCCACCATCTGTCTTCACAAATCTGTAAACAGGTTCTTGTTGCCTATTTGTTTCCCCTTTACACATTCTACATACCAGTTATTCCCTGAACCATTGTGTGGATTCTCTGGCTTTCCCTGAACTGATGCATGAATTCTCTCCTTTGATCTCCTAGGTTGCTCATGATCTCTGGTGCTATGACCATCTTTCAAAAAACACACAAAACACCTTCTTCTGCAATTGATACTCCAAATGTGCAATTTTTAAATAGTTTTTGCTCTTATAGCATATTCACTGTATTGCTAAAAACATACCGATTCATTTGACTGTTATGCATACGTATACAACACTATGCTCATGATTACAGACGATGCAGGGATAAATCATACTTTATTTTTGTTTCTGGGGTTGTGTGCCTTATACAATATAGGTAGATAATAAATAATAATAATAAAAGTTCATTAAATTGGTGGAATATGATGAAACTTCTTGATAATCTGAACTGTTTAACAGATCAGGCTATCTTGAGAATAAAAAATGTTTGAGTGGAAGGTATGAAGGAACCAAAAGAAATTTCTGCACTAGATAGGCATTGGGACTACATGACTTTCAAAGTCCCTTATAACTTTAAGTTTCTGAGCTATCAAGGGGAAAAACTGAGTAATTTCATCTAAATATTAAACAAAAGTAAAAAAAAAAATGGTAGAGTACTATTTAGCATATTTCTCTCTATAACCCCAAAAGTTGAAACTCAAACTAGGTCAGCCTTATGAAGGACAAGATCCTGAAGAAAACAAAAGCAATTTTAAATGCATCTTATTTTATTAGGACAAAATGTTGTGAAATATTCCCTGCTTTTAATAAAGTGAACACAATGTTGGGAATGGAAAGGAAAATGAAGCCTTCCTTTAGTCCTATTTTTTACGATTTGTAAACATTTAATATGTTCAGGGATACAACATTTTGGACTGCCTTGGTTTATTCCAGAACCTCCTTTATTATTTGAAAACAAGGCCTGTTCTTGGGGTTCTAGCAATAGTGATGAAGAGTGGATCCCATTCAGAAAGCACAAGTTATATTTTCTTTAGAAAGATTTATGCTGCCTGATGGTAGGTCTGTATATAGAGGAAAAGGAACAGGGGGAGGGAGGGAGGGATGGAAAAAGGAAGTACTGGGGAATGAAAAGGAGCAGATTATATTCCATGCACATAGGGTTATGTCAAAATGAACCCCACTATTATGTATAACTTTAATCAAGAGTAAAATATTTTTTAAAAAGAAATGTACTTTCCATACAAAAGGATATTTTTGAGGGTCTTGAAAAATATAAAGGCAAATAAATAAACATTAAAGTATCATGGAATATCATGTATCCAGAATATAATTTCCTCACTGTTTCTTTTACTAAAATAAGATGCCATTCCAATTCAGAAAAATATCCAAAAAAATTCTCTCTTCATGATTTTAAGCACAAAAAGGCAAATTATGGTACCCAGGTTGATTTGATTAGCAGCTCAAGTTCATAGTGTGATTGATAAGGACTTTTCTTAAGAAGAAACCTCCAAAAAGAAAAATGAATATTTAGATTGCAAAGTCTGCAAAGATGTAAAGTTCTTTCATTGTAATACTACACTGTATTATTCAAATCGGGACAGTTTTTGAGTGAACGGGAACTATTAGCAAACACCCTTGGGCAACAGGCCTGCAACTTCAGCCTCTTGGGCAACCTAATATATTCCTAAAATACCTTAGTGGCAAAAATGTGACTAACTCCCAATGTTATCAGCAGAATATGAAAATTCACTACTATGATTTGAATGTGGTTTGCCCCTCAAGGATTCATGTGTTGGAAGCTTGGTTTCCAGTGCGGCAATGTGACAAGGGGTGGGAACTTCAAGAGGTGGAGCCTAATCAAAGATAATAGGGTCACTAGAGCGCTATTGCTGGAAGGAATTGATATAGATCTTGTGGGACCTCTGTTAGTACCTGTGAGAGCAAGATGTTATAAAGGAGCAAGACTGGCCCCTCCAGTCCCTGGCTTCCTGTCTTGCCATATGATCTTTCCCTCTCACATGAACTCTTGCCATGATATTATCAATCATGTAACACAGCCTGGGAGGCCTTCACAAGAGCTGAGTCAATGCTGGTACCATGGCTTCAAATCTCCAAAAATGTAAGTTACATAAACTTCTTTATAATGTTCCCAGTCTCAAATATTTTGTTAAATTAGCAGAAAATGGTCTAATACATTCATTTTTCCCAGAAACCAATTCTGACTTTGTAACTTAGATGCTGAACCCAAGAGCCATATTTTTCTCCTCTTTAAATTTGTATAGCCATCACTAAGAAAATAGAGAAGATTCTTTTCAAGAAATCTCTATCAAAATTCTTTCCCTTCTGATTGTGTTTTCCACATATAGATATCCTGCATAGAAAAATCCAATGTTTTAAACCACATTGGCCAAACACAAAGTTCTCTAACATGACTTGGATTAAAATGACATAGGTTTTAAGCAAGTCATTGGACCCACGATAAGTGAGCTCACAGGTAATGGGGAACAATGTGAGAACTGAATTCTGAATTCTGATCTGAGTATTATTTCTTTTCTATGTTCTCTTGGGATGATTTGTTTCCTTTATTCTTTAGATGTGGAAAAAGCAATTTTTGCTAAGTTTGAGCAAGTGCAGAAAGTTTAGAAGTCAAGAACTGGTGAAATACATTGATTTGGATACTGCTTTAGTGAGGGATGGCATGTTGTATTTCTTTTGATTCCTTCCTCCTTACAAAAGTCCAGAATATTATCATAAGCACCATGAAAGATACATACAAAGTAACTTAGGTTAACTGACAACACTTCCTATTGAATCTTAAGTGACTGGCATAAATCAGTATAAGCGGAGACCAAGTTTTTAAAACCTTGCACATGAGGGAGAGGGAAAAGAACATTCTGCTTCCGATCTGGGGTTTTCTTTCTGGTTTTCTAATTTTACAAAAATAATTACTAAACATTTTTCCTACCTGAAGCAACAAGATCACTTTACATTACAAGAATCATAATGTCACTAGAGGGTGTCTACATCGTTGAGAGAGAGTGTTACCTATTTTAATTATAAATTTTTAAGAGAGTTGAAAATTTTCTTCATAAAAAATTAATGGCATAAAACACAAACTGCAAACTAGCAAATCACTATGAGCCAGAAAGCTCAGGATGATCTCAATCAATAACCTTACAGCTACCAACCTTTTTTTTTTTTTCCCAAAAAGTTCAATTAACAACTGAGAGGTTAGGTGAGTCTCCTTAGAGAGTTTTTATAGTCTTTATAGAGAGGTGAATAAATAGCATTTAGGACAAGAGCAGATATGTTTGACTAGGCTCTACAATGGTCCAAAGAGTTCCCACTGCTTTTGATGATTTTTGGTAGCTACTGCCAGCTCTGCAGTTGCCTAGTACAGGTTTTCACTAAAGAAATGAGCTTAAGAAGAATTTCTAGGATCAGACTCAAAGAATATTAAACATGGAATTCTCCAATTCCCTCACTGCATCAATTATATAAAGGTTAGAGACTTGGAAATGTAGAGCCTCAAAGCATAAAAAATAACTGATTTGAAATTTATTTTTTGGAGGGGGGCACCCCACCTTCATTTAATGAATCTCACAGCCAATACAAGCTGTCCTCAGTGGCTTTCATATGAGTTTCCTGCACAGTATTCTTCCTTTAGAAATGCAAAAAAATCCTTTCAAGAATTTTATGCCTGCATGGAGAAAATTGCTATTGTGTACAATTAGCATATTTACTAAGGTTTGTCATTACTTTTGGTAATTAAATTCGTACAAAGAGAGAGACATATCCAATTCAGGAAAATTACACAGTACAGTAATACAATCATAATGGTTGCCTGACAATTATTAAAATACACCAAATTCTCCCTTACAGTAGAAGTATTCACCAGAGTGGCTTCTGAATAAGATCACTGCAGCGCTTTCTATTTGAATATGTTTTTCTGCACAGAAAATTATAATTACATTTGCATAACTACTATAATCAATCTAGAATTATGGCTGAAATTTTTATTCTCCAAATCACTGTTCTTTCTAAGACTTCATGAGTTCTGAGATATAATCTGGGTTTGTGGACCATTATTCTAATTTGTAATGGATTAAATATATTTGTATACTGTCTTTACATGAACCAATCATTCTAGGAATAGGGTAGACAATAAAACTATTTTGTGCAATTTGTTTACTTCTTTCTTGGAAAAAGACTAGGATTTAATTTACCAAATCCATGTTGTCTAAAAAACAAAACAAAATAAACATATGAGCAAAAAACCAAATCATCCAAATTACAAGGAGAATACCAAATGATAGTCGCATGAAAGAAACTCAACAGGAAGGCAAACATTCATCTTCTACATTTAGAATGTCCTGTACTTACTGAGATTAGTTGGGATGGCCGAGCTAATTTCTGACCCATTTCAGAAATACTGGCTAGCATAAAGCAAAGATTTCTTTTTAATGTTCTTCACTCCTGCTGAATTCAACAGGCTTCTTTGGGACCTGATGACACATCCATAACTTTTTTAAAAATCCAGGTCAGATCTGATGCAATAATAAAAACACCAATCTATAACCAGTCTTCTAGAACCATGAACCAGAGTTCTCTATGAAAACTTCCCTCCTTTGGACCAGCCTGCTGACAGTGTAAGACCCTCACAGACACCATCTCAATGGGTCATGTCCCAGAAGGCAGACTGAGGTCCTGTAGCAAACCTGGGCATGAGGTGTTCTAGAATCCAGTGTGCATCTGGTCCTGCTGCAAGGTGTTTTGGTTACAGGCCCAGATCCTCAAGGAAATACCATCTCTAGGGGCCAGACCAACACAAAGTAAACTCTTAATAATATTAACGATATCTATTTCCTGAGAGGCAGGATATGAAGTCACTATAGGAAGAAAATCTAAAGCATTTCTCTAAGATGGTAGTTCAAGCTCATATCTATGTGTAAAAATGTTACAATTAACTCAATCCTTTCATACTTCTCTGTTTTGGAAGATGTGAGCTTTGCTGAAAATTGTACAAGGAACTGTTTTAATGACTAATTAATTCAGATTGGCAGATACACAGAAATAAACATGTTCAGTGAATAACAGCAAGGGTCACATGGATACCCAAAGGATTATATATTGACTTTAGGAGAGAAATTGAGATAAGTTGATGACAAACAGTAAATCAGCAGTGGAATTATAACCTAACTTAAATTGTCCACTTGTGTTTTTTTTAAGTCTTGATGAATGGCTTACTTATAAAAAACAGAGCCCACCAGGCAACTAGACTTACATTTACATATTTTTAAAAAATAGGTTTGTGTCCCATTACTTAGTATCTGGTCAAGCTGCTGTAGGTGTAGACCCATCCTTAATTGGAAGATACATGCATCCTTAAGTTCCCTTCCTTTAAAGCAGACCAGAACTTTCACTTTATAGGCAGAGAAACCCAGTTGAAGAAGTAGGGAAAGCAAAAGAAAATTGAAAGTGGGTGGGCATTCAGTACATCGTCATTTTGATATTTTCCTTTTTTTCTTATTTTATATACATGAGAACTGAGGCTCCAAGAAATAAATTAACTTAGTTATGATTCCACGGTTGACCAAGGCATTGCTGAGACTAGGAAATAAATTGTTTTCTATTACATGACACTAAATCTGAAACAAGTTCATAATATGGACGTCAGGCATACACAATAGTCCAGGGTCAATCTTGGCAGAGGATGAAGAGAGAATGTTTCATACTTAAACTAGAGTCTGTTTTCATAAAAAATGAGCTACTAATGTTCTGATCAGAACAGGAGTGCAAATTACTAAGAAAATAAAAGCAAAGAAGAAATAAGCATAAAATGTTCTTTGAGGCTATGTTTGAGGTATCTCTGTTACATTTTATAACTCTTTATATTTTTACTTGGCAATTTTAATCTGATATTTAAAATGGAGAGTGTGGAGTAGCATATTTAGGGAACAAATGTATTTGCCTCTCTAGGGGCTGGGGTTGTGACTCAGTGGTAGAGTGCTTGCCTGGCATGAGTGAAGTACTGGGTTCAATTCTCAGCACCACATATAAATAATGAATAAAATAAAGGTCTATCAACATTTAAAACAATTTAGAAAAAAAGATAAACAAATTATTACAGAAAACATATCACTCATGGTGCCAACTCTTCATCAATTCTAGCATTGTGTATAGGTCACAAACCATTTCCAGTTTTTTTCTTTGAAGAAGAAAGGAAGAGTTCAGATAGATATATAACTTCAAATATTTTGCCATTAAAGACCCTTCCACCCCCATTCATTCTACAGACCTTGGAGTCAAGCAGTAACTCTTCACCAGGGAGAAATCTTTGACCTGGATGCTTTGCTTGGAGCCCCATATTGCTCTTGCCACAACAGTATACCCAGGGATTGATTCATTTATTCTTTCATTAAATAAATGAAACTCTACTAGGTACCAGGCTCTGTGCCTTGACTATGTATACTGTTATAAACAAGAGAGGGCCTTGACCTCTTAGAATTTACTGATATGTCAATGAAAAATCCAATTTCTTTTATTAGTGTGTGCATTGTAAAGTTATTTTCAAAGCACTCTACATTTGAGTATTGTTTTGAATTAGCTAACCCATGGAATGGAATGGGTTTAGCACCTAAAGGCATTAATCCCTGTGAGGAACTGGAATGCTCCTGACTCTGTCTCACTGCGGTGTATGCTGCAAAGTCCTTTCATAGGGGAGAATCCATACCTGCTTAGGATCTCGTCTGAACATAAATCCTACATTTGTTCATCAGCATGATCTCCGCTTCAAAGTCACTACCTCTCCAACCTCAGTCACTCAAGATCACGATGCAATCACCTCATGTCTACTGACGTATTGGTTTCAGTTTCATTGCTCTCCTTCTGTTACTATTTAACCATCTAAACATCAGATCTTGAAGAAGAGGGGACCTTGCAAATACTCCAAGAGACCTGTGTTCTATTTTTCATTTGTTTGTTTTTGATAGAACTTAGTAGAATAACCTGAATATACTTCTCATTCCGGTGTGCAGTCCCTCCACTCTGTACAAATGATCTTACTGACATCCTAAGCATGCACATTAAAGATTCCCTTTAGGAGGAATCTTATTTGACTCCTTGCACTTTTGGTCTGGCACCCAGACTTAAGGAATTCGATTTTATTTAATTAATTTATTTATTTTTGTGGTGGCGGGGATTGAACCCAGGGCCTTGTGCTTGCCAGGCGAGCACTCTACCAACTGAACTATATCCCCAGCCCAGGAATTCTATTTTAATAGGACTTCTTTTTATCTTGGTGTACTATGCCTTAGCACCACCCAGTAAGTTGATACAATTCTAGAAACTAATGAAAGACATCATGATGTGATTAAGCCTGCCAATCAATGTATTTATTAAAGTTTTCATGTGCAAAAGAATTTACAATGTCTATTAGGTGTCTTGAAATGTGTGCTACTGTTTTCATCTCTTACTATCTTCAGAGTCCAGATTTGGAACCAGACAGATGAATGGTATTTAAGGTTTCTTTGAATACCAAGTAACAACAACAAAAGAAAAATTCAATGACTCTTTGGCATCAATTTGGGAAGGTTTCTAAATGCACACAGAACAAATGAAAGACATTCCTCAATTCTGAGGTGAAGTAAAACTGTATGAAGGAGAGATTAAGACCACTTGTGTCCTGTTGTCAATGAATGTCTGACAACAAAGGATTTGAAGTAAGTGAGCTAATGGAATGTTAAAGACAGGTGGGAAAAATAGGAAGGATTATTTAGAGACAAGTCTTCAGCAGGGCTGCAAAGAAGAGAAACCATGTGGATAAGCTTTAGGAGGATGATTAAGGAGTGACAGATGTGAAATATCAAAATCATTCCACTAGAGATGGCAGCAACATGTGTCCAGTCTGAAGAGCATGTGTTTTGGAAAAAAATCAGAAAATAATAAATGAAAATGGGGAGATGGAGATGATATCAAAGAGTGGAGACTATTGGAGAGTGTTGATGCATTGGGACAATCGGAATGAATAAGGAGGTATAATTACTTCATCAAGAGAAACAACACAAAAATGCTCTTAGAATGAAGAATAGTTACCAAGGCAACTAAACCTTAAAATAAATAATGATAATGATGAGCATTTAATAGGTTCTAACAATGTTTTATACACCATTCTAAGAACTTCTTGCATGCCATTTTATTTAATCTAAGATTTCTTAACCTTGGCACAATGGATACTTAGGGCTGGGTCATTCTTTGTGTTGGGCTGTTCTGTGCGCCCCACAATGTTCAGCAGCATCCTTGACCAATGCCCACTAGATGCCAGAGCACCCATGCACCCACACCTACCTGTGCATTGTAACAATCAAGTGTCTCCAGATATTGTCACATGTTCCCCGAGAGCAGCAACTCCCTGGTTGAAACCCACTGATTCTTAACAACAAGCTATGAGTTAAATTTTATCCTATTTTTTCTTAGACTCTCTTTTTTATCGAGGAGGCACATGGATGTTAAATAATTTGCCCAGTTACACAGTTAAAAGGAGGTAATAAAGCTTCCCCTGGACTCCAGCACTTGACCCTACAACTTGGGCCCTTAACCACTGCTGTCTATCACCTCCCTGTAATCTTATAGGCAAGAATCTAGTATAAAGTCCTATCATAAAAGAAAAAATAACCCGAGGTAACAAGTCCCATTTCAGCTGAAATATTAAAAAGTGTCCAGACTTCTTTGTTTTAGATAATACTATCATAGCCAGTGTCGTCAGGACTCCTGTCTCTTGTTTTGCAATTTACCCAGAGTCCAACTTCCTGATATAATGCATTTTACATGATGCTAAAGAGATCTTCTTGTATCTGACCTTAAATCAACATCAGAACAGCTATTAGGATTTTTTAGTGCCCTTTCTTCATTGCCTCAGGGCCTTGGCTGTGTAGGGGGAGTAAAGGCCTATGCTTTCCTACAACTATATGACAATTATTAGAGCTTATCTGATAACTTCCAAGTATCCTTAAATTGTACAACATGCCTAACTATTCTAGTACAAAGGGACATGTTCTATACACTTTCCAATCAGAGCTGCTCCATTTTCCTTTAAAGATAGATGGAAAGCAGGAAAAGGAATGCTAGCAAGGACAAAAGTCTGCCCTTACTTTGGTATGGAATCTTTACAATCATGCCATGAGATCTGTTTTGAACTCACCTCACTCTAGAAAGGCAAAAGACCATGAATGGAGAAAGAGGAAGAGCTGGAAAGAAATTATAATAAATGGTCCTAGACTGGACCATTGGGGGGTTTCTATGTCCCACATGGATGAGGAGAAGAGTTTCTGTCAGAGGACGATGGTGCCAGTGATCAATTAATTACTAATAAATTTATCTAATCAATAAACACAAGAGCCAATACTCTTTACAAATGGGAGAGGGTGTGACAGATTGGGTCATACTAGATCTGGCCTCCAACAAGATGGAGAAGCCCACCTTCACCTTTATTTACAGTCCCACAGGTAAAGGGGCCAAGACCTGGAGGAACCTCTTCTGTGAGGAACAGGATGGGGTGGAGTTAGGGAAGCTATTTGCTTAGGGAATTAGCATTTCCTCAGATGGTGAGCCACCTCTGTATAGGGTCACCTCCCCCAGGCTATCTGAAACAGTCTCTTATGACTGCCAGTCCCTGGGAGTCAGACCTCTGTATCCCATGGCTCAGTCAGGCCTGGTTCTGCTAAACATGGATGGCTCCCCACAGGAAAGGTAATCAGGGATTGTTGCTAAAGGAAAAAGCCTGAGGCTAGGGAGCTCAGAGCCTGACCCAGTGCATGTGGCCTCTGCTCCTCTTGTGTGTGATATTTATGACAGG
The DNA here is from genome assembly GCA_020662805.1 of Glaucomys volans. Classification (NCBI taxonomy): domain Eukaryota; kingdom Metazoa; phylum Chordata; class Mammalia; order Rodentia; family Sciuridae; genus Glaucomys; species Glaucomys volans. Next base: position 499,065 of record JAJEJO010000866.1, read on the forward strand.
TCATTTTTAATGATGAGTTCCATGCCTCCATGGTAAAGAGTGGAAGAGAAGAAAAGAGTTGCAGGGTTTGTTTATTATTCTAAACCATTGAGCATCATAGAAGGTCATAAGTGAGAGTGACATAAAGAGTCAAAGACTGACATGGCTGAAGGTCACTGACAACCCAAAGCAAGCTCTCTGATCCCAGGAAGTTCTCCCTATGAAACTTCACACTTAACCTAAGGTTGCTTTCTCATATGTAAGACCAAATAGAACTATTTTTCTTGCACAGTTTTGTGTTTTAAGAAATCTGCTAGCAGATGATACTTCTGACAATATCTATCACAATGTAGGCAATCAACAAATACACATAGATTGAATAGATCAATCACTTTCAAGTTAAAATGTAATTGCGCAATGAGGTTCAGTTACCTTTCTCTTCCTGGGGTTTTACTGAGCTTAGACAAAAAAAAAAAAAAAAAAAAAAAAAAGCATTTATTTAAGATGACTCATGTACTAAAACAGAGTAGATGAATGCAATCCAAAGGACCAAAGTAAGTAAGTAGACAAAACTCAGTAGAGACACCAAAAGCAAGGAGCCTGAGGTAAAGCCTAAGGGTTTCAATATTATTTAATATATGCCTCTTCCTTCCACTTAAGGGGTCTTTCTCTGAGTTCCAGTCAACTCAGCTTGAAGTGTTGGAAGGATGTTCAGGAGGGAGATAGGCTTACATTTTTTTTGTCAGGACTTAGGGTGGAGTGGATATAGGGGTGAAGCTATGAATCCATACAGAATCAAGGAAGATTATCCTCAGGCCCAGGAACAAACCTCAATTGTTCCAAAGCATCCTACAGTAAAGTGAGAGGGCTAGCACTTTCCTCTCCCTTTCAAAGACGTAGCAACTAGGGGAGCAATGATGTTCATGCCAAAGTCAGCCTGGAATCAATGAGACTGACACAGCCTATCCAACATTCTATCACCATCCTATCCACGTTTCTTCTTTATTTTTCTAGCTTTGTATATAAAGGATATGTCTCAGCTCATGGATTCTTAGGCATAATACTGGAAATTAACCTTTGATTGGCATTTTATGCAGTAAACTTTTAGGCCTGTGGTATAATAATCCTTCCCTGCCGTGTGGTGGGCATTTTGGGCCCCCGTGGATGATAGATGTGATATGAATGGGAGGCATTATTATTATTTATACTTCCTAATGTGTCAACTCTATGTCCTTTGCTACAACAGACACTTCTTTCAAATGTGCTATTAACAGCCCCCAAGTGAAGCATTGTCAAAATATTTTTGAAATGAAAAAGCAAAATTAACCTTAAACTACCCCCTTGTCTCCATTAAAATAGTGCTATAACACTACCAAGGAAAGTCAATGCTAAATAATAAAAACAACCACAAAATATAAACCTAAAATATCTGAATGAGCCTTGTGTTTGGAAGAAGTGTGCTTTTGTAAATAGGAATCATGGTAATTTTGCTTTCTAATTAAAGTGTAACAGTAAAAGAGCAAACTGTCACCCAGAGCATCTTCAAGGAGAGTTCAATGAATTTTGGTTTACTGAAAAGTAGTAAAAGTTTCAGTAGAGCTGTTGCCTTTGGTAAAGAATTGATAAGAAAAGGCATATGGATTTTTTTTCCTCTTTACTTTTACCCAAATCCAGATATCCTTTGATGATCCATCAATTTATTAAGACCTCTAAAGTTAGAAGGCACATACTTAAATATATAATGTATAACAAGTAACAAATAACAAACTCTAATTTTTTGTGGCTAAAATCTTTGCTATGATATCAGAGACTTTCTAAAGCTGTGGGCTTACTTCTCAGGCCACTGAGTTTCCATTTAGGGGCAGGTCACATGAATTCTCAGGAACTTCTTTCCCGAATACTGTTTCATTAAAGTGTTTCTGAGATTCTTAATCAGGATGTTATAGTATTTTTAGAAAGGAAGATGTCAATTAAAATGTGGTATATATCCCTGACTCTCTGTAGTTTGGTAAACTTTTAACAGATTCTAACCTTGATACTTTCCCTGCAGTAGAAATGCATCAAAGGACCTCCAGTGAACTGAAAAAAGCTAATAGACTGCTCTCAACATTTTGAGTCTGGGAGAATCTGGAACAATAAAAATAACATTTCCTCATTAACATACGAGTCACAATGCTATGCCCATCAAGTGCCTCTAGCATAGAAGACTGGACTTTTTTCAGATGATCATTTTTATAGGGTTGGTTTATTTTCTCTTTGTTTTGACATTCATGAGTTATGCATTCAGGAAAATAGAAGATTTCAGTTTGTCAAATTACTTTTCAAATTACCTAAGATTGCTTTTCTCCCTCTCAAAGAACAAGTAGGGACCTCTGAGAACATGAGGGATCATTGGAATATTCAGCAAGAAGGGTCATGAAACTAAATGTGAAGGCAATAATGGACCCATTCCAAACATGACTTCATGACAAAAAGCTGTGACTTTAGCATTTCATTACTTGCCATATTGTAATCTTTTGCATTATTATCATATTTTTTTTTTCCTTTCTGGGTTGTTACATTTTTGGAGGGAAAGAAGGTAAAATTACATGTAAAAATTTCCAAAGTTGTAGGGGATCTTTTCCTAAAATTCAGAGCCTGTTGATTTGACACAAAAAGCATAATGTTTTTATAGATCAAGGTTACCAGATATTTGTACCCATTTTGGATGAAATAGTTCTCTCTTGAGCAATCCTGGTATATGATTTTTCTATCTTATTCTATCTCATGAAGATGACTGTTTCACCAATATTTAATTTCACATTTATGTGGAATGAGCTGAATGTGGTAGCAATGCAATACATTGAGAAGAATGGGCACTACATCCTGTGTGAATCTCAGTGGGGGTGAAGAGAAAACAATCAGGAAAAGAAGGAGTTGATGGAGTTGAGAAGATAGTGGAAGTATTACTGGACAACATTTAATAGGTAATTGAAGATGAGGGAGTTGGCATGAGGTCAGGTAGAGAGCAAACTGAACTTCATATTTCCTAATCACTCCCTCTGCTTTGCAAATCCTTCCAAAACATTACCTCACCATGCGCTCACCATCCCCTGGGTAGAGGATGCAATTACTCATCCTACCCTTTTGCACAATGGAGAAATTTATTTTTATTTGGTCCTAGTTGTTTATAGTCATTCCTTTGGCTTGGTATCTATTGGCTTTCTTTTGTTTTAGTCCGCTCTTGGTAACAATTTCAAAAGCTGTTCCAGGACAGAGATAAGTGTATTTTGTACTTCTTTTATATCCTCCCTTGAATTCTTGGCACTTAAGAGTTAGGTCTTGATGGATTATTACAAGGTAGTTTCACAGAATGTGTTACATACACTATATTATTGAAGGTCAAGTTTGTCATTCTAAGCATGTTTGTGTGTGTGTGTGTGTATGTGTGTATAAAATGAACTGTGGAACTGGCACTCCCCATTTCACACTCAAAACTCAGGTAGGTAGGGCATTAAATAAGAAATTACTTATAATTTATTTGGTGTGTGTGTGTGCACACACATGAGCACACTTGGGCATCTGACTCAGATCCCAAGGCCTCACACATGCTAAGCATACCCTCTACCATTGAGCTACATTCCCAGCTTCTATTTAAAATTTTGACTTATAAACAATAGGGAAACAATTTGTGATTCATGTTTTATAATCAAAGAATGATTGTGTATTATTTCTTAGAGGAAGCATTTTAAATATATGCTTATCTTTTGTCTTAAGCAGTTTCACTTGTCTTTATATTCCTTCTAATTAAACTGTTTTAACACCATAATGGTATAGTCCATTATACAGTTCAATTTTTCATCCTAAAGCTTTTACTTTGAATTGGGAGTCTATTTGTAAAGCATTCTTCATATGAAAACACATGTTTCCATAAAAGATTCTTCATTTGTAAAGACATCATGTACAACCATAGAAATGGAAAGTTGTACCCCATTTGTGTACAATGAATCAAAATGAAGTCTGTAAAAATTAAAAAATAAATCAAAAGAAAAAAGACAATAACTACTGGACATTTTTCTCTCCAAGGCTTATTTTCAGAGTATGAGTTTGTGGTTTACTATAAAGAATGAATCATGATTCATATGCTAACCAGTAGTAGATAGATAGATGCAATCACATTATTTATTTGATAATTTCATAAAAATTTATAAAAATCAAATGTCCTATTTGACTTCTCAGAAGTAATTCTTTACTGGTTTTCTTTCAGATTTAACACTCTGGGCAGACTCAGAATGAGCCAGTCATGGGAGAGAGAAGAATATTTAATGCCTACATAGACATCCCCTTTTTAAAGGAAAATAAATAATTATCTCTTTAAAAACAACCATTGTCTATCTATCTACTTGCATATTTAATTTATCTAATTATAATATTATAAAGGTCATTAAATACCCAAATTCCTCCTGTCCATTCCTTCCTCTGTCTACTCTTGAATAACTTACTACATATTATTCTAGAAGAAAAAAGACATTCATTCAACTGATAAAAAATTTTTTACTATGCTAAGTCAGATAAATGATCTATTTTAATAGGTATTTGCTTAAAATTTCCATTGAATCATTAGGTAGGGGAGGTTAATGCACCAGCCTACTGTTTGAGCCTTTCTAAACTATGACTGGATACCAATGTCAACTCTTGCCTGGCAGCTCCACCAAGCTTTTACAAAGTACCAAATTCCAATAAGCACTTTAAGAAGGGGCGAGATACACTTATGTAGACCATCATCTACTGAGGTCTTAACATAGTACAAATAGTGCTAATCTGAGATATCTGCGGAAGTTTTGTTAATGTAAATTGCCATTTATAGTTGAAAGAACAAGTTGCTTGGGAGAGTTCAAAGATGTCTACCAAGGATATCTGTGGAATTCTATCTTGTTATATGGGTAGTGAGTGAGAAAGCTAGATATGACCAATATAATAGGATAGCAGGAAATTTTGATTGGAAAATACACATAGATACAAGTCACTGCACTTGGTTAGTACAGACAAAGATTGGTAATAATATATTGGCATTTCACTTCTGTGGAACAAAACACATCATTCCTAACTCCTTCTGGTTTACAGATATTGAAGTAGCATCTTCTCAAGAATCAAACTATTAGAGAATTAATGTTAGATTTTATTTCACTGGACAACCAAAATTAAAGAGGGCAAGGATGTTAAACTCAAGAGAATTCTTCAGGACTATCTTCCTAGATTCTGGAATTTCTAATTAAACTGTTTTAATACCATAATGCCATAGTCCACTCTACAGTTCAATAGTCAAAACATTTTGGAAGGCACTCTTAAAAATAGTATGCAGTCATCCATAACACATATTTTGCTAAGTTATTTATTCAGGAATCTTCTCCTTTCTTTATGACTCTATGTAAAAGATAATTTGGATACCCTGGCCACAAAACAATGCCAGCAGGTAATGTAAACAACAGTAGCATTTTTTCCTTATTATTAAAATCCTGGATACTGGATCTTAGAATAAAAAAGTGATATAATAATGCCTTTGGACTTAAAAAGCATATTAATTATTGTACTTAATGTTTGATACACAGAAAGTTATTGATCATCTAATACAATTAACTCCCTAACATAAGAATCTTTTCCATCCCAAGATATAAATAAAATATATAAATCATTTAAAAAGTATAGTATCAATTCAAAATTCTTATAAAAAATTTTAAAGATGTTTATGAAATTTAGAAACTAGTAGAACAAATCTGAAAATTAATAAAATCATTGTGAAACAACTACAAATAAAAGAAGGAAGTATATGATTCCATCCCTAAAACTTAGGAACAAAATCAAAGAAGTGTGAAATGATTGCAAATTCTTTGTTTTTAAGAAAAAAATGTTTTATATTTAGTGTACCCTGCATTTTCATTTCACTATATCTCTGGAATCTGTGATGAGTATTACTGAAATATCAAGAAATGAAAGCATTAGAATTTTATTCAGTGACCTGTACATTCACTGGTTGTCAGAATCTCTTATACAGTAGGCAAATCGAAAGCTTCTGGGGACCAAATTCCATCTTTAGTTAATGCTAAGGTTCAGTGCCTACATATCTTCCAATTGTTGCTGGAATCAAGTCATACTACATAATTTTGTTGTCTCTCAAGGGACTATTTGTTCTTCCTTCTTTAGTGATACCAGAGAAGAAACAAGGACACATTGAAGATAGTGATTTGTAGCAAGTGCTAAGACTCCCTTGATATATGGGTATATGCATGTTGGACTCCATGATACAGTAGAATCCACAAGAAACAGCATAAGTCAATGATGAGGGTTTTGATGGTTCTTTTTGGAAAGTCATCCTACTTTGCCTGGTTTAGTAAATCTGTGTGCTTGTTATGATTTAGATGTGAGGTGTCCTCTAAAAGCTCATGTGTGAGATAATGCAAGTGTTTGGAGGTGAAATAGTTGAGTTTTGAGAGCCTTAATCTAATTAGTGCATTAATCCACTTGAATGAATTACCTGAGTGGTAACTGTAGGCAGGTAGGGTGTGGCTGGAAGAGGTAGGTCACTGCATGTGTGCCTTTGGGGTATATATTTAGTTCCTGGTGAATGGAGTGCTCTGTCTCCCCCCCCCACCCCCATCTCTCCTTCCTGGTTGCGATGTTCTGAGTTGCTTCCCTCCTCCACACCCTTGCACCATGCTCTTCTGCCTCATCTTGTACTTAGAGCAATGGAGTCGGCTGTCTGTGGACTGCAAACTCTGAAATCTTGAGCCTCAAACTTTCCCTCTGCTATATTGTTCTTGACAAGTCTTTTGGTCACAGCAGTGAAAAAACTGACTAAAAGGGTGCTACTTTATTTGTAAATGAGATTTTGATTAATAATAATTTCATCTGAAAATCTCTTACCTTTGTCACTTATTTTTTGTAATGTCATTTCAAAACATGTGCTATAGAAGCACTGATGAGATTACAGTTACCCTGGCACTAAGTCCAACTAAAAAATGAACCCAAGAACATTAAGATGCTTGGTGTCCATCTTTTTTCTTTCTTTATTTCTGTGAAAACTCAATGAATTTTTACCAGTAAATGTTTTCAACTTGGTGACCAATGACAGGGTTGCAATGAAAATTTGGGACTGGTTTTTCACTTACTTTGCATAAAAGGTTAACCCAAGGCTTCATGGATGTTAAACCAATATCACATTAAAAAATGAGGGAAGCAAAAGCAAAGCTAATTGATTAGCCTTTTAAAAGACAATTCAGTGGGATAATTGCTATAGCACCATTCACTTTGGGGTCAAATATGTTTATATGGTTGTCACTCTTAGATCTTATACAGGGAAAGTTAAACATTTAAGTACCAAAGTTTTGGTGAGGTAGATCAGGTAGACAACTATATTGCATACAATACAGTGAGTCTCTTGTATAACTTTTAGAAAAGTAAAGTCACACAACACTACAAAATTTTTAACCTAACAAACTAGTTCACATATGCTACTTAGAAATATAAAAGAGAGTGCTAACAATATCTCACATCTATGCTAAATACTTTATATTATGGTTATTTCATATAATGTTCACAGATCCCTGGGACTTGATGCCATCATTCTTGCTTTACAGATGAAGCTTCCTGCTAAAGTCAAGTAGTTATTCTTCATTCTGTTGTTGTGCAAGGGAGGGATCATCTGTCCTTTCTTCCTCATTGGTATCCAGGAAAAACAGGGGATACATTAAGAGTAGTGATTTGGAATAGGTCCTGAAGCTGACACCAGATATGTGCATATATCAGAGAGGTTTAAATAGTGTGTCTTATATTCCACAGTCTATCAGATAAGGAACTGAGACTATAAACCCAATCTAACAAAACCTCAGGTCTACCATAAAGACTGCTGCAAAAAACAAGAGAATGCACATAGTTCTTCAAAGCACTGGCTATATATTCTAGTGGGACTGCTCAATCATATGGAAGCTCTATTTTTTAATTTTTTTGAGTAACTCCTATACTATTTTCCATAATGACTGTATAAATTTACATTCCCACTAACAGTGTGCAAGGATTACCTCTTCTCTACATCCTTACCAACACTCCTTTTTCTATTTAATTAATTAATTAATTAATTAATTTGGTATCAGGGATTGAACTCAGGGGTGCTCAACCACTGAGTCACATCCCCAACCCTTTTATCTTTTATTTTGAGATAGGGTCTTGCTAAATTGCTGAGGTTGGCTGGTTTTGGGCTAGCAATGCTCTTGCCTTAGCCTCCAGAGCTGCTAGGATTACAGGCAAGTGCCATTGCACCTGGCCTCAATTTTATTTTTTGGTAACAGTCATTCTTACTTACTGGTATAAGGTGATATTTCATTGTCATTTTGGTTTACATTTCCCCAATGATTAGTAACCTTGAGCCATTTTTTCTTAGGTCCATTGACAATTTTTTTTTTTGTCTTCTTTTGAGAAATGTCTGTTTAGGTCTACTGTCTTTTTTAATGTGTACAATTATTTTCTTAAATTTTGTGTGTCAGTTCAAAAATTAATTTAAATTTAAAAATAAAAGTAGGAATAATGAAAACAAAAAAAAAATACATGTGTTAGGTCTTCACTACTCACCTGTAAGACCACTAAACACAGAGAAATATATTTTTCTTGAGAGTTTATCTAAAAAGTCTTAAACTTAGAAGTAACTTAAGGTTAGATTTAGGAAAAATTAAAGGGTTTCCCTTGATCTAATGCCCCACTTTACCTGCACACATTTCTTAATATCTTTATATCTATGAAAAAATTATAACATATACATTATGCTATAGAACAATACAAAAATTCCTATAAGAGGGAAGATTCAGCTTCTTATCAATTAGAGCTAAGCTAAAGAATTAAACTCTGAGTTCAGAGTCTCATTTGCAATTGGTTTTGTCACCAGGGTAAGTTTTATACCTTTTTAGGTTAGAAGAAATTAAAATGAGGATTTGGACTAGCTGATGAATGAAATTCACAGACGTGTTAGGATTGTGAGATTTTCAATAATTTCACTCTTCCAAGATATATGCTAACTAGATGTAATAACCTGCACTAGCTATGATGAAGAGCTACATGATAGCTTAGAAGACACAGGTCAAATACTGGATAGGTTTACAATTTGGTGGGTTGGGGGCTTAAGAGTGAGTGTGGTAGGAAATAGAGAAGGAGAAATAAATAAATAAACAGAAAAATGAATAAATAATGAAAAAAATCTTTCACAGGGATCTCTACTGACCCCTACACCTAGGATGTTCCTTTTAACTAGTTCCACAATAGATTTTTTTTAATTTATTATTTATTTATTTATTTATTTATTTATTTATTTATTTAGTGGTGCTGGGGATTGAACCCAGGGCCACGTACTTGTGAGGCAAGCACTCTACCAACTGAGCTATATCCCCAGCTCCACACAATAGATGTATACAAGTGCATCCACCGAAGTTTCACAGTCAATCTCAGGAGATGATGTAGAAATAAGGTTTAGGAAGCAGTAACAAACATGAATGGGTAGAGAAATGGAGTTTTATGGTAACAGAACTGGCCTGTACAGAGACCTGGAAGCAGGGATGAAATCAGATGGAGCTTAGAGTTAGGTAAGCAGAGAAAGTAGATGTGAAATGTCATATGCAATGACATTGCTACAACAAAGGAAGTCATGATCTTTAGGAAAGTGTAGAAGGAAAATGAGGTGGAGGCCAAGGTAGCAAGTGGAAGCAGAGTGCATGAAAGGAAAACCAGACAAGGTTGATAGGGAGGAATCTGAAAATGCTTTGGGGGGGTCTATATTTTTAACTACTTTTATTGGAAATAATAACATTCTCTTCTCAAGCATCTTTAAGAGCCAGGAATGTTGCATGTGGCATCTGTTGTACTTTTTACAATGATCTTGCAAACTAGTTTATAGTTTTCCATTTTATGGATGTGTAAGCAGGTTAAACAGCTTGATGAAGGTCACCAGATGGCAAGTGGGGAGCGGGGAAGAGAACACAAGAATACTCTGCAGCTAACACCATGCCGGCTTCCAGTTCCTCACTAATTTTGCAAACATGCAAAGGGGTGACTTTGGCCCATGTGGCCCAGCCTCAGGCTAGCCCCAGCTGGGGACATTTTTATCCTGGCTTTTTAGAAAATGCTCT
>JAJEJO010000866.1:509588-540229 GCA_020662805.1 Glaucomys volans
GGTTCAAAAAAAAAAAAAAAAAAGAATATATATATTAGCCAAGAAGCAAGAATTACTAATTATCATTTATTATTGCAGCAAATTCATCTCTCTACTATTTCAAATCCACTTTCTACCTACAAGAATACGAAGTATCTGCTAGGTTTGAGCTTGAATATCCATTCAACTTTTGAGGCACCTGCTATCTGAAACACAGAATGTTTATGTTTAAAACAGAAACTTTTTTCCTCCACAAATTTGGCCCTGAAATGTCCTGCAATTTCAATGTCAGGAGGTTTGCTACAGTGGTCTGGAGAGCCTAGTCCATCATGAAAATGTGCTTTCTTTTTTGACACCAGATGAATATCTCTTCCCTGCATATTGCTCAAAATGGCCATTTCCTTCTCATAGTTATGTTTTATTATTCATGTCATCAGATCTGGCAATGTGAGATTTATTTAGAGGGAACATTTCATCAATTACAAAACATAAAGTATGCTCCTGTCTCTCAGAGGGTTTAGTGACACCTTAAGTTTGTTCTGACCTGTTGGGGGAAGTATAAAGTACACACTTTTCCTGAAAACCATTAAAATTGCATCCAAATAAAAAAAATACATGACCAAAGTTGAACAAGGGACACACTCCTCTTGGTGACTCATTCAATGTGCTATTTTTCTACCTAGGGAAGTAGATTCATTCACTGCCTTTTTAGATTATGGCCCTGAGAATATTCTCAACCAGATGATGGAGCATGCAAAACAAAGACAACTTGAAAGTAATTAATATAAAGTAACTGACTTCATGATATTAAAGTACTGCCCACTTGCCCACATGCCTTCCCCCATTCTTGCTGCACTGAGATTTATTTTCCACAGCATTGGAAGTAATCTTATTAAATCATAGATCAGATCATGGTATTTCTCTGCTTACACCTGGCCCTGGGAAGAAAGTCTGAGTCTACCCCATTTTCTAAAGAGCCTTGCATATCCTAGTCTTCATCTCCAAATTAGGGGAAATTTTTATCAAATTGCATTTACTTCCAATGGTATCTTCCCATATGCCCATTTATCAAAATTCCACTCTTACATTAAATCCTATTGTTTCAGTGATAGGTAAGCTCACCTTCCATTAATGTTCTATTAGTTTTGTATGTGTTCTGAGTCTATCATCAAGATCATTGTGTTTACACCCGCAGTGTTTTGTAAAGTGTCTTGGGAATAACAAATACTTGAGACAACAGAGTAAAAACAAAGGTGAGAGAAACCATGGGGGGAAAAACAACAACAACAACAAAAAACCTGTCAGCAAATGCAAGGTTTCCCTGACTTTCTCTCTCTCAATCTCCTTCCTTCTGCCCTTGGCCATAATCGTATAAAATGTTTACCAGTTGTTAATAGGGACCTTGTTCAGAGCAAACCATCAAAATGTTGCTCTCTAAAACTCTTGTGAAGATACTGATGGAGCTTTTACACTCTTATAAATAGAGAATTCGATGTCTGTTTCTTCTTTAAAGACTTTTTAATCCATTCTTCTCGGCTACCTCACAAAGAGATGTCAAGGCACTTGAAAATAATATACCCAGATTCTAAAATAATAATGCCTTTTGAAAAACTCTATGTTACAAAAAATCTTACTAACCTTAAATAGCATTTTGAATAGGGATATGGAGTCTTGTGGACATAGAGAAAATGAAATCACATGAGCCCTACTGAATGTTCCATGAGTTTTCTGTGGCAGGGTTAAGAAAAGGGATCCTCCCTCCTTGGAACCTCCTCCTATCATCCGAATAGGAGGACACCTCTGGGCCTTTATCTTCTGAATACTGTCCAGAACAGTGCCTGGCAGGTAGTGAGCATGCAACAAGTGACCTATTGAATAAAAGGATATGATGCAAAGCCACCAGATAGTCTTCAGAAGTATCTAACCCCTACTCTTCCTTTCTTTGCTCTACATATCTAAAAATTGCTACTATATTCTAAACACCTATGAGATAAGGTGGGATTAATGGAATAATCATGGATTTGTCAGTCAAGATTAGTTGAACAATGAACCCATAAATCTTATAACCTAGGCAAAGTGATGGGTTCAAATACAATCAAGATACAGAATCTCTCCTCATGGAGTTTGGAAAGCTGTTAGTAAAAGCAGTGGTCTGAATTTTGAGTTCATCCCAAAATTCATATGTTGAAACCAATCCCAAATTGATAGTGTTAGCAGGTGGGGCCTCTGAGAGATGATTAAGAGGGATGATCCTTCAGGAATGGGATTAGTGCCTTCCCAAGGGGCTGAAAAGACCAGAATTCTACCCTTCCACCATGTAGACATTGTGAAAAGGTGTCCCTCTATGAACCATGAACCAGGCCCTCATCAGATAGCTAATCTATTGGCAACTCGATCTTGGAATTCCCAGCCTAGAAAGAGGTGAAATAAATTTCTTTTGTCTAAAACCTGACATGTTTATCCTATTTTGTTATAGCAGCAGCAAAGGACAAAGTCCATGAGGCAGCTGCTGTAAAGTGAATTGTGTCCACCCCACCCCCGGAATTAATATTAGAGCTCTAACTCCCTTACATGATTGTAGTTAGAGCGAATATCTCTTAGAAATTTATTAAGGTTAAGTGAGATCTTAAAGGTGGGGTCATTCATAAGGTGGGGTTCTAACTCTTAGGAGAAAAGAATACATTCATTCTTTCCCTCTCCCAAAACCTCCTTTTTTTCTAAAACAGGTACCAAAGTCCATGTGAGCTCACAGCAAGATGGTAGCTGCCTATGAATTAAACCAAGAGGTTTCACATTGAAACCTACTTTGCTGAAGCTCTAATCTTGGAACTGAGATAATTAATTTCTGTTGAGTAAGCCACTCAGTCTATGGTATTTTGATATAACAGCCCAAGAAGACCACAAAAACAGTAGATTACATTGAATTCAAATGCAGGGTATACCACTTATTAACTGTGAGACTCGAAATATCTTACTTATAGACTTAATAAGTCACAAGAACTTCTTCCATATAAGAATATTGACTTAAAATGTTATTATGAAATTTAACTGAGAAAAAGCATAAAAAGTGCTTAGCACCATGCCACAGACACTCACAAGATGCACATGTGAGCTGGCAGTGAACAGTGTGGGCAACTGTTCTCAGTCAGTGGTAGAGACCACAGGACTGCAGCCTACATGTTCCCTGCAACTTGACCCAACTTTAGACAAGTTACTTCCTGGCTACAGGCTTCTGATCTTCTACTTCTTACAGCATTGACTTTAGAAAACTTGTAATTACAAATTCTTTCTTTGCCCCTTTTGAAATGTATATAAATATCCTTAAAAGCCTCCTGACAGTTTTATGACCTAGGAAGTTTCTCTGGGATCTGAGAGCCATCTCTTTGAAATGTAATTATCAAGAAACTGCTGCTATCTCTCCAGTGTCACTTAAGCTAGTCTCCAATTCAAACTAAGGATGGGAGTAATTTAAAAACTACCTCCTGAGTTAAAGATGTGAGAAAGTGTACTCTCTCTTTGTGGAATGCAATTGGCAAACACAGGTTTGCTATGACTCTTTTACTCCAGTTCTTAAAAGCTGTCCAGCTTTCTTTAGCACAGAAATGAGTTCAGTCTCTCTCCCCTATTGCAATAGTATTGAATAAAGTCATCTTTACTTGGGTAACTTTGTCCAGTACAATTTTTTTACTTTGAAAGACAACATCCAATATAATATACAACTTGAGATATGTTGAAATGACTTATTTGTTGATTTGACAGTATATATAGCTTTGAATAAATGATTGCTTACCTTTCATGTCACAGCAGTTACATATGGTGTATTTCACTGTTTTACTAGAAATTATGGTCAAGATTTTAAAACTAGTATTATTTCAACAGTTACTTAGGGAGAACTAAATAATCCTCTTTGGGGGTTTTAAACCTACAGTGACATTGGTTGATATCTATGGAACTGGGGTCTTGTATGTGATTCCATATGCAGAGCTAATTTCATGCAAATGGGGCAGGGGAAGGAGAAAAAGGAATTACTAACTCATAATTTTAAAATACTGCTGACACATCACAATATCTGATATCAAATTATACTACAGAGTTATGATTCAAAAATTGCATGGTGTTGATCTAAAAACAGATATGAAGCCCAATGGAATACAAGACAAAGAGATGAATCCATAGAGACAATCATCCAATCCTTGACATGTGCCAAAAACATACACTGCAAAAGAGGCAGTCTTTTTTACCAATGGTTCTGGGGAAACTGTAGATTCATTATGCAGAAGAATGAAGCTATATCCCTTACTCTCATCTGAATGAAAGTGGCATAAAGACCTAGAGATTAGACCAGAAACAATGCAACCATCAGAAGAAAACAGGGTCAATATTCCAACATACTAGAGCAGGCACTGATTTCCTTAATAAGATTCCTAAAGCTTAGAATTAAAACTAAGAATCAATAAGTGAGATAAGAATCAATAAAAGGTTCTACCTATCAAAGGAAATAAGAATATGAAAAAGAGAACCTACAGAATGGGAGAAAAAATTTTCCAACTACTCTTCCAACAAGGGATTAATATCCAGAATATATAAAGAATTTGAAAATCTTAACACCAAATAAACACATAAATAACCCAATCAATAAATGGGCAAAAGATCTAAATGGGAATTTCTCAAGAGAAGGAATACAAATGATCAACAAATATATGAATGAGTATTCAACATCATTAAAAATGAGGGAAGTAGCCGGGCGTGGTGGTGCACGCCTGTAATGCAAGCGACTTGGGAGGCTGAGTCAGGAGGATCACAAGTTCAAAGCCAGCCTCAGCAATTTAGGGAGGCCCTAAGCAACTCAGTGAGACCCTGTCTCTAAATAAAATACAATATAGGGCTGGGGATGTGGCTCAGTGGTGGAGTGCCCCTGGGTTCAATTCCGGTACCAGAAAAAAAAAGAAAATGAGGGAAGTGCAAATCAAAACTCCACTGAGATTTCATCTCACTGAGATTACAATGTCAATCGTCAAGAACATAAACAACAATAAATGCTGGCAAGGATATGAGGAACAAAGTACACTCATGCATTGTTGGTGGGACTACAAATTAATGAAATCACTTTGGAAAGCAATATGGAGATTTTTCAAAAGACTAGGAATAGAATCAGTATATGACCCAATAATCCCACTCCTTGGTTTTTATTCAAAAGAACTAAAATAAGTATTCTATAGTGCATGAATACTAATGCATACCAATGTTTACAGCAGCACAAATCACAATAACCAAGGTATGAAACCATCAAACGATACAGAAAATGTGACAGTTCCCCCCCCATATATATATATGAATAAATATATATATTTTATTCAGCTATGAAGAAGAATGAAATTTTGTCATTTGCTGGTAAATGGATGGAACTGGAGAACATCATGCTAAGTGAAATAAGCCAGACTCAGAAATAAGCCAGACTCAGAAAGTCAAAAGCAAAATATTTTCTCTCATATATGGAAGCTAGAAAGAGAGGGAGAGTGAGGAAAAAACCAAACGAGAATAAAAAAGGGAATCTCACAAAAATAGAAGAGACTAATTAGAGTAGAGGAAGGAGATTGAGGGGGAGGGAAGAAGGGAGGGCATGGGGAGGTACTGAGATATGAAATCTACCAAATTAAGTTTTGTCCATATATGAACATATTACAATTAATACTAAATACATATATGTAATGCACTAAAATAATAATAATAATTATTATTATTAATTATATAATTATAATTATTAATAATAATAATTATTAATTATATAATTATAATTATAATTATTATATAATTATGTATTATATAATAATAATTATATAATTATTATTATTATTATTATTATAGAAAGGAGATCAGTAGAGTAGAAGAGGGAAGGGAAAGGTAAGGTAATGGGGAATTAGCCTGATCAAACAATGTTGTGTGCATGTATAAATATGGCACAATGAATGATACTGCTATGTATAATAAAATATAACAATAAACATTATAAAAAATAAAATAAAAAAATACAGCCTATGGTGGGACTGATTTCTAAAGAACTCTTTATTATGTGGCATATAGATCAACATGTAAAGCACTAAGCATGTATTTTCCACTAAGCAAAAGTAAAGTTACATGAATCTTCCAATATCCAAATGACACTCATTTCTATGAGTAAAGTTTTATTAATCCATAAAGAAAACATCATGTTTGAAAGGAATCCTTAGCTCAAGTTCAGCTTCCTTTATTAGAATATTAATCTTGATTCATTTTTGGAGAATTTAGCATAGCTTTAATCAAGCACAATGAGTTACAAAGGGAATTCAAAAGAATAAAAAAGGGAATCTCAAATATCTCAAATGACTTTTTAATCTAAATTATCCTATTTATTACATATGGGATATTTTTCTTTATTTTTCACTTACCCATATCCATCTTCATTAAAATTTGGAATGCCAATATAAATAAATGAAATTAAATTTCATTATCTTCAAGGTAATTTTTTAGTACAAAGTACAGTTACTCAGGCATTCACAAAATATAGAATTTAGAGGCCTTTTAACTCAACAAGGTTGAACAGAATGAACAAGTATTGTTTTGCCAATTTTCATGTTGTTAGAGGTTAATTGCTTGCTTCCTTATACACCTAATTGTGTACTTAGAAAGTATCAATGCACACGAGAGAGCAATGCAGTTTGTCTCATCCAAACGCATCCTATGAAATGTCCAAGTACTGGTAAGTGCTAGAAATGCATCTCGAGAATCTCCATGTCCACAGCATTTTGAGGTTGTTTGGAAGTTCAACCCTTTTATAGTAAGAATATTGAAAGTTAAGTCTAGTTCTTGGCCCTGAATTTACCACTCCCTGGTAAGGTGTTCTTATGGGAGAGTGTGTCTCCTAGTTTCAGTAGACGCCAATGACTGTCTCTGGCCTCTTTAGCAACACATGAATTCTGATAGAATGAAAGACACAGTTGCCCTCCAGTCCATTCTCAAAAGAGTGAATATATTATCTTTGTTAACAGATCAAATGTGTTAAAAAGAATTCGGTATGGGCTTTCAAAAAAGAGAAAATATCTGCCATTCACTTTGAAAATTCCTTTTGGAAAATAATAAAAATGACAGATATCCTATTTCACGGTGACTAGAGCCAGCCATTATTACTAGGAAGAATATGACTTCTAAATACTCTGAAACTCTGATGGTATGTGCAAGAGACGAATAGTACCTTTATTCACTTGTAATGAGTAGTCTCTATGTAAATTAAAACAAGATTTTCTTTGGCTCTCCTAGAGAATGAGAAATTTGACCTGAAACTTTCTCTATTGTGATATTGCTAGTCTTAATTAGGCAGTACTATTTATGATTGATTCAAGACCAGAAGGCTAATTAGGAGATTATTTTGTCATTGTGCAATGCAGAGAAAGAGTGAGATGGTGGGAGGAATGAAAGAAAGTTAAATGTTAGACATTTTTCAGAGAAACTTTGGTTAGGCCATGGAGGGTGGATTCGTTGAAATTAGTGATATTGTATACACTAAGCTTCCATTTGAGAACAAAAGTCTGCTTCAGGTTCAGAACATGCCAGGGATTGACCTGTGCTCCTCTGAAATTCATCAGTTGACATCCCAGTGTGACTGTACTTGTGAGACGGGACTTTGAGGAGGTAAGTAATGTTGCATGAGATCATAAGAGTGGGTCCTTAATCCCAAGAGATGGGCATCCCTTTATAATAACAAAGACATACCAGAGATCTCACCCATCCTGCATGTGTGCAGAGGACAGACCATGTGAGGGCCAAGAGAAGGCAGTGCTGCAAGCCAGGAGGAGAGCTGTCAGCAGAAACCAGTGGGTCAGCACTCTACTCTTAGAATTTCCAGCCTCCAGAACTACAAGATAATAAATCTCTGAGGTTTAGGTCACCCATTATGTGATATTTTGTTATAGTGAAATTTTTATTTGTTATATTTGTCTCCAGTCACTAAAATTTAATCAACATGAGGGCAGGAATTTCAATCCATTGTGTTCTTTGCTGCTTCCAGTTCGCCTGAACACGTCTTCCCCATCCACAGAACTTGTTTTATAAATACTTACTTTGCAAATGAATAAAACAGTGCTAATATCTGATTGTGTATATTGTTCATACCTATAAAGATCTGTGTCTGTCTCCATCATATTTTCTTTCTATTCTACAATGTCTTTTCTATGCTAATTCATCTGAATACTGCTATCCTATTTATCTACATGAATAATTTATATATTGTCTAAAAATGAAGAGACTTTAGTGGAGGTGACTGGCATGTGCTAAACTGTAATTCAAAAGTTTAATTCATTCATTTTAAATTGAAAATATAAGCTTGGTTCTATTGTTCTTAAAGAAAGTTGAAGTCATATGTCTTATATTTCATTCTTCCATTTCATCATGTGATATTGAAGGCTTTTTGATGCTAAAATGAGAGCATTTTAGTGACTACACATTACAGGAAACCATAAAAGTTAATGTAACTTGTTTATTTGAAGTAATAGAGTCTAGTCTTGAGAAAATTAAATGAAAAGTTTAGATAATATCTAAAATACATCTCCTTAGTGTTGTTACATTTTACCTAATATCTGCATTTGAGGTTCAGTTTCCTTCCATTCTAGGAGGTCATAGTATTTGAATTAAAACATATTTTCTATTACTAATTAGCTAGATTTTTCCTTTCCATATGGAGTTTTACTCTACCTACTTCTTAGGGAGTGTTCTTTTATTTTTTAAAATGTTTTTAGATTGCAAAAACAAAACAAAAATGTTCTTAACTTCTGACAGATGTTTAACTAGGCAGATTTTATGGGAAAGTCAAAGTGAATTAAGAAGAAAACTCTGGAGCTATATTGCTATTAAACTGATATTCTTAACTTCGGAGGACAAGCAATGACCTTCATTGAAGTTCTGACATCTCTTTTTAGCCTCTGACTTTAATGAGAACACTTCATGAAAAGAAAAATTACAACAACAAGCAAATACTTAGATAAAATAAACTCAAATATGAAATTAAGCACAAGGTAAGGGTATGTGTGGTTATGAAAAATAGATTGATTTATTTATATCTCATAATGAATATTGTGAAAGCCGTAGAGTTCTACCATGGTTTGGAATTATGTCTTCTATCTTGACGTAGATTCTTGTACCTTGTGGTTGAATGATCTTTAAGTAATGTGATTGCTGATCACTGAAGTTTACTAAAAAATACCTCTAGGGAGGAATGAAGAGAGAGCTAGCTATAGGACTTAAGTACCTGTGGTCGCTAAACAAATCAGCTGCTCTGATACTGTATGTACCCAGGAAAAAAATGAATACTATGGCCTTCATCTAGGAGACTGTCTTCAGAGGAAAGCGGGCAGAATGGAAATAATATTCCAATTATTAATTCAAATTGTTCAAATTTTGACAAATTTGTGTACACATCTGTTGTCTTCATTTGAAGTTTTAGCTATTAAAACGTTATGCTAAATCATTTTTTTAAACTTACATTTTTCATTTCATTAATTTTGTTGTTGTTATAAAATGATTTTAAGTTAGATTTAATTAGATTTGAATGCAGAATTCATTTCTTCTTTGCTTTTTATTGTGTTAGTTCCTGAGCTCATTTTTAGCAAAGCAAGCAGGCATTTTGCTGTAATTTCACCAAAATTAATATAAAAATGTTTTGAAGTAAAAAATTTAAAAGCTGGAATGTTAGAATATGGCTAATCATAAAATCCCTTCTCTCTTTCCAACACTACCTTAATGTCTCTATAATATTTCTGTTCTTTACTCTCTAGAACAAATTGAACTGGGATATCAAGATAAAACTATAACTGACTTTCATTTTGGATTTTCTTCTTTGATGAATAGAGGATTATGAAGTCAGAAATATAAGACCATTTCCTTCTAAGATTTCATTAAAGATAAGATATTAGGGAGAATGAGGGCTATTTTGCTGGCTCACCACATCATCTAC
This sequence comes from Glaucomys volans, assembly GCA_020662805.1. NCBI lineage: Eukaryota > Metazoa > Chordata > Mammalia > Rodentia > Sciuridae > Glaucomys > Glaucomys volans. The sequence continues at coordinate 519,550 of JAJEJO010000866.1, forward strand.
TTCCAACCATCAGAAACGAATGAAAATAAAATAATGCAAAGGAGCACAGCCCTTATCAACCATGTGGTTATTTAGAGATTTTGTGATTGCCCTTTGAGTACAAATGATTATTGCTAAACTTTGTCAAACTGGGAACATTAAAAGATTCTCTGGGTTGTCTGAGTGAAATATCAAATATACTGAAGCAAGTAAAAAGTTCTTGTAGCAGTTTCAGCTAACGGGGATAAGCTGGGAAGCTCAGGGATAAGAAATGGCATGCCTTCTTCACATTTCAGAATCTGTTGAAAGTTGAAACTGGACTAATTGTGGGCATGGAGAAAAATTCTCATCTGTAATTCATATATGAAAAGCCATTACTTGAAATACAAAGGGCATTCTTTCCTGCACAATGACTTTAAGTATTATAGAAACCATGAGTGCCAAACCATCTAAACTCCTTCAGTCACAGTAGTAATCTCATATCCAGTTCAAAGTTTGGGAGGAATAATTCTGTGCTACTCCCTCATAAGATCTTATAAAAACAAAAGCTGTAAGAACAAAATTGACCAAGCATGGTGGTGAATACTTGTTATTCGAGCAACTGGGGAGGCTGTAGGAGGAGGCTCATAAAATCAAGGCCAGCCGCAGCAAGTTAGCAAGACCCTCAGAAATTTAGTGAGGCTCTGTATCATTAATCAAAATAAAAAGGATTAGAGATGTGGTTCAGTGGTAAAGTGCCCCTTGGATCAATCCCTAGTATCCTTACTCCCAGAAAAAGTTCTATAATCCCTTAAAGAAAAAATATTTTATTAGCAAAATCAAGAAGTTTCCATACCCTAGTGGATGGTCGAAAGTAGATGAAAAAGGGTTGATGAATGAAATAAACAGAAAGAAGCACTTCTTAGAATATGATATAGAGAGAATACCCAGGGATAAATGGGAATGAGAGTCAATATGGAAGGATATTAGAAGAAAACATCCATTCTGATTGTGCCAGTTAGTATCCCCCTACTGTATGACATTATGGAGGTCTCTAAGATGGTCACCAGTGATCTTTAGGGTCCTGACATTCATTCTCTTGTGTAATGTCTTCTTCTTGAGTGTTGTGGTAGACATAGAGTAGTCATGATGAAATGTCACTTCCATGATTAGGTCATACAAAGTCTGTGGGACTTGCAAGATACCGTGAGTCAAAGGAACTCAGCTGGGTTTTATCAGATTCTTGACCCACTAAAAATGGCAAGATAATAAATGTTGCTATAGTAAGCTGTTAAATTTAGAGATAATTCATTACATAGTTGTGTAAAACTAATAAGTCCACCTAAAATACAGAACAGAGTAGTTTTTTTCTTTTCTCTAAAACTAAAATTCAGATATCCCTTCTCTTAAAAGCAAAGACACTTCCAAAAGAATCGGCTCTTACTGTGGATGTTCTCTTCACTCTGGCTTTAGGGCTCCTGCCTCATGTCTGCTGTTTCCAAAGCAAAGTTTGCCACTCTCTACTTGCCTGTGGTCTCCTTCCCATTACAGAGCAGCTAGTTCAGACTTGTGCTCAAGGAAAAACAAACAAAACAACAGGCAGACCTAATTGGTGGTGGAGACTTGTATAGAATTGAAAATATGATTAATAATGGAGAGATGACATAAAAAGGCAAGGGAAGCAATGCAAGAACAAAAAATTAAAATGTTGAGAGGCTCCTGGAGGAATAAGATGGTGGGAGACAAGTGTGATCCAAATAGGAAACAAAATAAAAATATGTGATTTTAAGTAATTGATAGAATTCATTTGACCTTAACTCTGGGAAAATTCTCTTTTGAATGGTCCAGGTAATATGATATGAGACCATAAGGAAAGAAATGAGGCTTAAGGAAAGAAATGTAGCCTTAACACATAACTGAGACTGGCATTGGAGAATACTTCCATAAAAATGTAATCTAAATGTGCTTTATTGCTTTCCCATTTTAGAATCCTCAGACAGAATCTTCAGACAGAATGTAGAGGATTTGGTGGGGGTTGCCAGATAGAATGTTAAATTCAACCTCCCCAGAAGCATGATGAAATGCTAAGATGTGGAAAGGGGAAGGAAGCTACAGGAATAGGTGGAAAACAAATGCCTTCATCTTACTATGTAGACACTTAATAGTGTTGTAAGTTAATGGAACAAAAAGAGATATAAATATGTTATTTAAAGTGACTAAACACATATGGAGAACATGTATGCATGTGTGTATAGATATACAAAATTTTCAGAAAAAGAAAAACAGTGAAAGGAAGGAATTAAAATCTGAGTTAATGCTCAGTTTTCCTCTTTAGGATGATATACATATAATGAATGTAATAGATCAACAAATAAATGTATAAGTATATTGTTTAGAGATAGGGAGCAAATTACCAAATAGAATTATTAAAAGATACTATCTCTGGGGAATAAGGCTGAGGTATGGTGAAAGGATGGATGGAGCATTGATGCTTTGTATTATACATCATCCTCTAAACCACATTGCTTTGTGCTCATATTATCTTAATGAAATAATGGAACAATTATCTTCCTTTGCATGGATATGAAGTATAAAGGTACATTTTTCCAAATCCTGCTACTGGTCTCAGAAAAAAGTGCAAAAAGGCAAGACATAACTAATGTTATTAGCAATTTGAGGTGCCGCCACTTACATAGTCATATTTTCAAATAAACCACACAGCAAGAATAAATTCCTCTGACATTTCCTTGGCTTTGTTGAGATTTGTCTGTCATAAGGAATTTACTCCATTCCCCAAACTTCACTTAAGTATTTGTATCCAATTAGTGTTATGCCAGCATGTCCTCCTAATCTCTTCTTTTACTTCTTTAATTCTTTGCACTCAGTTCCCATTTTAATTTGCCAGGGAAAATATCATGGCTTTTACATGCTTAAATTCATCAATGAATGTCTATTTCAAAATGCCATACATTTTCCCCAATTTTCTCTGGTTTTCAGGAATAACCAATATCTATATACCATGCTCATGCAGAATTTTCCTGGAAGGCCTATGAAGAGTCACTTGGTGCAAACTGGATCTCTGATGGGTCTCATATTACTAGATCTCTAGTTGTTTTTCTAAGAGATTTTCACATGTTTATTTAACTCCCTAAAGTTGGCTACAGATATTTAAAAGTCAGACAAACCATTTAAAAATGGAAATTTCTACTCTTCAAAATGGGCCAACTGTTTTAACAATTCGGAAGTAAGTTTAATAATCTGATGATGGCTCCCTGCAGTCAGCAATGGGAGAAATCATCCCTGATACAAATAATAAATACTTCAAATACAAAGGATTTAAAACCAATAATAAATCTGACCGAAAACCAGCTTGCTTTTTATTTTTAGGATGTGTCAACAATTCTAAACAAATGTCAGCATAAAATATTCTTCCTGAGATGGGCCATTAGCACCACCTCTTCCCTACCTTGGTCAACCACCATATCCTCAGAATGATGATATTCTTTAAGCCTCTGGAACAGTGTCCTACACTTGCTAGCTCTCACCTGGCAGGGAAAATTACAATGCATTGTTCCCTTCTTCTCATCTTATAGACAACAACAATGGAGTTTCCCTGCTAGTATTATGTGAAGAATATTCAGAATATAAATCAAATGGAAATTTACAACTATATATTTTTCCTAAGTAACTATGTATATAACATTTTTTAAAAGCCAACAACTTTACTTAAAAACTATCTTCATAAGTGAAAGAAACTAATTATTTTTATCCCCTTATTTCTATATACCATCTTTATTCTCTGCAAATATGGATCAAACCAGGAAAATTTAGGACTAGGCAGCATACTATATTTTTCTCAGAATTAGACTCTGAATTCTGTGCTTTCATTTTTATTTATTCAAAATCCATTTACCAAAAGTCCACTTTGCACAGTAGTACATCAGGTGTTAAGCAGACACGGATTAATAAGGCAAAGGTCTGTACTTAATGATGCAAAAAATAAAGGTTATAAGCTCTGAGACGTAGATAAGGACCTATTTACTTACACGACACCTCTTCATGTATGTTTTAAAAGTGCTATGAAAACAGAAAACAGTTCTGCTCAAGGTTGTTCAGGAAAGCAGCATATGAGATGCAAGATTTAAAACTGCCCCATGCCATTAACCTCAACAAAGCTTTAATACTTTCAAATGTAGAAACAATTATTAACAAGATCACTCACACAGTAGCAACACAGGAGAAAAGGAGGAACATTTCCGGCAGAGAGGCAGCATGTGCAGAAGCTGAAAGTGGGAAATTGGATTCTGTGTTTACAAATTGTCAAGGAGTTTTATTACTGTTAGGAAACCAAAGACAAAGTTCAGAGTTGGTGCTTTACACATGCTTTTAAAAAACAACAACAACAAAAAACCTTTATTTTCTGAATCAATATAGAATGCAAAGTCTCACTGACAAGAGTGTATAAAGAACCAGCTCATTAAAGAAAACATGGAAAATTCTAGTCACAAAAGTGATTAAACCATCTTTGAAACTACAGTGAAAAAAAAATTTTTTTTTTGGATAGTGAAAAGCCCTCAGTTTATAACAGAGCAAGTGGTCATTTGGCCTGCAATGTCTTTCTTCTATCCTACTATTCTGAGTTGCCATGTTGGCTTTGTCTAAAATTATTACCAATTTCATGTTAATGATGCGCAAGGGAGAGCAGACATGGAAATGTCACCACAGAATTTGTACCAATCTTGATAGATCTTTTTGTTTCTGAAATACGGACATTAGAAATAGAGACTTCTCTTCTGAAAAACATTTATAGCTCCTTTGGATCCATGGACACAAGAACTTATCATTTTCTAGGCATGCACAGAACTCTTTTAATACAACTCAGAAACAGCAGCTGCAAAGGTAACCTAGGAAGTGCAGAAAATATGAAAATAACTTTCTCTCTGTTCCAGAGACAGATCTTGACTGTTTGATTTCACATGCTTGGTATGCTTCCTGAAGACTTCATAATAGCTTGCATAGTATGGTTCAGCAGACAGAAACTCCTCACTTGGTTCACCTGTCTATATCTTTACAAGACTACATTTCAATTTGGTTGCTATGCAGTCTTAGGGTAATGTTGGACAAACACAGAACAATGCCTTTTATTTCATATTTGGGTCATCATGTGTGAATCTATAGTGCTAAAGTAGGCCTAGCACACGAAAGAAGAAAGAAAGCAAGTAGACAAAGAGGAAAAGGAAAGAGGTGGTGGCCAATTGTAGATAAGGATACTGAGGGGGGACCAGTATGGTGGCACCTGCCTATAATCCCAGTGACCGGGGAGGCTGAGGCAGGAGGATTGCAAGTTCAAAGTCGGCCTCAGCAATTTAGCAAGGCCCTAAGCAACTATGCAAGACCCTGTCTCAAAATAAAAAATAAAAATGTCTGGGGAATGTTGCTCTGTGGTTAAGCACCCCGGGTTCAATTCCTGGTACCCACCCCTCCAAAAAAATGATAAGGATATTGAGGAAGGAAAAAATGAGCACCTACTATAAGACAGGTGCTATGCTAAGAGCTTTACTTATACAAGTTTGATATTCTCAAAGAATCTTCAGGATAAGCATAATTATTAGTTCATACTTTACTCCATATAATTGTTTAATATTGATGTTTCTATATGTAACATTCTTGGAGCTTATTTGTTTTGTTTTTCATTAATGAGGATTGAACCCATGGACATTCTACCAATGAGCTGCATCCTCAGCCCTTTTAATTTTCAATTATTTATTTATTATTTTTAGAAAGGGTCATGCTAAGTTGTTCAGGGTCTCTCTAAGTTGCTGAGGCTGACCTCGAATTTGTGACCCTCCTGCTTCAACCTCTTAAATTGCTGGAATTACAGGCTTACATCATCTCACCTAGCTCTTGGTGCTTTCTAGACAGCATAGCATATACTTCATGTAAAGATGAAAGTAGTTTCATTCCCCCATATGTATCTTGAGGGAGTATCCACATCCTGTTAGACCTGGAAACTTCTAAAATGGAGCAAAGGGTTCCAAAGCCAACAACTACCCTACTATGCTTTGGATAATAACCATCTATTTTAGACAAAGCTTTACACAAGCACAATTTAGGATTTAAATATACCAAGGAGAGAAAGTGAGTAATTCCAGAGTCAGGGTAGTGTCTAGCACATTGCCAACACTCAGAAAAAGTGAAATAATGGAAGTGTATTGCCCAATATACTTGTTATCAAAACAGGACTAAAATAGCTTTCCTTCTTTAGAATTGTCTCCAAGTTTCAATTGCATTAGTGATGCTGTTAATAATAGACTCTAAATCTGATGTAAAAGCTTTGGTATTGTTGATGCAGAGAACTTTATGTATGGATTTGAGATCAGAGAAATGGTTCTTGTTGTAAAATTCTGCACTACCAGATACCTCTTCTTCAAGAATAGCATTATAATACCTAGCAAAGTGTACAGCATAGGTGAGGTGCACCCAAGATATTTGTAGTTTGCATTTTTAAGTAAGAGTGTTGTGGATTTATAAGTTACCTATACCATGGAATCACACACACACACACACACACACACACACACACAGTACACATTTCTGTTTTGTTTTATTTTTATAATTACATAGAATACTTACTGAAGAAACCACTGATTAACAGGGTGCTGTCTACTTAAGATTTTATATAAATAGGAAGGTGAAGAAGAGAATACAGTGAACATTATTGGGTAAATGCCTCTTAAAGGCAGATGAATTACCTAAACCTGCTCTCGAGGTTCCACCTAATGATGTTGATATATTTTTTCATAGCTGGGGAAGTTTTCAGTGATACCTGAAGGTAGTAAAATCTAACATAGACTGTAGATGATCAAATGTGAGAAATTATAATAACAGACATCATTACCCTATGCATGATTACATGAATGGTATGAATCTACATCACAACCATAAAAATGAAAAGTTTGTACCCCATTTGTGTACAATAAATCAAAATTCAGTCTGTAAAAATAAAGAAGAACAAAAAGAAGAAATTATAAATTCAAATAATCCTGGTATTCATTTATTGAATAAAGCTTAATGTTTTACCATATAAAGATAGAAGCATTGTTTACACACACACAATCATACACAGACAGTTATCTTTTGTTTCTTTATGTTTCAGATGATTTTTTCTCCTCCTCAACTGCAAGGACAATGATGATGACATTTAGGAGAGAGATAAATCAACGGGTGTGATACAAACATACTTATGTATTTGAAAACTATAAGGTCACAAAGTATTAGTACAAATAATTTATAGTCTTTATGTCAGCATTAAGACAATTAAATCTGACCAAAGTGTTGTTCCTTAAGACATTAATTATGTAATAAAAAAAGATGTTTGCTTATCCAGAAACTGATACTAGAAATATCAGAGACGAGCCAACCTCACCTGTTCTAACGAAAGTCCCACTGAAATTACTACCATGTATTAATTTAATGTAAAGTCTTAATTCATTCTATTTCTCCAGTGCTGCTAAATATTATATCAAAAGACATTATGTCAGGAATGACAAGTCCAATCTGGTCTAATGCAGAGCCGAGAGTTCTTTATGTTTTTCCTGTGCAAGAATATTACAAATGTTTAAGCTCCCTAACCCAAACATGTTATGAAGGACTGTCACAGAAATCAAATCCGCAAGATTCAGCACCGTACTGTGAATTAGTTTCTGTCTAGGAACAACTTGGGAAACAGGTACAGAATGCTGAGTCCACCATAATTGGAGATGGGTGGATGAGGACAGGAAAGCTGAGTTAAAAAGTGCCTGGAATGACTAATGATGGTCAGTTCATTGTGCAGACCAGTCCCAGTGCTGCCGTGTATTTAGCACTATGGCCCTCACCTCCTAAAAGCTAATGACAACGCTTCCTGGGAGTCATTCCCTGCCCTCTGCTACGCCACCCCACCCAGCCTCTCATATCTGCCTTCCCAGGGGAGTGCTGCTGCCTCCCTCAGGGGAGAACACAGCTCCCAACTCCTGATATGCCTTGCAACTGGTGCTCTGATTTAGAAACATAAATTCAAATTATTCTTCAAAGTAGAAAAAATAACTTCAAAGGTAACAAACACACTTTAATTCATAGTTTGTATTTGAGGAATGCTTCTCAAACGTAACTTCCATTCAGAAGGGTTTAAATGTGTCAGGCATCCTATTTCTTCATATTTTAGAATGAACCATATGATATTTCCATGTTTTGGTAGGAAAAAGTTGTTCGAATCACCATAATTTTCTATTTCTCTCACTCTATATTGAGTGATCTGATCCTCTTAGAACACTTAGGAAACCATAATCCCTACTGTATAAGTGGGAATCTGAGGTATTAAGATGAGGAACACATAACTGGTACATGGTAGAAAGAAGGCTGGCATTTAGGTGGGTTCTGAGCTTCCAGAGCTGATGTCCTTGACCTCTCTGCTATGCTGCCCCTAACCATCCATACCAGTGTTGCCTCTTTGGACTGTAGGCCCCAGGACACAGGGATTCAGAATCTTGTTATGTTAGGGGACAGACAGATGAGAATGGTGGGAACACGAAGTTAAGAGAATAATTCTGCAAAATGGGCCCACTGTGCTGACCCCCACATGCTTTCTCTTCTAAGAAGCAATTTACCTTCAACTCTGCCTGGCCTCAGTGGACAGGATACATCTATTCCTCAGCAAACTGCTCTACACTGCAGGAGAAAGGCAGGCCTGAAATAATGTTGATAAGAGGAACCCAAGTTACTCTGAAGGAGGAGTCTTTTGAAACCAGATCCTGAAACTCTGGGAGATAAGGATAATTCCTCCTAACCATAAAATCTCTAAGACTATATGGTTAAGAATCTAATTAGAACCAGTCATCATAGGCTAATGTGACCTAGAGTGGGGACCTGAAAGTCTGATGTCACCCTGCTGTTAGACAAAAGTTAAGAGGTGGACCTGGGCAGGACTCTCTGGGATCCCCAGTAAAACTGGACTGCAGGAGAGGCACATTGTCCCTTTTCTGAGCAGACCCACTCTCTCCCTTGAGAGTATCCCCTTTGCTTTTCCCCTATCCCTTTAATAAACTCATTCCTGTTACTCTGAGCAATATGTCTGAAATCTTTCTAAGTTGGTAGCAAGAATAGGGGTTTGAAGAAGGGGTCTTTGAGGTGCCTCAGTTTCTCAGAAGGCCCCAGTTCCATAACAGTTAGGTATCCAGTATGGAACTAAATATCTACTATTAGAGAGGAGAAGGAGTAATATAACATGAATCAAAGATGAACTTCAGTCAGGGCTCAACATTTATTCACTGTGTGACCTTGGACAACAACTCATATTTCTTAGAACTAACTCTCTCAAACTGTAAAACACTATGTAATATTTTACTAGTGCTGCCTAAATATTTGCAAAAGCTACAGAACACTACATAAATATAATATGTTAAGATGACCTTGAAGATGACCACAAAATGTTAAAATCAACTCTTCTGAATCTGAATCATAAAAATAAAAATTTACAAACTTTAGAGATGGGGCCTTAAGGACAATGTAAGTTAAGTCTCCATTTTCTGAAGGAGAACAAAAGCTTAGAGTCAGAGAGAAATTTAGACTCCTAAGGATAGGAACTGAGTCTTCTTTTGTTTGCATTTATAGCATAAAAGTCTAAGAAAGACCATTATCATTTAGTGTTAATTATATTTATTGACGGTTTCATTTTTGAAATATTAATTTCTGATAAAAAGCAAATACAAGTCATAAAATATAACACCTGGTGAAATCTCGATATTGTATAAAGTGACCAACATTGGATACTTAGTAATTTTATTTTAATAATGAAAGCAATTATTTTGGTAATAAATGTCAAATGACAAAATCATTGATTGGTGGATTCATTCATTCATTCAAATAGTGCAGCAAGTACTGTACTTATTCTATAAAGTAAAATAAAGCATAAATTTTAGGCTCAAGAAATGTTGAGTCCAGTGGGGAAGACTCTGAAGCCAACTGGGAGAGATGACCTGGGGATGTCATGAAGGATGGGGACTGGGAGGTGAAGAAGGACTTGATGGAGAGGACATGGAGTTGTGAAAGGGCTGAACCTCTAGAGGCCACTGTGAGTAATTTAGTAGGATCTGAAGGAAAGTGTGGAGCTGTGTGAGGAACTGCAGGGAGGCTGAGAGCAGCCAGCTGTGAAGAAGGGATCTTGATGCCCACTCAAGGATTCTGCCCTTTGTCCTAAATCCATGAATTTTTAAGGAAGTAAATGACATCATCATATTTGCATTTTCAAAACAATAGCCTGACAACTGGGTCCAAATCCCAGTTGAGGTGGTTGTGAATATGAGGCAAATGGTGATGAGCTTCTGAAAGGAGGCCGAGGACAAGGGCAGAAGGAAGACCATGTCCAGGTACTCTGGAAAGAAGCAGGCTGCACAGCCTGGGAGAAGTTATTTTACTTCCTTATGCCTCAATTTTTGCATGTGTTGAAAAGAACAGTAATATCAGGCAGTACTTCTTGAATTTCCATCTTTTCCGCAGACACACATGTACTCTAGGATTTCATTATACTTCTGATTTAATTAAGATACTTATTAGAAACCAGAGAATCCATGCAGGCGAGGAAAAGATACAGCATATCTTGATGTCACTTTTGTTCTTTCCCTGGCTTCTCATTCCTTAACACAGCAATCAGCTGCCCCAGCCCCATCCACGTGGGGTGCAATCTTCTGGATCTGAGTGCATGTTTAAATAATAATATGTCGGTGTTCTTTATAACTGATTCCACCATCACTAATAATCTGTGCACATATATTCAAAAGGCATTTTCATTTCATGTTCCCTACCACCACAAGCATGTGCTCTCCTCTCCTCTTTATTCCTGTAGCTATTGACATCCCATGTATGTTGTTTTCTTTCTTCTTCTTTTTTGCCTATCTTCCCCAACTAGAATGTAAGTATAATTTTGCTCCATTTTGTATTTTCAGTGACTTGAATAGTACCTGGGATGTAGTAATTGCTCAACAAACATGTTATTTTAAGTGAATGAATGGATGAATGTATATACCTGTCTAGGACTAGTTTTGTTGAAAAACATCTCAAAACCAAGTTTTCGTCTACCAATAGAGCACCTTTTCATCCAGTACAACCTCCAGATTTCAAAGAAAATCTATTCAGAATTTTCTTAAAATAAACCCTTTAAAATGTACACACCCTGGGATTTTTGCTTGCCAGCAATGAGGGAGAAAAATACCTTCAAAATAACAGTTGCTTGCCCACATTTAAAATTACAATGAATAAATCTTCTCACTGGGCACCATTAGTTTCGGGAAATATGCCTTTGTATATATTTTAAAATCAACACTCAAGTGTTTTACTTTCTAACATGCACTAAATTTTACTGCAAAAACGTACATTAATATAAGAAAATTCAGCAGAATGATTGGATTAGGGAAAATAATATTAATTATTCATGTCACCAGAATTTTAAAGATTCATAGTTATCAGGAACACACATAATTATGAGTAACATTATTATTTTTTAATAATGAAGTCACAGAAGGCTAGTTAATATTTTTAATAAAAATAAAGTTTTGTTCTTGGAAGTTACAAAATATATTCAGTTAGCTCTAAATATTTTTCATGGGAATATGTATTCATTCTGCTTATGTTTTTTAAACAAATTGTATTCATTTTTCATGAGTTGCTCCAAAGCTTCTAAGAAGCACTAGCAGTGGCCAATATATTAAATACTATTTCTTGCTGGAACTCTAATTGGGTTTCTTTCCAGAAAATTCCACGGGGAATCAAATGCCATTGACTTTAATAGGATGTCTCGAGTGACAAGCTACCACAAATGTTTTATAACTCTCTAGAGTTCCTTTCCTTGAGTAGATTGGGTAACTGTACCCTGGAAAACTCCACCCTGGAAACAGAACTGTCCAATACATTCTACTCATATTTGCTGATTCTGCCTCACTCCATAATTTAATTTCTTCCCAGGAGATGCAAGCTAGTCAAAAACTAGAGTCTTTCAAGACCTTACTCTCTCCCCTTTCTCAAGATTTTTGAAATGAGATGACAAGATGAAAAGACTGTGTATTCTAAAAACCAGTTAAAGATACCAGATTGACTTCTGCTCTGAATATTAAGGAGAGGGTTGTATTTATCATTCTTGTGAAGTATGATTTTTTTGCAAAGGTAGGTTTTACATATGCTAAAACAAGTAGAGTGCAATATTCTTCAGATACCAAAATGGGGTGCTACTAAGAGTCAAAAATATATCTGTAATTCTTCAGAATATCAGGTACGCACTGGGACTATCCAGGCCAACGGGGATGCACGGTCACCCTATGAAAAGGTTAAGGATGACATCTATGCTTTGTTAAAAAATGATAAGACCTAATTAAGACTATCTTCACTAGAGTCAATTAAATTTTAGAACTGAACACAACTCAAGAGATTCCTGGTAACCCACTTATTATAGAGAGGCGACAAACTAAAGAAGAATAAGGTTAACCAACCTGCCCAAGTCACACAATAAGGGAGTTGCCAGAGTCCCAGGGGAAACATGACTTCTTATTCACTATGCTCTTTTCTATTATTCTCTAAGAGAAAAAACATAACCAAGCACTCAGAGTTTCTATAGTATGTATATAGCTTGTAAAATATTCTGGAAGGAAAGAAAAGATCATAAAATGTGCTACAAAGAAGATCCTAGAATAAATGTCATAATCCTGATCTTAAAAGAAACAGCACAGACCTACTTTTCTTTCTATACAGACTGACAAGCAAAAGAGAAAAGATTTCCCTTTTACTCGTGTCCATAAATGCACACACACATGCACATCATAAAACATTTACCAGATCATTCAGAAGGAGAGGGAACATTGAGCAGCTAAATCCTTCCATCTTATTCCTTCCTCATTCCAGGAAGCTCTCAGTATTCCTAAGGAACTTTATACCCATATTTGCAAATATTTATTTTCTGAGACTAGCCTTATGAAAGTTTCTCCTTAGGCAAATGGGTCTTATAGAAACACTTAAAAATTAAACATTCTAAGTAAAATAAGTTCCTAAACTTTATGCTGTGCTTACAAAAGTATTATCAAAATTCTTATATTCACATTAAAAGGACACCATTAAATCAGATGATTGGATAAAAGTCACCATATTTTCATAATATAAATCATGTCTTTTTAAGGAAACAGTTTGAAAACTGATCAAGAGAGAAGAAAAACTGCTGATATTTTTTTCTTCTTAAAGTGTATTTACTTTTAAGTAGAAAGATAAACAGGATCTTATGGAAGATATTTTCCTGAATACTCCTGTATTCTCAGACCCTGTGAAAAACGAAATACATTTCTCACCTACTCCTTGCCCTGCAGGATGACTGAACAAACTTCATCTCATCTATTTGAAATGAATCCCATTTAATTCTGCTTGACCAAAAATCTGTTTCCATAGTTCTAAAACATGCAATCACCCCAAGGTACATTGCCATTGTAGCTTAAGTGGCTCAGTGTTATCAGTGAGGAAAATACACTTTGATTGAAAAAACAGTCCAGTATGGCTTTTGAAAAATGAAATGACCCTTCCTGGTACACAATTTAGTAAGGCAGTAGATAAAAGCAGGCAGATATAGTCATTATGGACAAGGTTTATAGGAGAGATGCTGCATCTAATTTGTAAAAAATGGGTAAACATTTACAGACCTGAAATTAGCATTACAAATCACTCTCCTATTTAAACTTCCTAGATGTTGAAGAATAATTCTAACACTCCTTAAATATTATACATACATCAATTTCTTTGTGTTTAGAGGACAATTTAAAAATCAATGTTAAGGCAAGAAAATTTTGCAATAAATTATTGTTACCCAGAAATAAATAATTTGCTTCCTTCTCTATTGGTTTTCCTCTCTTATATAGGTGCATCACATTGGTACCTATGATCATATAAAACAATTTTGAAAATGATCTGTCCAAGTTTAAAACATTGTTGCCACAATCACATATTTGGAACTATTGAATATTTGTAACATATTAATCCAAACTATTTAATTGCTGTTATTGGTCTATTAAAAGATGTAAAGCTTTAAATTATCTATTTTCAACGAACCTCATAATTTTTTATTTAAGTCAATACCTTCCCAAATGAACCAAGTAATTATTAATTGATTAGATCATTTACTTTTTATAAACCACTGCTGTCTTTAAACATGTAATAACTCATAATAAAAGAGAATCTTTGCATTGGTAATTAACAAATTAACAAGCAACCAACTGTTTTTCTTATGTATCCATTAATATTATAAAATGCACAATTTTTATTTCTGAATTTCTAAATATTTGTCTTTTCAATGAAATGGCTAAACAATATTTCTCAGTATATAGCAGATACTAATTGATAAAAATACATCAAAGCAATGTTAATAATTCTTTCCTTATTCTGGGATTCATTTAGATTACCTTGGAGCTTCAGCAGCCATCATTTCATTAAAAATGTAATACAACTACTAAGAACAATACCTATTTCCAATTATATTCACAGAAACATTTCCAACTCTGAATGCACTTGTTCTCTTATGAATTATTTTATAGAAAGGAAATGGGCTATTGATTCCTTTGTGCTTCATTTTTTCCTATATCAGATTCACTTTAAAAACTTGCTTAGCATTAACTGAACTACAAATAAATGACAACAACAAATCACTAATGAAGTATTATTAGAGAATACCAAATGGGTGTATTGGGCATGCATAAATCTGTCTCAAGTCACAACTCTATCAAGTGGCTTAGGGCATGACATTATCACCAATCTCTTCAATATAAACAAGATAAATAAAACAACAAAAGGAGGACACTCAAAGCAAACATTCCTACTAAAATGGATATTTCATGAGGGCTGGAGATTGTGTTTGTTGTTACAATATATCCCTCCTGCTTAGAAGAGTGTCCCACACATGCAGAGAGTGATCAATAAATATATCCTGGTGGACATCCTGTGAGACAGCCAATTTTACCATGTGGCCAAAGGCAAACAGGAAAAGAAAACAGGTGCATGCAAGTGCAAAATATGCAAGATTGCACTGGACCACATTTACAAATGTACATAATTTAAAATTTCTGATCATTTTTCTTTTCCCAGGACATTCTCTCTTCCTTTATCTGTTCTTAACTCTTCTTTCTATTTAAGGTAAAAATTAGAATTTATTTCCTTATTTCCCTAGGAAACATACTTTAATTAGTAAGTAGAATGCTGATACAATCAAAATTTGCTTTCTATGCATTTCTTTCCAAATCTGGTACTCAGTCTGTTTCAAACACTTGAAGTAAAGGCAATTTTAAAATTAATTGTTATTATTATTCTGCATTTAGAAGGCAGTTTTCTAGAAAAGTAAGGATCATGTATGTGGAAAAGCTTTTTATGGTGCCTAGGGAAGACATTTACTAACTTGCAAACAAAATGAAAAAATTAATTTGGGACCAAGGAAAGTGCACAGTTCTGAATTAGAAGCTGAATATATACAGAGGCTGTAAATGTCCATGGGATATAACAGCAATTAATGGCATTTCTACAGTGTCTATCAGCATTCTTAAATGCTCTGTGTTCTTCATTGCTGTAATACTAATAACTACACCAGGGCCCAGTACATAGTGGGCAATCAACAAGTACATCTTGGTTGAATTATTAAGCTTCCAGGTTGTACATGCTACATTTAAAAAGTCTATTTTCAAAATTTTAGAAATTTTGAATAATAAGCTATTCAAGTGAATTCTAGTTAAGCACAATTAGTAAAATAAACAAAATGCCTTAGCTCAAGATGGTTTTTAAATAGCACATATTATTTATGTCTTTGTCCTCAAAGAAATAACATGGTTTTCTCATAAATAGTAAAAGAATAGACTACCAATCATCATGAAAGCCACTTGTCTATCAACTCACACTTTTAAGACTTCAAAATACAATATAAGTATGGAGACATACCTCTCTTTAAGATGAGTTTTGCTTTTTAAAAAATAAATGATAAAGTGTTGAGCTTAAACAAACACGGCTTTTTATATATTTCATTGATTTACTTGCTCATTAAACTTTAAGTAAAAAGTGTACAATAAGCAGACAATCCTCTCAGCCTGGGCTGGACCAAGTGTATTCTATCAAGACTCTAAGCTAGCAGCTAGCAAAGCAACACAAAGCCTTCGATAAATGTCCACAAACCTCTAATCAACAACATGGTTCAAATTCAAACTGAATGCATTATGTTAAGCAATCTCAAAGGAAGCATGATACCTGACATCAGGAAAACAATCCTGGTTTAGAAAGACACACATGCAGAAAAGTCCACTTTCCTAATCATAATCACAGGTCCCAAATGAAGGAATGAAATCCACATGCTCACCTGGCTAATGGGTTCTTTCGTAGGTGGCTTTCCTCTTCTAGCTGTGCTAGTCGCCAGGGTTGTGGTGGTCTCCATAATTGACGTGGACATCTCTGACTGCATGGCAGTGGCTGTCGACTCAGTTGTCATAGAGGAAGGCACTTCACCAACCAGTCTCACATTTCCCACTATGGCGATGTTGGCATCGTTTTCGGCTGCCATATTCAGAACTTTCAAGCCATTGTAGTAAAGCCCAGAGAGCTGACCCTGGAAGGGCTGTCCCTGCTCTTTCCCGCCAATTATTATGGTTGCTTGGCTATTGAAGATTGTGAGCTGACGCCCTGTAAAAATAATATTACATACATGCAAAAATGTTGATTGTGAACTCTACATTCTACAAAGGATGATAAAACAGATCTTTCATGGGGTGGATAATGAGAGCAATAAACTATAAGAGAGGCATTTGACTCATAATTCATTGCTTATAAATGAGGTGTCCATGAAATGCATAATTATTGGCAAATACTTGTAAATTCTCGTTACTGTAAATGTAGTGCTTTTGCTAAAAGACCAATCAAAGATATGTATTACAAATCAATTTTTAGTGGATCCCTTTGCCCTTTGCCCTCAGATCTTATATTGTTGGTCTCTTAAGTCTAAATTGTTAAATTTAAAAAGTGTGACATAGCTAACGTTTCAAGTATTTGTCATCCTAAAATTACCTCGGACAGAAACTAATCTATAGAAGCTGAAGTCTAGTTTTAAATTTTATGGTAAAAATTTCACAATTCACATAATGTCCACATGTATCTGTATGCTATTCTTTAGAAATGTTTATTTTTGAAGGCAATAGTCCATTGTTATTTGAATTATTCTATTTTTCCGGCAATCACACTGAAAAGAAATGTAGGGTTTACACTGAGCTTGTCAGAGACAAAAAAAAATTCCAAAAATATTTTTCTGATTGGCTTTCAGCAAGTCTATCAAAATAAAACAGAATGAAAAAAAAAATAGCTTCAGATGTAAAAAGCGGCTTCAGGAATGATACACAAACCGATGGAGAAATGATGGCACATTTCCATCAAACAGCAATCCTTAGCAACAGTACCATTATCATCAAATTGAGGATCCAGTTTTAGCAGATTGCTCTCTGCTCATAAAAAGCATGCACACAACTTTAAGTTCAGTTTTAATTAGGGCTTGTTCCCAAATGCTCTTAGAAGGTTGCAAATGTTAAAGGGACTTCATTTTGACTGGCAATCCATATTGCCCACTATTTAAGATTCCTAGAGTTTAAACAAAGAGTTTTGATTTTTTTTTTCAGGACCATAATAAAGATATCAGAACTACATATGTTTTAGTTAATAATTTAGAGGCTGGAACAATATAATCTATGAATGATTTATCATTTTGGGTTAATGCTTGCTGTGAGTACCTTCATAGATTGAGTTAGTGGATTATATTTAACAGTCCCTTTAACCTTAAGTTAACTGGGTAAGATTATTAAACAGCTGGTACGTCTAAAAATGTATAGAAATTATTATACAAGGTATGCAAATATTACTATCTACATTTTACTTTTTTAAATTTGTTTTTAATTTAGTTTTACGGAAAATTTATTTTTATGTTTATTAGTGTTACAATGAAGTACTACTTGGTTATGTTCAAATTATTTTTTTATTTGAAGTTTTAATCAATGTTTTTTACCTTTGTCGAGTAGCCATTCATCAACTACTCGACCAAGTCGATATGGAATTCGCTGTCTAGCAATCGCCAGGCGCTCGTTATCATTGTTTCCTTTAAAGTTTAAAGAGACATTTCATTGGTTAAAATCTGTAAGGTCAAAGGTTAAAAGTTAATACTTAAAGCTTGAGCTATACAGTTGCCACATGATTTTTTGAAATTTGGAATTTTAAAAAGTTCTACCTAGAACATTTCATGTTTCAGACTTGTCATTCATTCATTTATTTTATTTTAGCAAACAAAATTATTCCTATGTTAATTGAAAATTAGAAATCTGCATTTGAGCTAGGTTATTAAACTTATGTTATAGACAGACCCGAACAACCAATTTAAACAGCATATAATAGCTTTACAAAAAATGACCATTGACCTCAGGGTTTTTTTCTTTTTGATGTTTCTTATTAACTAGTTAAACATGTTCAGGTGAAACAGGTTTAAGTTTTCAAAATACATTCAACCTCTTATTCCAGATTAGTAATTTATGAACACCAAACTTAATACCATCTTTGGCACACTGAAGCATCTAAAATAGGCCTAGCATACTTTAGTTTCTATTCAGAAAACAGATTTTCTTATTCATCTCATTTAAGAAAACCACAAAGTCCAAACAGTTCTTGTGTATTTCACACAAATTGGTTTATCAATCACTTGGACATCACAAGAGATTACATCTTGCATCATCCAAATATGTTTTAGGAAAAGGCTTTGACAAAAGTGACTTTTTTTGAGTGTCCTTCAGTTTCATTTAAAGTTTAACATGTTGAAGCATATAACCATCAAAAAAAATTATATGTATGCTTTTATATACTCAAATATCTACTTTTTATTAAGTTATTCTAAAAAAGGCATAAGAGCTTAAGATACAAATACAGGCAGTAAACAATAGCTCCTATTCATAGATCTAAACTAAATGAGATACTTGCTTCTTTGAATAAAAAATTGTCTGCTAGAAACACTGTTTAAATTGACCTTGAATAATGCTTGCAAATAGATGAGTGTTTTCTTGATCTATAAAGCACCTAGGAAGAAGTGGCCTGCCATCCCAGTGCTCAATTGTGGATATTGCAAGAAGAATTTTTCTGTTCCATGAAATTTAACAGAATTGTGAGCTGAGATATTTTGGCAATTGCTCAGATGAGGTATAAGGGGGAGAGGAACCTTAAATAATAGTACTACCTATATAGTAATATGGAACATTTTTGTAGGAAACATAACAGATATACTTTTCCCCCTAAATTTAGAACAATTTCATTTTCTTACACTAATCTTTTAATATACTATACTTACCAAAGTAAATCTACCTTAATATTGGCCAAACATTTTTGGAGGAATACAAAACTATCTTTTAGACTCTATCAGTTTCCCAATGGAATGTGTACGGATTGAAAATATTTCACACATTAATATTTAACTTAAAATACAACTATCATGACTGAATCACTCATAAACATCAGGAAAGCACAGAAATATATTTCTTTGCATCAAGCAATCATTGAAAGGTTGCAAAATAGTATTTTGTAGTATGGAAATATATTTGTGGTAAGCCACTAAATTTTTTTAAAAACAATACTAATCATATAAAATTCTACATATATCTTCACTGTGACTGTGCACACAGTTGTTGCTCTCTTTTGTGTGTTTGCATGAATGTGTATTTTTAAAATATGCTAAAATTGAAAGTTGGTTACACTAGGGCAGTGCATTGAATTATGTGTTTTTTGTCTTATAGTGATTTCTACAGTAAACATGTTTTACATGCATAATTTGAAAAGCAAACATTAAGTATTTTTCAAAAGCACGTATCTTTTGCTCCATGGACTTGTTTGTCACTCAATATTCATACCAATTGGAACTGGCACAATGTTCATGATCAAGTGAGTCCTCATGCTGTTTTTCATGCGAGGCTGTTCCCATCATCAGGAATGACCCACATTACTTCAGAAACCCTCCAAAACTAGTTAACAAATCCCTGCTGTCCAATTGCTATGACAGCCTTTAACAGGCCTCCCTGTGTCTCTGTACTCAAGTCCCACTCATTCTCCACACATCAGTCACTCTCCAATCATGCCACCAGCATAACCATCCCCACTGCCTTAAGGATGAGATCCAGACCTCTAATGACGTGCATGAGCACATTCACAATGTTGTCCCTCCTGCCTCTACTACCACATCCCATGACCATCACTAACTTCCTCTCCTATTTTTAACCCTACAAGATTTCCTAAATTTTTTAAAAGCTCTTCTTTTTGCTCTCTGGGTCTTTTCACTTATAGTTTATTTTATCTGAGATACTCTCCCTAGTTCCTACTCCCAACTATTTCTTTTCGTTAGCCATCCCTCACTCATTAACAGAATCTTCTTGGTGGAAACAATTACTTATTCAGGAAGTGTTCCTCTTTGTCCTCAATTTAGGACAGCTGACAACATACTTTCATATCTCCTGAGATATCTTCTTTCAAACTAGCATTGACCTCATAATAGTATATTTCATAGAAAGTTTTTCTTTTAAGTCCAAGACTCTGTGAGATCAAATATTGTGTGTCATGTACATTGTATCTCCAGAGCTTGTGCACAAATCCCTATGATATATCTATAGAATGAAGTAGT
>JAJEJO010000867.1:1269-24459 GCA_020662805.1 Glaucomys volans
ATAAAATAAAATAAAATAAAATAAAATAAAATAAAATAAAATAAAATAAATGGCTATTTGCTATACTTTCAAAGAAAAAAACAGAATGTACATATCTCTCCATAATTTCCTGTACATTGTGTTGAACTAAATTAAACATATCCAAGATAACATCAAAAAAAAGAAGTTATTGCTAATGCAAAATTCTATAAACAATGAAATTATCTTCCAAACTAAAGAAATTTTTATAATATTTTATTATTTCATAATTGGAAATAATTTTTACCAGCTTACCTAATCAAATATACAATTTTATAGAATGAAAAAATTGTTCCCACAGATGTAGGAATTAAGGAAATAAGTATACTTTGATAAGGGATGAAAAGTTAAGAGAAAGATATTAGAAATTTTCAAGTAGATGAATAGGCAGATGGAATGAATTTAAATTAGATAAAAGTATTAATGCATACATGTTCAACAATACAAGGAAAACATAAATATTTATCCACCATATTATATTTCAATTAACTTCATGTTAAATGTGATTAAATCATTGGACCTGAAAGAAACTATTGATTGTCAGGGAAGTGAGGTACTGAAATGTAATGGATAGACCAGCAATAGTTTGGTGGAGGCAATTGAAGAAACATTTATTTTGTTGGTTGAGTTTATCTAAAGAAAATTTTAGCTGGGAATATAGCTGAGTGATTGAGCACTTGCCTAGTATATGCCAGCCCCAAGGTTCAGTCCCCAGCTTGCTCAAAATTAAGTAAATAAATAAGTGAATTTTAAATATGTGGCAATATCCAAGGATGTGAAAAAATACATAACAGCAAAGCAAAAGCAAAACCATAAATATTTTCCCATAATTTCAGTTCAACATGTGCCTGGTTAGTAATTTCCCCTGCATTCATATCTGGAAAAGATAAGGTTACCAAAATTCCAACTCCCTTTTCCTATAACCATTTAGTATGCACTTATCATTTTCTGTTGGTTTATTATATTAATGTTACCAATCCCTAATTAATTGTCAGCTCCACAGCTACAAGTCTATATAATATCAGATTAATTTTGTGATTCTTGAGTTTTGACTGCATTTATCCTTATATCAACGTTCTGTAACCTATTGGTACATATTGTTTTATGTGTGTTCTCATTCACATCTTGCTGTCTCTTAGAATGTTACCAGACAGGGACATACAGTAAAAGATCTACAAATTAAGGATATGTGGTTTTTGAACAAAATTTACTACCACATAACCACAGTTATAAGAGAGCAATGGTTATAGGAGGTAGTAAAGGCATCATTTTTTTTTTCTCTAGTATATTTTATTTATTTCAAATGAAGTATCTGGATAAAATATGTTAGTCCCATTTTTTTATTTCTTTATGGCTTTGGCAGTGTGTTTTTTCCTCTGAAACTTTAAAGAGAATTTAATATGTTTTTAAGAACTCTTCTAAAGGAAGGTAACAAAATGTCAACTCAATGTATAATTTAAAATGAGTGAAGTTGCTGGGTACAGTGCCATACACCTGTAATCCCAGAGACTCAGGAGGCGGAGAAAAGAAAATCCCAAATTCAAAGCCAGCCTCAGCAACTTATTTACTGAGACTCTGTCTCAAAAAATTAAAAGGGCTAAATGTGGCTCAGTGATTAAGCACTCCTGGGTTCAGTCACTGGTGTCAAAAGAATAAAAATAAACTGAGTAAAGTATAATAGTCTTAATAACTCAGGAAATTCAAACTTATAAACCAAAATCAGTGTTTTTAACGCTTTCAAACTCTCTCTGTGATGAACCATTCTTTTGCATACCTACATACTTTTCTCAACTGTCCAATACCAGTTTCTTCCATTCTCAGATCTGCATATTAGTAAATAGCCTGAATCCATAGCTCCAAGGTTGAAGTGTCCACTGTACTCAGAATACACACCACAGGTAGGATCTGACAGTGTTAATCCGGTATGCAAAGAATTATTTATTTGTATATACTGTAACAGATTCTCATCTCTGGACCAATAATTTGTGAATAAGAAATGATGTGAACCTATTCTAACATGGAGAGTCCCCACAGTTAAACATAAAGTCAAAATGAAAATAAAAGGAGAGTTCCCAGAATTTCAAATGGAAAAATAGTTTCCAGGAAAAAAGAAAAAAAAAAAAAAAGAGGAAGAGCTACATAAACATAATTTGTTGTTCCACTCTTTCTGTTATCATTATGAGATTCCTTTGTTTCCTTAGACCTCTTTAGTAGAAGACTGTCTTAATGGCTGACTAGATACTCAGTGCTTTAAATTTTACAAATGGTGTATATTAGTAGAATGAAAAATTTATTTTCTAGAAATGTCTAAAAGAAGTAAAACAATTAAGTATCAAGTTATTTTTCCCAAAGTTTAAATGTTAGTCTTTGGTTTGATAAGTTGTGATGTTTTTGAGAGTAAATGAAGATGTATATATGAGAAAGCAGTGATTCTGATAAGGAGTCTATATGATGGTTTATATACAGATATATACATTTTATTATTTTCATTGAAAGTTTTCATTTTAAATTCTTCTTTTTTCTTAAGTATTATGTTATTTGCTTAAACTGTTTAAAAACATGTCTTAATGCAATTCCCTTGGTCCTTACAAGCTGTTGATCCAGGAGTAATTATTTCTCTTAAAAGAATGGTAAATTCGCGTGCACAAATATTCATGCCTGTGTTTGAAAACAAAACCAAATGAAAAGGTGGAAGGTACATGCAAAATAAAAAAAGGTAGCTTTTTAAAGCAGAAGCACAAGTTTCTCCTTTTCTTCACACTCCCCGGGGGTTGAGCATTGCCGGGGTAATGTGGAGTTGTGTGTCGAGCATCAAACAAGATGAAGTTCCCTGCATGAAGCCAAGTGCATTAAACAGTGGGTGGTGGCAGCTTTCCCTCCTGTCTTTGGGGAGCAAACATTTCATTATCATATGAAAAGCATGGAATGTTCCCAGTTTTCCTGCATTCAAATACATGTAAATATAGTACATAATCCTCCTGGTTCCTTTTGCCAAAATCTCCTTGTCTGATATGCGTGTACATTTTCAGGCTGAATAATTCAAATTGTGTTTTCAGAAGTTCCTGCAATACCCTCTGCTGTTAGTGTTTTATGGAGTAGTTACACACCTGGGAAGAATCCAATTCCAGATGTGGGAACACCATATCCGTACAAAACAAGCCATTACAACAAATTCTTCAGCAGAAAAAAAAAAATGAATAATATGGGATCTGAAGAAAATTAGTTTTAGAACATGCCAGTTGACTTTGAAGTGTTCCGTAGTATTTGAGATGGGAAGTGTTGGTTACTGACAGAGTACATAAGACGTCAAATAACCATTTCCAAATTGCCTTGCATCTTTCCTTCAGCGTGCCTTGATTTATTGTTTTAAAATGTGTTTAAGTGATGCTGTTATAGTCTTTTTTCTAACCAGATTTCTACCCAATACCACGAGGTAAACTGCATGTTCATATCACTAAACAAATTTTAAACATAAAGAAAATACCGTGAGGTTTTAATATCTTCCTATGATCACAGCCGAAAAACCACATTGCAGAGGTTGTGTTATTTCCCAGGCAAACTTCTGCAGGGTCCCCTCTTAGAAATAAAATAAGAACTGGTTCTTCTTTGACAAAATATCTGGGTCAAATGTAATATCATAATTGTTGCTAAAAGCTCAGTCCTTGTCCCCAATGCCAATCCTAAAACAAGGACACAGTTTTGAGAAAAAGGAAAAAAGAAGGTTTATTGCTTTCCTGGCAAAAGAGAAGCAAAGGAACTCCTGTCCAAAGGCTATGATTTTGCTGATCAGCAGGAACAGGGGGCTTTTACAGAGGTGACTCAAAGGCTACATTTCATTTGTTGTCTGTCTGGAATTGTTAATTTGGGAAATAGTCATTTCTGAGATATTCTGGTACCATCCCTGAAGTCTGGATTACTTGCTCCTATGGTGTGTGTGAACTCAAGGACAGATCGATCTGTCCTAGGCTGGGGAAGAAAGATAGCCCTGTTTGCCCTGAGATTAGGGAGGGGGAGAGATTAGGGAGGAGCAGGGAGAGAGGAAACAAAAGAACCCTGTTCATTTTAAAAATAAGTTGCAGTGGCAGAGCAGCAAGGGCTATATTCAATGTATAAAGTGGACCACTGTTCCATAAATATATAAGTATCAGTCCATTTAATTCTCATAGTAAAGCTTTTAAGATCTGTACTGTTAATTTTGTGTATTGATTTGTCACTTAATCTGATTATAATAGGTTATAATCACATGTTCTTGAACTGAGACTTGCTTATGTATTTGTACACTACACTTATTTCCCCCAGAATTACTTTGTTCTAAACTATGAACTTATTCAAGTGCAGGAAAATAGTTGACTATGTCAATGCTGAATCCTAATTACACTGTGTGTCTTTGTTGTACTCAAGAAAATAAAACCATCCAAGCCGATCACGTAAAGCCAAAAAAAGCCTTTATTTTAGCTGGCCAGCATGGATCCCCTTACACCTAAAAGCAGTGTCCGGGGAAATCGCACGTTAGTTCTTTTGTTGCCAACTTTTATAGGGCACAGGAAGGGATTAGGGTGGGGATATAGGGAGGGGAAGCGATTGGGGTGGGGTGTAGGGAGGGGATTTGGGATTGGTGTGGGCTATTGGGAGGGGATTAGGGTGGCACTGACTCTCCTGATCTCGCTGGAGAATCTCCCTGGGGAGCGCAACATTTTAATTTATTTTCTGTTGCTATAACATCTTCAGTAAGCAAAATGCAAAGCATGTCAAATGAAGTAGACATGTAACAGAGGTCCACTTTATGCTTTGAATGTAACCCTTGCTGCTCTGCCACTGCAATTTATTGTTTAAATCCACATGTTTCTTTTGCCTCCTCTCTCTCCGTTCCTCTCTAATCTCTCCCCTTCCCTAATCTCAGGGAAAACAGGATTACCTTTCTTCCCCATGCTAGGTCATGTTATCTGTCCCTGAGCACACACCTACCATAGGAAGGAAGCAATCCAGACTTTGGGAATGGTGCCAGAAGGTCTCAGAAATGACTGTCTCCCAAATTAACAAGGGAATTACAACTCTAGACAGAGAACAAGTGGAATGTAGCCTTTGAGTCACCTCTTTAAACTCCCCATTGTTCCCCCAGATAGGCAGAATCATAGCCTCTGGGACAGAAGTCCCCTGGGTTTCTCCATAGCTAGCAAAGCAATAAAACTTCTTTTTCTTTATTCTCAAAACCATGTCCTTGGTATTGGATTGGCATTGGGAACAAGCATCAAGCTTACAGCAAGAGATACAGGCTGTGATCATGAGGATCATGTCACAGAGGAGTAGCAAGAGCAGCAATATTTGAGTGTTCAGCATGTGCCAGAATATCTGTAGGTCTTTTAATGTACATTAACTTATTTAATTCTTAACAAATATATTAGCAAAGTAGTATTTGTATTCACCTTTTCAAAATGAGGAATAGGAATGAGGAGGAAGTTAAACAACTGGCTCAAGTTCACCCAGCATGGAAGGGCAGGACCAGGACCAAAACCTAGGCAGTCTGGCCATGCTCACCTCCTCTTGAACTTTGTCTCTAATTCCCTGCCCAGGCCCCAGGCTTACACCTACCTGTTTAGTGTTGTAAACAGGTTGAAGTAGGACTCCTCTGTACTCATGTAGAATTCAGCTGTTTCCTGTGACTTACATCCAAATGCGTGCCATGTGGTGTTCACTTGGTGGTGTCACTCTAAGATCGTAGACCTTGCTTATTTTTGAAGCCCTAGCACATCCATGGGAGCAAATTCATACCCAATAAACTATAGTTGAACAATAGATGACAGTGTGAATGATCAAATTTTACTGAACATCTTTTGTGTACTTGTAACCAAAAGTTCAGTCCTTGTCCCAGATGCCAATCCAATAACAAGGACATGGTTTTGAGAAAAAGGAAAAAGGCAGTTTACTGCTTTGTTAGCAAAGGAGAAATGCAGGTGACTTCTGTCCCCAAGTATGTGATTTTTCCCATTTTGGGGAATAGGGGTTTTTAAGAGGTGATTCAGAGAAAATGAGATTAAAACAGAGAGGTCAGGAAGGAGAAGATCAGGGAAAAGAAGATCAGGGAGAAGTTAAGGGAAAAGAACATCAGGGATAAGGTCAGGGAAAGGTTGGGAAAAAGAAAATAAACATTTAAGTTTCAAAGTGAGGAGGGGTCTAGTCAAAGCATCAAGTGAGCCCCTGTTAAGTACTGTATATGATGTAGATAAAAAAGAACAAGGTATTAAGCAAAAACTATCGAAAGGTAATGCTGCTATGGAGTTCACAGTTGTTACTAAGAAATTAGGCATATTTGTAGGGTCTTATTTTAAATTATTTGAATTTTCTGATAACTAAAGTTTGAAGTACACCATATTTATGATTTTCACTAAGTAAAATCAGTCCATTTAATTCTCAAAATTCTAAGCTTAGATCTGTTTGTCAAAACAATTCAATATAGGTGCGCACCTGTACTCTCAGCAGCTTGGGAGTATGAGGCAGGAGGATCGCAAGTTCAAAGCCTGTCTCAGCAACTAAACAAGGCCCTACGCAACTCAGCCAGACCCTGTTTCTAAATAAAACTCCAAGAGGACTGGAGGTGTGGATCAGTATTTGAGTACCCCTGGGTTCAATCCCTGGTACAAAAATTTTTTTTCAATATAAATCTTTTTTATATTGTTTAATTAAACTTATTACAATGAATCTTTTCTGCTTTCAAATGCCACTTTAAAAAATTCCACATGAAGCACTGTTACTCTGTTAGCAACGTTACTCTGTCGTTCTTATATAATTTGTTTTTCTTTATTCTGCTTCAACTCTCTAAATATCTGAACTTGCATGATTTCAATTTCCTTGGTCTATTTTGTATTGTTATCACAGATTACCTGAGTGTATATACTTTATAAAGAAAACAAGTTTCTTTAGTTTCCTAGTTCCAGAAGCTCAAGAGTATGTCCCTGACATTGTTTGGACTGACCAGGGCATCATGGTAAATGGCGTCATGGTAGCAGGAGCACAACAGAGAGCAAGCAGCCTCTGGGAAGAGTGTAAGAAAAACTCAGCTCAGGTCATGTCCCAAGGCAGCTCAGAATCCAGGGGAGCATGCACTCTGGGGTGCCCTGAGTGGTGGCCCCAATGAATGCACCCAGAAAGCCATTCCAGATATGGGAAGGGCACACCTGAATTTTTATTAAGTGGATGACCAGACCGTCAACTCTCAGAGCTGGGAGAGAGGGAAAGAAAATGGCAGGGGAGCTTCGCTTAAGTAGTGGAATTTCAGGGGCTAAAGATGATTGGGTCAATTGCTGATGAGGAAGTTTGGGGGTTAATGATTGGACCAATGGCTGTCAAGAATGTTCACAGGCTGACTAGAGGACCAATGACTGGCTAGGATGTTCGCAAGCTGACAATGTGGGTTGTAAGATGGGAGGGGGAGGAATACTGGCCATAGCAAAATGGCAGATCTGATGCCAATAAAGAGGGTTTTAGAGAGTTGCCAGGCTTCCCTGCAACAACTCATAGTGTCCTAAGCCCATCAGACCTGCATTAGTGCCTTCCAAGGGTGGTGTGCCCTAACTTAATTACTTCACAGCAGTCCACCTCTTAAAGATTCTACTCCAACTCCATCATCACACTGGGGACCAAATATTGCTTACCATGTTATCTCTGAATAGATAAGTTCACCACTTTCAGTATCACATTATGATGTGTGTGGATATTTGCAAATTCTTTATTAAGTATACATTAAATAGGATATTTCGCTTTTTCTATACCTTATCATTTATAATAGGGTAAGGTGTGTGACAAGTCAAATTATGAATAAGAATTTTTTTTCTGTTTTTATTTTCTTTCCTTTTCTCTTCTCTTCTCTTCTCTTCTCTTCTCTTCTCTTCTTTTCTTTTCTTTTCTTTTCTTTTGCATTCTGGGGATTAAATTCAGGGCCTCACACATGTTGGGCAAGTGCTTTACCACTAAGCCATGTCCCTGGCTCCAAGAATTTATTTTTTGTACAATTTGTGCAAAAAGTTTTCTTTTTTCTAATTTTTTCATTCTAAAAGCACTTTCAGTAATTCCAATGGTTGTATTTTTTAAAAACTTGCCATTTCACACTTCTGTTATTTTAGGCAATTTACTTAATATCTTATGTGTGCTACCACCTATCACAAGGGATTACTAATGGCTAACTCGGGCTGGAGATACAGCTCAGTTGGTAGAGTGCCTGCCTTACAAGCACAAGGCCCTGGGTTCAATCCCCAGCACTATAATAATAATTAATAATAATAATAATAATAATAATAATAATAATGGCAAACTCAAAGGATTGCAGATGCTTAGTCACAATTTATGTAACTAAATGTGTTCACCAGTGTCTAACATATAGCAAGTATTTATTAAATATGCTTTTGTTTTATTTATTTATACTGATTTATGTCATTCATTCAGGGAATGTTTTGCTTATGCAATTACTCCAAGAACTGTGTGAAGAATGGAAATGTAAAAAGCAATTCACTTACACATTCTCTACTTCAGGTAGCTTACTTATTAGGGATCAGAGGCAGTTAGGATGGTCACACAGAACAATATGCTCAATGTTAAAATGGGACTGCTGATAATTCTCCAAGCATGAAGTTCTGTGGATGTGGAAACATCAATGAGAGGCACTGATTCTAAGTACAGAAATGACTAGACATTAATAAGCAAGGACAAGAAAAGCAGGTATATAGGAAGAAATTAATGTGGTAAGTTTAAAAATCATCCATCTAAGCAGAGAAATCTAGAAGATGGTTAAGATACATGTCAGAATCCAGAAGTTTGTTCTAACTAGGAAAGATACTTGAAATGTAATTAACATCTAGAGCTGATTACAAGCAAAGAGGGCAAACAGTGAACCGGGAAGGTGCCGCCTAGCAGAGGAAATGCTGCCTCTCTAGCTCATTTTTTCCACTGTGCAGTCGATTCGAACAGAATCTGCATTTCTTCAAAGAAATGATTGCCTTTCATTTCTGAATTTAATGTCTTAACGTCTGAATTTTTTTTTAATTTAAAAATAACCTGTATCATCTATAGTATTCCACCTTTAGGCAAAAAGGAAAAGTTGAAAAACATTAGAAATGAAAGTTATTCTAAAAAGTTCACAAAAAGATTTAAAAGTTTTTTTTTTTGTTTTGTTTTGTTGTTTTTTTTTTTTATCATTGCTATGGTTTTCTCACATTTTCTTTCTTTTTTTCAAATCACCCATTGCTTTCTGGCCTAATAAGGCAATAGTTCTATTTCATTTACAAATGAGGAGAGGAAGGATAAGAAAATCTGAAATTTTAAAATCATGTGTGCTTTTAAAAAGTCAACTGGAAGCAATAAAACCTGCAGGCTCAGATTATAATTCTTTCAACACTCTTTTTGGTCATTAGTGTCTTAAAGAGTGAATATTGTGCATGCTGGGCTAATAATACGCATTTTCAAAAAGCACAAACCACTCAGATTATTGTTAAGCCTCCTACTTTTCCTATACTGATTATCCCTATATTCCATCCTATTTTAATCATTTTTCTTTAAGATATAAAATAAACTTTTGGAAACATTTTTGTATTCTTGTTTTCTCTTTCATTATTCAACTTAAGCTTCTAATGATCCCAAACCCATGGTTTCTTTATTTCTCTGTGTCTTTCTGTATTCACTCTCTGTACAAGAACTTTCTGCAAGAGAGGACAGAGAGAGCTTCCATCTGCATCTTTGTACAAGATAGCAACTACGCATATGTGACAAATGAGCACTGGAAATGTGGCTAGCAACTTTTTAAAATGATTTCTTCCCTCATTTCATGTTATTCTAATACTTGCTAAGCCTTTTTTTAAAAAAACTTTATTTTAGCTCATTGAAATGCAACCAAAGGCCATGGTATTAGAGACAGCAGCATGAGATCCTTTGAGGCGTTCTCATTCTTCCCTTTCTATGCATTAGTCTCTACCTTTCTCTTGTCTCTGTCATTATCTGTCTTTATCTCAAATTCTGACTGCAGTTATCTCTTCATTCTGTAGAGTCATTTGCTCAACTCAAAAGAAAGGCATAAAATATACGTCAAGTGAAATTACAAGGCACAGCTCTGATCATAATATTAATTCCTCTTGGAGCATCTATAGGGACTGCCCACTGGAGTTTGAATCTTTTGTTGGTTCAGTTGTGATAACTCTGAGAGGGTTTATCTCGCTCTCTCTCTCTCACACACACACACACACACACACATTTGTTGTTATTGTTGTTGGTGGTGATGAAATACACAAAATTATCAGAGCCCTTCAATGCACTTTCAAGTTCATAATTTTTGAAGTGATTAGAAAACAAAGAAATCTTAGGAACATCTTTAAACTTGTACAATGCAAGCATTTACTCTCTGATTTTATTTATTTTCATTTTTTAAACCTTTCCAACATGTGCTTTACCTCATTTAATGTAGTTACTCCCTTTTATCTCATGAATTTTGCATTTCCTACCTTTCAGAAAATATATCTATTAATATATATCTTAATCTAGTCCTATAACACTTAAACCAAGAAAAACTTAGGCAAGTCTAACAATTTAACAGAAACTTTGATTTAAGTAGATTTTATTAAATTTAAACTTTTAGAACAGTGAGTGCAATCCTCAAAGTGGAATGAGTTTAGTATTCATTCACCTTTAGAAATGTCAATTTGGACTACCTCCCCTGCATAAAAATGCCTTCAGAAAAACAAAGGAATCAGGTGAGTGATTATATGACAGGAGTGGAGCACAGAAATAAAAAATAATTCAGTAAATAAGATAGTTTCCTGTTGTTTAGATTATTTGTGTCACATCTCGTCCAAGTCCACTCAGCACAGAATGGAGAGAAATAACCTTCATGTGGGAGAACAGAGTGAGTAAGCAACTGAATTTGCTGCAGATAGCAGCCTCAGGCCCACCAATATGCCCTGGCAACTGGTTCACCCCATGCTAGCATGGCTTGTCCATTCTTCTGCCAAAGTGCATACGAATGCACAGCAAAACCCAAAAGACCAATATTAATAAAGGAGACTGAGGCAGTAATCAAAAAATCTGCCAACATAATAATTCCAGGATTTTATGTCTTCATGGGTAAGTTCTACCAAACATTTAAAGAAGAATTAATGCAAATAATCCTGGAGAGAAAAAAAAGATCTCTCACCTTATTAATGAGGCCAGCATTGCCTTGACACCAAAGCCAGTGAAGGATGCTATAAAAGAAAAAATACATATATATGCACACACACACACACACAGGCCAATATCCCTGATAAACATAGATGCAAAAATACTCAACAACATACTAGCAAACCAATTTAACAACATGTACAAGAATCATATGCCACAATCTGCTGAATTTATTCTTTGGATGCAAGAATTCTTCAGCCTATGAAAATCAATGTTTGTGATGTAGCATATTAACAGAATGAAGCATACAAATTGAGATCATAGCAATCGATAAAAAAGTGGCATTTGACAAAATTATTTTATCATGAAAAAGAAACCAAAAAATTAAGTATATAAGGAATCTAACTCAGTATAATAAAGGGCATAAATAATAAGCCCACAACTAATATCATCTTCATTTACTATTATTAAAATATTATAGCACACTAAAGTTCACGTGGTGTGAGACTTGACAGATGAATTAAATTTCAGTGTGGTCATTTCAGAGATCTCAGTCGTTCCTAATAATGGTTCACACTATTGTTTCCTGAATTCAATGCTGCCTGCATCCTTTTATTATTTTATTTTATTTTTTAAAAGGATCATTTTATTATTTGATTTTTTAAAAGTCCGTATTACTGAAAATAAAAACCTAAGTTACAAATATGAGACCGTAACTTTCTCCATTACCTCAAACCATAAGAATTATGTAATTTAATAAACATTAAAGAGCTGAAAATTCCCCCTTGACCTTAGCTACATATTGGCCTCTATTACTCCTCATTTCTCTCCGTGTACCCAAACTGACTCAACAGTGAAAGCAAAAATAGTCCCAGACTGAATTTCTCTAAAGTTAAAACACTCAGAAAAAAAGGTGACTAAACTTCCTCAAATCTATAATGCATCTTTCAAGTATAGCAGAATATACTATACTGGATTTATAGTACACCCAGAGTCATCTTGGGTCATGTAGTGAAAGCTTGAACTAATGTCCTGTAGATGGTATTTCTTTTCTTTTTTTTCTTTTCTTTTGTTTTTTTTTTGGAAGGGGCTAACTAGGGATTGAACTCAGGGGCACTCAACCACAGCCATATCCCCAGCCCTTTTTTGTATTGTATTTAGAGACAAAGCCTCACTGAGTTGCTTAGCACCTTGATGTTGCTGAGGCTGGCTTTGAACTCGAGATCCTCCTGACTCAGCCGCCCTAGCTGCTGGTATTCCAGGCATGAGCCGCTGCACTTGGGTGGTATTTCTTTTTATACAATGTACAACAGCTTTATGCTTCTAACATTTGTATTAAATAAATTAATATTAGAATATTATTGGTGCTAGTCAAAATTTTATGGTGAATTGTTAAATTTGGAAATGTATTGATAAAAACTTTAAGTTATTTCTAACTCACAGAAATATACTTTTGCTCTCAGAAATCGAAAAGACATCTTAAATCTATCTCTGGAGTTATTCTATCATGTCTTTGTAATTTGTCAATATATTGGAGGAACTACAATTATTATTCTATTCATTTGGTATAAATTCATAGTAAGAGAGGCAAGGTCAGACATAGCCATTTATACATTTCAAAAGGTCTGAGGAAAATTCTGGTCATTTGTTCTGTGTCCCTTTAAGTTATTCTTTCTTTTTTAAGAGATAAAATTATAGGAAACTCATTTTGTTTTTGTTATCATTACCCATAAATTTTCATCATATTCTTTAAAATTTCCCAAGATAAATTATTTGAAATAAAATTCAAACAATAATTTTCTCTATTTAGTGAACTGTTTTCTATTCTTAGTTTCATGTAGCATAATAGTGAACTTGAGAAAATACTTCTTGTATTCATAAATACTTCACATATTAATAAGAAAGTTAATCTAAAATACAAGAGAAGCCAGATATTAAGAACTTCAGGAGTACAAGTTTCACTGTGGTTTTGGGGCAAACTTCATGGTGAATACCTGGAGGTTCCGCTGTTCTGTTCAAGGTGTTCTTTATGCAGTCATCTTAAACATCATCAAACTGCATGCCAGGATGAGCACCATCCTAGTTTTAGAAATGAGAAAATTGAAGTTGAGAGGAACATAGTGATTTTCTCAAGGTTGAGTGGCAACTTAATGGTAGAATCAGGAATAGAAAACAATTTTGTACTCCAAACTCAGTAGATCACTCTCCTTTCTAATAAAGTTGTGACCATATATAGTTGATGCGTGTATACTTTTACTGGCAAGACTAATATGATGTCCATATCAAATCCCTTTGATAACAGTGATGATAAAGTCTGGTGCCACTTTAGGCAACACTGACAAATCTTCCCTGTTGGTATATTGGACTTGATAAATGTATGCATGGCTTGCATTAGTATTGGTTTGAGGTAGTGCTATCAGTTTTGTACTTCCTGTTTAAAAGTGTTCAATTGCAGCAGGCTGTCTCTCCTGCTGTTAACAATTAAGAAATGAAGAATTAAAAAAATCTTATTTTAAAAGCAACAGAGAGCTAAAGGGGCAAAGAACTGTGATTAGAATAAAATCCCAGATTATAGAGAATTATTCAAAGTAAATTCATATTAATCAGTGTGTTTGATTCCCTTGTCTTAAGCTTAAATCAGAGATTGGCCTAGGAAGACAGAAGACAGAAGGCAGAAGAAGCAGCTAGAAGATGGGTAGCTGGAATACACAGTGTTGATGATGAAAGAAGAAATCCCAGTTGATGTGCTCTTTGTAGACCCATATAACTTTTGACAAAATTTGTCTGTATTATTGATAGTTGAGAAATTCTTAACAAATGCCAAAGACCAAATTATATCATTTGGAATATAAAATTATATTTATATTTGTTATTGTCCTTTTTAAAGTTATTCATAAAGTAAAATAACCAATGTCTTTTTGATATATAAAGAAATCAGGGTTGAATCCAAGTAAAATATTAACCAGAAATCAAATCATCTTTAGCATTGTTTCACATATATATATTCTTGCATATTTTGTTTATTTATATGTAAATAATATTTATATACATGTTTGTCTATATATAAATGTCTGTACAGAGAGGTATGTAACAATAAACACACATAAAAATGTATATGGGGGCTGGGGGTATAGCTCAGTTAGTAGAGTGCTTGCCTTGTAAGCATAAGGCCCTGGGTTCAATCCTCAGCACCGCAAAAAATAAAATAAAATAAAATAAAATAAAATAAAAAATAAAAATGTATATGGAAAGTTTCGTGTTTGCTAGAAATAGATCTAAAATTATTCTCCTCATAATTTTCCGGGGTAGTGTTTCATACTTGGCTTACTTTGACTCTAAGTAAAGTGCAATCTGTTGAAAATAATTATATTTGCATTAGTGAGTAATTTTTATATTTATCTGTCCAATTTACAGGGGATCCTTGTGTTTATATAATTAAAAAGAGTTCAAATGAACAAAATCCCAGTAGCAGACACCATACCAAATGCCAAAATTTGGTTTCTAATATCAATTTCCCCTAAATGAAACTTGGCTGAGTCTGAGATTGAAGAAGATAGAGTATAAGAGGAGCACAGATATTTCCTCATAGTGTCAGGAAGTCTCTCTCTCTCTCTCTCTCTCTCACATACACACACACACACATACACACTCAATGATGAGAAGACATGAAAGTAATGCAGGATTGAAAGTAGTGAAACAATTTGAGTAAGAATGTAAAGTAGCAATAGATTATAATTTGCAAATAAATATCCACAATTCAATTAAATATCCACAGATCCATATTTCAATATATAAATAAATAAATAAGATAGACTAATTACCATGCAGAAGCATTTAAAACCATTTCTGTCAATGTGCTGCCCTTAAGGAGACAGAGCATATTTCCCCACTGCTTAAGCATGGGCTGAGCATAGTGAATTTCTTCAAAGTAAACATCATGGCATGGAGAGAAAAAAAAAAGTGATTTGACCTCGAGATGACATCCAAAGTTATGTCTTATTGATAAACTGTACCCTTGATACAATGGGATAAGAATGGCACTTTACATCTGGGGTCTTCCTCCCCCAAAGTCCGTCCAGTCAGGAGAAAAACATCAGAAAAACCCCAACTGAGGAGTATGATGTAAAAAAGAACAGCAGTCCTGAAGGTTGTCAAAGTCATCAAATTTAGCAACCTCTGAGAAATGGCCCTAAACAAGATGAGTCTAAATATAAGGTGGTATCCTTAATGAAACCCTGAAATAGAAAAATGACATTGGATGAAAATAAGAAAATTATGAACTTTAGTTAATAATAATATATTGGTGTTAACTGTGATATTTGTACCATACTGACCTAGATGATTTTAATAATGGTGGAGAGTGGGTATGTGGAATATGGTAGCCTCATTCTATCATTACAATAATTCTATGAATATGAAACTTATAAGTTCATTAACACAATTGTTCAAATTTTACTAGAAAAATGTATACATCATACCTTAAGCTAAGAATCTTTTTACGTGCATATACATATATATAACTTTTTTAGTATTCATGCAGTTTTGTATGTCCACTGGGGTGTAGTATACTTTTCTTCTGCCTGGACTATGGACTTACACATACCCTGGCTTGTGTTCACAGCATGTGAGCAGTTATTTATATTTTTATATTTTTGATGAACCTTTATTTAATCTATTTATATGCAGTGTTTAGAAAAGAACCCAGTGCCTCACACAGGTTAGGCAAGTGCTCTACTACTGATCTACAACCCTAGCCCATGTGAATAGTTTTATATAGCATAAGTGTGTCCATATTTGTTATTTGTGTGTGTGTTGTTTGATGTCCCCAAGCAACATAGCATATATAAAACTTTTACAAATGTGAAAATTCTGTAGTTTTGAAAATAAGCAGCTAAGCATGCACATATTTGATGAGTATTCAGGAAATCAGGCAAAAATGTAGTTGAGATTCTTTTGATTATCAAAGTTAAAAACACTTATGTTTTTCTTCAAGATTTTGTGAAGCAACTTCAGTCCAAATTCATAGTCAATGCCACTTATAAAATGGGGAAGCCCAATAAATTATGAAAGTTGAAAAGGGTTTATTTTTAAAGGACTTCTTCTCTTTCTAATATATGCATATTAGTGATAAAAAGTCACCTTGATTACAAAGGAAATGTAGTTCAACTTGAATGTGGATATAAATCATGAGTTTTAAAATACATAGTATTTATTAATGACATGCTTTTTTGAATATACAACAAATTTGTGTACGCACAAATCTACATATATAGTCATATACATGTATGTATAGAAGTAAATACCTAGACAGTGAGCTAGATGGCGATAGAGTCTATAAAGATGTAATTTTAACCTTATGATAAATAGATCATGATTCTATGTCTAGAGAAACTTTAAAAACAATAATCTGTATGTGATATGTTAGGTGTGAGTTTTCTCTTATTGTATAGAATTATTTATCTGAAAATATATGAGATAAGATCCATTTTCCACCGTCACTTAAGAAAGTGGCAATGAAAATAAGTTTCAGAAAAGAACATTTGTAGTATGTTCTGTATAGGCTAAAATATTTTTATGAGTCTGTAGAGTTAAATACTAAGCTGTCAAATATGTTCCATTCTTTATGGCAATGTGCTTTGCTGAATAAACATACTTTTCCCCCTAATTTATATATTTTACTTCTTTTTTTAAAAAAAAATGTCTTTCTTTCTCTGAATAATAGAAAACATAGGGGCATAAACATAATTTATTATAATATGAGCTACATTGAGTGAAAAAGAAAATCCATTTAAATATTTTCTTACTGGAGTTATTGTAGCTATAATTTAAGGTTTGAGTTCAAAAGAAGAATATATCTAAAATAACAGAATGTTTTACAACTTTTCATCCATTGTCATGTCTATGTTGTCCTTCTGGTAATACATTCCTTATAAGATGATTAGACAAATAAAATAATTGGCAATTTAGACTAAACATAAAAAGGGCTACTTCATTTTATATAAGAATTCAAAAATACTTTTGATAGAAAACCAAGTAACACTAGTAATTGTGGCTAGATTAAACATATAATTATTAGAAAATTACTATAAAAAGGCTCAGTGTGTGAAGACACATACCCAGAACAATTCGTTCTATTAATATTTTCAGTTATATCTAGCACCAATCTGATTACAAAGGGACCAGCTTAATATTAATATGCATAGAGTACATCAAAAGCATATATGCAAAATATTTCCTGAGAATAAAATAAAGGGTAGTGGTAGTGAAGGTAAGTCAGGAATGGAAATATGGTATTTGATGGAGAACAGGAAATTTGTTTAGTTTGGGGGAAGCTTTCTTAATACTATTTATAATTATCTGACACTTCTTTCCATGTTGATTTTCTGTTTTGCAAATGTTTCTTTGAGAACTTAAACTTTGTCCAAAGTGATTTCAATAAATTTTTTTAAGATATCACCTACCACAATATTTGTGGGCTTTGATTTCTAACAATCACTATTGCAGAAAATAAAAGTAGTTGGCTCCAAAATTTCATGATGCCAGATGTTGAAAGTCTGAAATTCCATGCTGCCTGGTAGGAAAAGTAAACATTTTCTCCCTTTATTTACACATGAGGTTATTCTGGTCTATATGAATTCCTATTCTCTAATTGGCTGTACGCATAGGACAATGAAGACACAAAACAAATGAAAATAAATCTAAATCTCAAGCATCACTTTTAAATCACTAGCTGCACTTTGGTAACCTGAGTTGACAGCACCATTAATTTGGAGTCAAAGACCTGTTAATTATCCAGTGCATTTACATTGTTTTTTTTTTTTTTTCCTTAATTTTTGTGTTTAATTCCATTGAGAACATCAGCTAAGGGATATTGTCTGAAATGGTATCACTTCAGTATTCAAGAATCTGGGGATATTTGTCTCTAATACAATTTTATATCTGAAATCTATAATCAGTACACATTTTATAGAAATAAATCTTTTCGAGATTAAAATATTGTTGAAACTAAACACAAAACAACTTTTTAAAAAAATCAGACAACTTAATTTTTAATGATGTTTTTCTAGAAGAGATGTGGGCAACAAGAACAACAGCAAATCTTTGAAATTGCTTAGAAAATTATTATATTAATTAGATTAGGAAGAGATTTTTTTTCCTGCTGTTTTTAATTTGCTTTTTAGTGACTTCACTCCTTAATGTGCACTTCTGTTATTTTTTTTCCCACTTTGAACTTGATGGTCCTTTCTCCTAAGTAGATTTGATTTCATTAGTTGGTATAAAATTATATCTGAAAAAATAAAAAATAAAATTTCTATGTGTGTGATAGTTTCCCCCTACAAACAAAAGAAAGTCTATTTCCTTCACAAAATGTGTTTGTTTTTTCTTTATTTACTAGTTCTTAAAATATTAGATGAATATAAAAAGTTAAAAAATGAATAGAGAATTCAGAGATTATAAAAAATATATGTGGTACATGACAGACATGCATTAATTCATTATTCTTTAATTTTGTTATTAAGTACAGTTAGATTTGGTCAATTAATAATTATGTGAGAATACATATCACAATTGCTTTAAAAATATTGAGTTCAGATCATTGTACTTCTTTTTTGAGAATCTTTCAATCACTTTGCATTTTATTTAGCAAACCTATGAATTTTCTATTTTTAAGAAAATAAAATCTTGTTAAATTCTCCAAAGCTGAACTCAGTGTCCTGATTGAATATGTTTCTAAACTTTGATGTTTCAAGTGTCCTCCTAACATAACTCAAATACGATAGTATTTGTTTGTAAGGTTGTGTTTGTATCTTTTAATGAGAATGGTTTTGTTTTTATTTCAAATTTTTGCCTGCCTGATTTTACGCCTAAGAAGACTTTTTGTTTGGTTTTTGCTTTTGGTGCGTGTGTTTGTGTGTGTGTGTTTAGAATGATGTTCTTCTTTCTGATTTCATTGCCCTAGGCCTTGAGTTTCTCCTGTGGGTTTTGATACTCCTCCAAAAGGACTATTTTCAACATGCAAATGCCCTGACACCCTATTTGTTGAAGCAAGACTAGTTTTAGCTTCTTCTAGCAGTAAGATTTATTTTTTTATTGAGTATTGGTTAAAAAGGAAGTATATTCATCATTTTCCATTTTACTTTTCTTTTTATATTAGGAACAATGATAGAACATATTTTGCAATAAAACCTTAGCTAAATGATCTAATTTATAAGAAAGATAAACCTGACATTAAAATGCTTTCAAGTTTGATCCCCACCCCCAGCTTAGGGAAGGTCAATGCTTATTGCATTTGAAACAATTCTGACAAGTCTTTTTAAAAAAGTTAGTTTATTATTATGAATGTGGAAACTAATTGTCTGAAAAGAGAGCAATGGAAATATTTAAAATTTCTAATTTATCATAAATACTACTGAAAGAAACCACTGCCTTCATAGCCATTCTGAGTAAGGTTGTGCCCTGGTAACTGGCCTTCCCTCAGTGTCCTCTGGAAAGTGACATCAACATCATTGATACCTTTAAAAAGGACAAACAAGTGATTAGACCTTCATGAGACACATGATAATAACAAAACATCTAAAACTTTCAGCTAACCCAATAGGAGGCTCCTGAGTCATCATTAGCTAGCCAGCTGCGCCATAACCATCTTGTGAAGCGCCCTTTAATCATCATATGACGTAAGGGTCTTGAACTATTCTCAGGAGATTCTGTCTAGATTTAAGTTGTAATTAAATGGTACTAAGTACCACTTCACTTAGAAGAATTGGAACAAACTATTTTTGGATGATCTACACTTCTTCAATTTAGGTCTGTGTTTCTGATTACTTTAAATACTTTTTTTTTTTTTTTTTTGGTACATTCTTGGGTGTTTTTATCTCATTTTCTAAATAGGCTTTCACGTGTTCCAGTTTTGCATTTTCAAATTATAGTTTAATCGTGATTTGAATCTAATTACTTTTAAAATACAAAGT
The DNA here is from genome assembly GCA_020662805.1 of Glaucomys volans. Lineage (NCBI taxonomy): Eukaryota > Metazoa > Chordata > Mammalia > Rodentia > Sciuridae > Glaucomys > Glaucomys volans. Next base: position 21,393 of record JAJEJO010000867.1, read on the forward strand.
GTGTATCTTTCCCTGATGAAAATGTTCGACTTCTTGGAAGGACATAAATGAAGACCACAAGAGATCAAGTTTCAACTTTCAAAAGTTTTCAAGTTTGGGAAATGAAAAACCAATTTTTCCTAATTTATTTATTTGTGAATATTTTATAAAGTTTGCTTTTTTGGAAAGAGCTAAATATGCTAAACATTGTCTGATGTTTATTCTTTATATGGTCATAATTAACCAGCTTGCTTCTAAATCTGAGGAATAGATGATGTTGCATGTGTTTTCTCTTTTGATCTTCCTTTCACATGCAAGGGAACTACACATACATCCACACTTACATTTATATACATATATACACACACACACACATATATATATACACATACATATGTGTGTGTAATCTACATATATATGTATATATACATATACATATCTATATATGTATAATAATCTATATATGTGTGTGTGTGTATATATATATATATACATATATATATATATATATAGTCTCCTAGTTTTTAAAATGCCATAGCATTTATTGATCTCTTACAGAATAAAAAGAGTCTACTTTAATGAATGGATGTTCATTCATAGTTAGACTTCTTGAAGATTTTGGTTATATTTTTAGGTCACTTTTATCTTTTTGCACAAAATGCAAGCCCCAATGCATTATTGGCTATCATTGACAGACTAGAAGGCAGTCTGGATACTGTAAGAGAGTGGTATATATTTGTTCCCTTTTATGCTGGTAAGCTACATTTTCTTCTTCCATAGTAATTTGACTCCATGCTTTTACTTGATATTTGTACCATGAATTCCTTCTTTTAATTGAGCTTTCATACTGTTTGCCATCAAAGTTCATACAAAAAACCTACATCTTTGGGACTCAAATAGGTACTCCTTTTTTAAAAAAAATACAAGCCTGGAATCTGTCCACTTTGGAGCTGCCAGGGTTCATCAAAAGTTTATGATTTTTAAAGATCTGCATGGCTATTTCCAGACAGATTTAGCTGAAATACTTCATCAACATATGCTGCTATAAGTTAGTTCTGGCTTGTTAAGCATTTTAAAGGAGGGTAAAAGGTTAAAATCCTTTCCTATATAAAGTGTACCCAATAGGGAAAATGTGCTTTACTCTTATTCATTAATTTCACTTTAATCTTAATATTATTTTAAAATCCTTCATGATCCATGCTCAGTGAATTTTACAGATATCTGTGATCTATTAAGAAATTTGAAAGTATTCAGAAATGTGTTGAGAACATAAGCTGAAATTTTGTAACTCTGTTTCACAAAGTAAAATTTTATTGGCTTTAGAAATTATTTTCTGCCTCCTAAATTTCAAAATAAATTTTTTTAATATCAAAGTACCTTTACTGTTGGCTTTTAAATTAGGGAGATGGCTGTACAAAATGTTTGTGTAAAGTTTCTGTTAATTTATGCATGATTTCAAAAGTCATTAGAAAAACAAATGACTTTACAGAAAAGATGATAGGTAGAGTGAAAGCTTACATTCCTCTGATTTTTTATTTTCATAAAGTTTGAAGCTATGAATAACTGTGAAAGTGCAAATTCCTGCAAGATTTGGAAGAAAGATGATGCTTCATGATGCAGTTTAAACAGCATAGTGCTTTGTTGCGGTTCAGTATGGTTTTAAAATAACAATCTGAATTTTTTGTTTAAGCCAATATTTGCAAAGAATGTGTTTTGTGTCTTCATCAAGCTCAGCAATGTCAAGCCCACCTCCTTAATCAAGAAAGAAAGGCAGAATCAAGTACCCTAACAATTCCATCTTTTTTATTTTTTTGGACCAGAAATTGAACCCAGGGCATTTAGCCACTGAAGAACATCTCCAGCCCTTTTTATTATTATTATTATTATTATTATTTTAATTTTTTTTATTTTTTTAAATTTTGAGACAGTGTTTCAGCAAGCTGCTTAGGGCCTCGCTAAGTTGCTGAGGCTGGTTTTGAACTTGCAGTCCTCCTGTCTCATCCGCCCCCGCTGCTGGGATTACAGGCATGCACTACAATGCCAGGTCCTACCAATTCCATTTTAATTTGGCTTTCCTGGGTCTCAGGAAGACTTTGAGTTCTTCTGTTACAGTCACTCAGTCTTATGTATTTTACAGTCATTCAGTCTTATGTATTTTGCCCTGTTTAAAGATTCTCACCATAAGAAATCCATTTCCCTACACTGAGAGACTTTGATTTCCATTAATATTTTTATTCTTCCTGGAATTATTTCCATAATACTATTTCCTTGGATTCAATGATAGAAGAAAGACATTAAATGCAGTTGTGTTTTCTAATTTGCTAAAAATTCTCTCTACAATTATAACTGAGTAATTCATTTGTTATTGGTAATAAAATTTGACAAGTCAATTTGGTCAAATTAGATTTTAACTAGATGTCTCACGATCTGAACAATAGGTCATATGAGAAATATTTTTAAGAACTGAAAGAAAAATACATTTAGTAAAAAATGGTGAGGTATAAAATTAATGAATTTTTATCAACAGGAATCTTATGTTCCTTGTTTTCTTCAGTTCCTCTATTAAGAGCAAAACCTAGGTATGTGGATATAACTCAGAGACAGATCACTTTTCTAGTTTGCATGAGGCACCTGTTCAATTCTCAGAAAACCCCCAGGCTTCCAAAAAGAGAAATAAACCTAGTCCAGGTGGCACACGGCACACTCTTGGAATCACAGTGATTTGGAGACTGAACCACGAGGATCATAAGTTCTAGGTCACCTTCCTCAGCAACTTAAGATCTACCTTTAAAAAAAATGGGGGGAATTGAGCTCAGTGATGTTGTATCCCTGGGTTGAATTCTCAGAGGAAGGAAGGAAGGAAGGAAGGAAGGAAGGAAGGAAGGAAGGAAGGAAGGAAGGAAAGAAGGAAGGAAGGAAGGAAGGGGAAAGGAAAGGAAAAGGGAAAGGGAAAGGAAGGAAGAAAGGAAGAAAGGGAAAGGAAAGAAAGGAAAGGAAAGGGAAGGGAAGGGAAGAAAGAAAGAAGAAAGAAAGAAAGAAAGAAAGAAAGAAAGAAAGAAAGAAAGAAAGAAAGAAAGAAAGAAAGAAA
>JAJEJO010000867.1:24469-50899 GCA_020662805.1 Glaucomys volans
AAAGAAAGAAAGAAAGAAAGAAAGAAAGAAAGAAAGAAAGAAAGAAACCAGCCTGCCAGTCAAACCTACCTGATTCAAGTTAAGGTGCCTTTGACGTTTTCCTTATTGTGAGAAAATAACCATATGCCTATGAAGTTCAGTAAAAGAGACTATAAAGCCAAACTAGATCTCCCCATGTGGTGAGGGATAGGAACACTCCTGATAAATCATGGGAAGTTAACAGATGGAGGTTAAACAAACATTAAATTGATGACCTCTGATGCACTTATATTACCTTGTAACATGGAAAAGAGCTAAAATGTGTTGGATGTTCCATGGAAATTTCTCAGTCTTCACTCTCCTATTCAAAATAGAAGATATTTAAAATTAAATTTATTTTTAACTGATACAAAAAAACTTAAAAAAGTATACGTATCAACAGGATAACCCACGTTTTAATGCTTGTACATATTACGTAATATTTAAATCAGGGTAAATATACCTTTTTCTGCAAAAATTTATTATTTCCTCTTTTTCATTTTTCAAATTTTTTAACTGTTGCAACATATTAATGGGGTACTATGTTATCTTTTCATGCATGCATATATTGCATAATGTTACATCAGTTTAAATATAATTATGTCTTCAAACATTTACCATTTCTTTACGGTGAAAACTTTCCAAACCCATTCCTTCAGCTGTTTGAAATGCACAGTACATTATCATAATCTATAGTCACCTTACAATGGCACATACATACTTCTTGCTTTGACTAAATCAATGTGTATTGAACAAGATTTCCCCATCCTGCCCACCTTTTGCTTTCCCCAGACTCTGGTAACCACTGCCACATTTTTGGCTTCAATAGATCTTTTTTAGATTCCATATAGGAATGAGACCAAACAGAACCTGTCTTTCTGTGCCTGGATTACTTCACTTAACATAATGACCTCTATTTCCTTCCATGCTTTTACAAATGGCAGGATTTTCATAATTTATCCTTATGTATATAGTGTGGTACAAGTTCAATTCTACAGTCATCCCAAAAGCTATCACTTTATGTAAAAGTTAATCGTCCCTTTATCAGATAGCACAATTTAGTATCTTGCTTTTCTATACCTTGTATATTAATTGTGATATAGTGGTCTTCCTGTATGTGTTCAATATCACATTCAATTAATGAGCTAGAAGAGCTCACTACCAACATTGCTTTATTATTTAGATTTTTCTATTTATTTGGCTTATTAATATTTTCCAGAGATGATAATCAAGATAGTTGCATAAAAATATATTGTTTAATTTTTATTTTATGTGAACTGAATTACATTTATGAATTATTACCAGGGAAATTTATATTTTTATGAAGTCAAAACTTTCCACTGAAGAACGTGAGCATGTTTTGCCATTTGATGAGATATATGCACTGTTCTTTAAAGTTTTTCATATTTCTTTTTAGCTTTACATCTGGGCACTTTTTAAAAAGTTGTTTTTATCATAAAATGAGGCTTGATGTTCATTGTATATCATTGGTATTTTATTTATGAAAATTTATTTCTGCTCATTACTTATGAATCATGTTATTTTATTATATTATTTCAGTTTTTAATAGTTTTATTAATTCTTAGATATTTATAACTACACAATAATTGACTCAATAATTTTATTTACTTTCTAATTATTCACACTAAAATGGATTTTCCATACCAAATTGCATTAGTTAATACCTCTAAAGCAATTTTGCTGCATAATGAATATCTTTGTGCTATATCTTTTTAAAGTTTTGTTTTATTGGTGCATTATAATTGGGCATCATGGTATGATTCATTGTTCCATATTCATACATGTACACAGTAGAACAATATGATATGGTCAATTTCATTCCCCTACTATTCTTAACTTTAAGGGGAATAGAAGTTTTGTTTCTGGCACATAAAAGCAAAGAAGTATTTTCTTTTTCTCTCAGCAAAATAGTAATTACATTTTTATTGATATGATGTAGAAAGAAACAAGGTGGAATGCCCTTATTAAAGAAACCAGTGAGTTTTGTCCCAAGGAATTTTATTATATACAAGAAGTTATGTTTCCCCATCAGAATCCATTTCAAATGGCAGAACAAATATAAAATATCAAATTCACAATACTTCTAAAATTAAAAAATCAAAACTTTTTGTTCTTGCTTTAAGCAGTATTCCATTTCTGTACATTTTATAGAAAATTGGGTTAGAAGATGATCAAGTCCGAAGATCTAAAAAATTTACCACTCAACACTGAGAAAAAAAAATAGGGCCACCAAAAAATACTTGACAAAATTTCTAGTGAATTTTAACCTGTAGATGGTAGAATTGGGAGCCAGATGATGGCATGAGCCATGAGATTTGTTCTCAAATAAGTGATTAAAGATAAACAAAATCACTGTGACTCTAATGAAAACATGTTTAAAGATAAGTTCCACCTAACTGTATTTGTTCTCTGTAGGAAAAAAAAAAGTTCAAATGTGTGATTTCTCCACTTGCAGGTTAAACCATGGAATGAAGGAAAACACTTTGTTTCTTACCAGAGTCTGTATCAATACCAGGGGAATTGAACTCATGTTTAAGTAAGAAAAAGAATGCAAATAACAATGCTGATCAAGGCAAGCTTTGAACTACACATAAATGAAAAATAATAATGAGAGATCATATAATGGTCAAAAAGTAAACATGCCATCACACTTCAGCCTAGACTTTTAATAATATCTAGAGATTAATAGTGTCAATAGTGGCTTCTTTATAACCAATAAATATATGATAAAAAGGTTATCAAAATGTACATTAGCTAGTCTGACACATATTACTAGAAATGTGCCTTGATTACTAAATTAAAATGATTAGCTTCTGAGTCATTATATCTAGCCTTGAAATTTAAAGTATTTTATTATTTTATCTACATTCACATAAGTTAACTTTGAAATATGTGATTTTAGTTTAAGAAGTTATTAAATCTTTCCTAAATTTGAAAACACAATATTTTAAGGATCTTTACATCACAGAGAAGGAAATTATTTATGAGATTATGAAAAGTAATATACATGATGGAGATTCTTTTAAACAGTTTTAGGAAAATATCCTAAATTTGATGAGCATGTACTAAAGCTTTATCTCTTGGCCTCCTTCCAGCTTTTATCATGTGATTAATATATTCATTACTAACATTCAAGTTCATTTATCATCTTGATGGAGAAAATATTCTACCACTCCATCTAATTTTTAGTGAAGCAGACATGGCAAAGTACAATATGAACATATTTGATTATCATTAAAAATGGTGACAGACTGCTCATCATAATACAAATTACTATTTTTCTTAATTTATACAAATTTCTTTTGACTTTTACTTTCTTCTTTTATGTAGGTTGAATAATTGTTTATAATAAAATTATTTTGTAAAGAAATTCAAAGAATAATAAGGTCAGTATAATTTCTTTTCTTCTTTTTTTAAACTCAGGATTAGTGAGACATAATACATGTAAAGTAAAATGCACTCTTTCAAGGTCTGTTGTACAAGAATATCTTATTATTTTTTTACTCCCCTGTTAATGCTGGCATATTATATTATGAAATATATATATTATGAAAACTAAAAGTTCCAGAAGATAGAAACTATTTCAGCTTTCTATTCCAATCTATCCAGCTCATGCTCTTATTGCTTATTTTATTAACTTATCAGACAAGAGAACCAGTTCCTCCTACCCAAGAATACTCATGCCCAGTCCTCACCTGCCACCTCTGACTCTGGGTCCATTCCATTTACCATCTCAACAGACTGGTTCTGATTTTGACCCTCCTTTACTTTCCCTCAGCCTTGTCAGCATTTCCTTCTCTGCTATTTCTACCATCATGCATACATGTTCCATCCATTTTGATCTAAAGCAATCAAAAACTTGAAACCCCAGAATCATACAGACAGCTTCAGCTCATAACTAACTTTCTGGAAGCATTTCCTCTATCGGGGTCCAGACAGTCAACTGCATCACTCCCCTTCATTCCATAACCTCCTCCATCTCTCCCCTCGTTCTAGAGAAAATACTCTCATTCCTTCCATAAAAGAACAGTGCTCTCTTATAAACTGTCTCTTCCCTTAGTTTATGCAGCATTTCATTTTCCTGATTTTTCCCCAAATCTCATTATCCAAATTTACTAAGTCCACCTTATAACCTTCTGTTTTGGTTCAATCTACATGAAGCCCTGCCCTTCCAAAAGAAGAGTTAAGTGAGAGATGATACCTCCAAATCTGGCACTCTGTAGAAAGGAAATGTTTGTTGAAAGAGGGAGAGGAGAGAAAACAGGGAGTGATAGAGTCTCGGGGAGAGGGAAGGAGAGGGAAGGAAAGGGAAGGGGAAGGATCAATGAGGTTACTTCCATAGCTGTCTTCTTATATGCAGTTTTTGCCCCTTTCCCATTAGAAAAAAAATGTAATTTTGTGTGCATATTGTTAGACATTAACCAAAGTACTAGAAAGGATCCAAGAATATGATTCCAAATCATGACAAAAATGACATAGTCCAATTACTAGCAAATGTTTGCATACTTATGTATACATATGCATTCTAGACCCTTATTTAAAAATGACAAATTTTCACAAGGAAGGACACATTTCTAGCTATCAGCAGATAAAGAGATTCTAATTTTTGTACTGGGTTTCCCCTCACATGAATCATCACATAATCTAGACTAGATTCCCCTTAAAGTGATTACTACTTTAACTTCTAACAACACAGAATAGCCACATAAGTTTATTTATACAAATATAAACATATGCTCATTTCTGTCTGGCTTTTTACCTCAGGATTTTGTTGGCAATGGTGGTGAGATGAATTACGTTATTGTGTCTTGTTCATTTTAACTCATTAATTATTACATAGGTATAATGATGGTGCAGAATTTCAGGCTCCCACTGATGAATTTCTCTTCTTCTAAGAGGCCACTATATCCAAATATCTAGTCTATCTCTGCATCTCTAATTTCCAGAGATATTGATAATAGACTCTGATATTATAAAAAAAAGTAATAAATAAATCCATTTATCTGTACAAATTTGCTACGCATCTTTCTCCCTGAAATGCTTCCTCTGTGGCTTTTTGAGGTGACCTAATTCAACTTTAAGCAAGGAAAAACAAGTGTCAATATTGTACTAGAGATATTTTTAGAATAACTTAATGCTGCTTTCTTGCCCTACAAGACAGAAACTAAGAGGTTATAAAATTTATAATTTAGACCTGAAGTAGATCTAAATTTAGAAACCACAGTAAATATAATTTGTTCAGAGAAATATGAGTTTTATCATTGCCATATTTATTTTCATGAAACATTGGAAGATTTCAACCTATGAGAAGAATAAGCATTTATTTCTAAAAAGCATAGGATGAAGTCAAAGTGGATATACTAAAAAGCAGGGATTTCTTTATTCATTAGAAAAAGAAGTCAAAGAATGAGACTAACCCATATATGAGTCTGCTAGGGCTGCCGTAGTCCAATGCCACAGGCTATGTGACTTAAACCACAGACATATATTTCTCACAGTTCTGAAAGCTGGAAATTCAAGGGTAGGCTATCTTAAGGTTGCTATTCTTCTGTGTTCTCTCTCCTTGGTTTGCAGTTGGCTGTTTTCTCACTGTGTCCTCACAAAGTGTTTCCTCTGCTTGAGCATCGCCATTGACCTCTCTGTCAGGGGCAAGACACCTATTGTCTTAGAATCCACTCTTTAAAAAATTATTTTAGCTTGATAATCTCTTTAATGAACTTCAATATATGAATTTTGGGGGTACACTATTCAGCCCAGAACAGAGTCCCATGAATAAGACTGATTTCTTTTTACATTTACTGAGTATGCCAGACACATCTATAACGATCTTACTCTTCTTAACTGCTTTGTATGCATACAACCCTCCAAGTACTCCCCAAAGTGGCTACTATTGTTACTTTCATTTTGCAAATAGAGACACTTGGCACGGAGACAATAAAATCAGAGCTGGGTGGCACCCATTGTCTGAAATTGTAACCAATAAGATACAGGAAAGTAGGAATCACTTCAGGATAAACTTTAAACACTAGGCTGACTCTGAGACCAGAACTAGTACATCCATAAGAAATTAATTTAAAAAAAATCTGTTGGTAAATGGCAGAAAGATCAATAGAGGGAAAGGATCAGGGTTGGGGAAGGGGGAGTGAAGGAGAAGTACTGGGGTTTGAACTTGAACATAATCTCCTTCATGCTTTTATTACTATGTCGCAGATTCTACTATCCTGTTTAACCAAAAGGAACCAATAAAAAAATTGCACTGACCCTGGCATTAATATCCATCCTGAGGAAGCATGAGGATCAACACTTTTTGTTGTTGTTTTTAACCAGGTAGGGATGTTATATTCCCCAAAAAGATTCTCAAAGAGTGCCATCAGGAGAGTCAGCCCCATCCTAATCCCTTCCCTCCCTATAAATGCTGGCAGCAAAGAACTAAGGCACTATCCCCCAGGGACACTGCTTTTAGGTGTTCAGTTCGTTGCTGGTCAGCTAAAAAATAAAAAATAAAGGCTTCTTTTGGCTTTATGTGATTGGCTTGGATGATCTTATTTTCGTCAGGTATAGCAGAGAAAGTTTTTTTATTTATTTATTAAATTTATGAATGTCCTTTCTGGTTTGTAGTGTCAGTATTAGTCTACTTAATCAAGTTAAACAATAAAAAGGAAATAAAATGATGTCTTTTATTTTTCTCAACAATTTTCATGTAGCAACTTGTTTAAAGTGATTTCTTTCCCTAGATGACTTTTCTTGCCCTGATTATCAGAGAATCCCTTTACAAATCTATGTCTGCATACTTTTTTCCCCGTTTCAATGCCAATATAAATCTCATAAAATAAATACTCAAATAGACTCAAAAGTGTATATGGCAAATTTTAGACACTATTTACCAATTACCCAGTTTTAAAAATTAGTAGCATTTTTAAATGTCTGCAAGTAAAATAAAAGTGATTCCTTTCATCCCATAGATTTGAGGTGCCAAGTTTCTTCTATGGAGGATTTCACTCCTAAAGCTTGCTATAGTTCCCAAGTTTTGAATGATCCTTTCAGGCCATTCATATATTATTATTTTTATTATTATAATACATTAAAATGAACAAATATGAATGTAATGAATTTCCATATAAAATTTCCATTAAAATTTGTTACAGGGTTGAAACTACTATCAACTTCTTAGGAATTAATCACATGAATAATATGTTGCAGATATTCTTGTGGAACGTGTTTTCTTTTGAGATTATAATTTAAAAATGTGTCTGAGGATACTTCATGCTATTTTAAAGGGGTATCTGATTTACCTATATTTTGTTTGTGCAAATAATTTTAAAATTCTGGCCACTTAAAAATATATGCATTAATAATTTCATCACAAGTGGCTTTTTGAGCTCATATACATACTTTACTACACACTTAGAATGGCAATTGCTCAATTTCAACTCTGCAAATTTTAAACTGTACTTTATTACCAAATCGTTCTCCAATATATAAGTGATCTATGTTTCTTTATCTTCATATTCATAGTCTGTTTGGAAGGTCACTGATATACTCAGGATGGAAGTACATTTATAGTAATCGGTGTGATATGTTTTTTTTCCCCTTGAATTTAACAAATTTCATTATTTTAAAAGAAACAAATTTATTAACAAATATCTCTGCCATCTCAGAAGCATGGGAGAAAGGGCAAGAGCAGGGTGGGGGAAAGAGTCCCAGGGAAAACAGTTTCATCTGATGTCTCTCGAAGGTGGGGCAGGTAGACGCCTGATGCCCAGGTAGATCCAGCTGTGCTCCTGGCTGGACCCCAGGTGGAGCAGCCTGAGCCAGTGTGCACACTTGGTCCTGCAGCCGTTTGAGTCCACAAGACCTATGCCCACGTAGTGACAACAGCACTTTTGGCTCTTCTGAAGCTCTTCTGTCCTGGCTCTCTGACCTCCTCAGGCGACTGAGATTCACAGGGCAAGGGGAAGGTGTGAAAGGCAGGTTCACTGGCCCTCCTCTTTGGGAGGCCAAGGAAAATGAAAGGAATTGTGGGGCATGGGAGAGGTATGACCTTCAGTCACCAGCCTGATCCTTACCTTATTTGCTGCCAGACATTGAGGTACGCAGCCATCGCACCAGACTTTCTCCTGGACAGAGACACCCAGTAATGTATGGGTCATAACCCATGTCAAAGAGGATGGTTGACCCTTGCCTGAGAGGATGGGGAGCAGGCACATCATGGTAAGATAAACACTCCTCACCCTGATTCAGCCATGGGTCCTCAAAGATTTCCTTTACCTTTACCGAGAGCCTTGCTCTGGTATCTGCAGCCAGGATTTTCTTGACCAGTTGTTGTGCTTCCATGGACTCGTGCTGGGGAAATTCCAAGTCAGGGTACAAGATTCTGAGCAGGCAGTCAACATAAAATACAAAATGACACCCAGTCTCCAGCGGCCCCTGGGAGGCCCTCACAGGGGCCCCAGGACTTGTTCTGTTGCTGCCCAGGCTTCAACATGGTATTTCAGCCATGGTGTGAGTCTGATGCTGCCTCTGGCATCTAGCACAATGTTCTCAGGTTTCAGGTCTCCATGCAAGATGTGCATCTTGTGGCAGTAGCACACCGCACACGTGATCTGTCTGAACAGACTTACGGGCCTCCTAATCCTCTTGCATGCCCCCAGGAGGGATGAGATCAAATAGCAAACCCCTGACTCCATGTTTCATCACCATGTAGACACGTTGGTGGGATTCAATAACCTGAAAGAGCTGGATCACATTTGGGGGGTTCAGGGTCATCATTGTCAGTATTTCAGAGCGGATCAAACCCTTCCACATTCTTCATGGCAGGACTTTCAGTGCCCCAGTGCAGAGATGGTGGGCTTGTATCACATGACCAAAGTCCCCAAGCCCAGTGCCCCTCAAGACCTGGTAATGGTCTGTGAAGGCATTCTCCTGGCAGGAACAGGACCCCTGCTGCGCTGCACTAGTCTGACTACTGTTACTCTGCATCCTAAGCAGGAACACCAAGTAAGAATGCTAGCTGAGAAAAAATATGAACCTAAAGCAGCAAACCCAAATCAAAAAAACAAAACAAGACAAAACAGAAATCCAAATCAAAGAACCAGTCCCCAAAGACCACAACCACCATTCGTCAACTACCAAACTTGTTAACTATCTGGGATTCTGACAGGTCACCTCCAAGAGCTTCCTGTCCTTATGGATAAATAACCAGCTCCAGCCACCCTCTTATACAGCTGGTGTTTGAAATTCACTCTCAATGGCTCCTTGTGAGGTCAGAGAAAGAAATGGCCCAGCCATGCCCTGGCATCACCCCCAGTGGCCACCTGCTTTTGGGCCTACAGGACCTTTTCCACTTTCACAATAAGAATAAGAAAGGACTCCAGAAGCTTTGTGCTTCAATGGGTTATGGAAACTGAGACATGTTTTAAAAAATTAAAATTTGTGCAGTACTTCAATGGACTTTTCATTTCAAGTGTAGAAGTCTGTAATAACTTTGCCTTTGAAAAACCTCATTATATCTTCACTCAAGGTATTCAACTTCTTTATTTCCAACACTGAATAATGGGTGTCAAAAAGATGGTAGCACCTCACTCACATCATGATAATGTAATAATTCTCAGTTCCCTAACACACCATAGAGCATGGCATGCACACCTACAGGGTTGAGAGGGAGGAAGGCTTCATAATTTCCCCGTAAGGCCCTCATCAGATCTCTGATTAGACACACTGGAGCACAAAACACAGCAGGTTGAAATACTCAAAGCAATAAAGGACAAACCTGGAAGCCAAGAATCCTAGAAGCAATAAAAGTGTCCTTCCCAGAGGGGGAAGTAATGGAGGCATTTTCAGATGGCTCCTCCTCATGCTGCTGCAAGCGAATGTATTAGACTGCATAATTTATTAACAAATGACCTAGTCCCAGTTCTGTAGACTGGCAAGTTCAAGGTCAAAGCACTTTGGTTCTGTGTCCTCACATGATGGAAGGGCAGAAGGGTAGAACTCACTCCCTCAAGAACCCCTCACCCTTTTTTATTTTCCTTTCTTTATTTTTTTAAATATTGGCAACTCAACACATCACCCCAGATCCACTCACATGTTAAGCAAGTGCCCTGCCACTGAAGTAGGTCCCTATCCTTTTTTCTGTGAGACAAGGTATTGCTAACTTGCTCAGGCTGGGTTTGAACATATGATTTCCACTGCCTCAGTTCCTGAGCAGATAGGCCTACAGTCTCTTGTGGTTAAAGATGAGGTCTTCCCTAAAAGCTGTTGTGTTATTGCAGGAATATTCAAAGGTAAAATGACTGGCTTGCAAGAGCTGTACCTGATCAGAACCCCCTTGTTCCAATGGAATAACTGGGTGTTTACTGTAGACAGGTGAAATGTGAGTTGGGTCACTGGAGTAATTCCCTGAATGGGTGCTTCTTCCCTGTGTCTCCTTCCCCTCTTTGTGCTCCAGTGTTGCCAAGGGAGTAGTTTTCCTTTAGTTGGTCCTTGCCCTCTGATGTGCTGCCTCACTTTGGGCCCCAAGCAATGTTTTTGGCCATCTATGGATTAAGATCTCTAAAATCCTGAGCTCTGGATAAATGTTTTATTCCTGGGTTGTTCTTGTTGGGTGGTGTAGTTACAGTGCCAAAGAAAACTAGCTCAAACAGAAGTTGGTACTGAGAAGTACGGTCATTGCTATGACTAAATGGACCACATGAATCAGAAACCAGTAAAGTTGTTTTGCACTCAAAATATTTAACAGTGAGAAATGCAAACCTTAAAAGTTTTGGAATGTAGTAAGCAGAGCTCAATGAGCAATTTTGGGAGGGGTTCAGAAGACCAGAATACCAGTAGGAATGCTGAGCATGCTAATGAGGTTTCAAAGGAAATGAAGACTCTGTATGAAATTGGACTAGAGGATGCTTGTGTTATTTTCTGTCAAAGAACTTCATTATGTTTTGCCCATTTGCTGAGACTGCTTCAGGCTAAATTTTAAAGCTATAGACTAATGAATCAGGTGAAGGAAATCTCAAGACAGCACAGCATTCAGTCACTGGCATGGATATGCATTGCCATATATATATGGCAGTTTTTAACCCAATTGACTATGTGAATGGGGAACAGCAAACAGAGCTAAAGGATTTTTAAAACTTGCAGTTTGGACAGAAATACACATGCAAAGCTGAGGCTAGTAAAGCTGTGCTTGTTGAAGGGAATACAGATCCTAAAGAGATGCTAGGTTCTTTGCACAAAAACAATAGGGAAGATGTCCTGAAGGTATCTCAGGAATTTGCAAGATCATACCCACTCAGGGTAACTCCAAGATACAGAAGAGAATATTTCTTTGAATAGAGATCATGGGATCCTCTGCTGACCCAGAGGATACCTAAAATGTTTCACTATGCTAAGGTACACAGGCCCTCAGATGTCACTTCAGCCTTGATTTTGACACAGTGCATATACTTGTTACATTCCTGACATGAGGAACAAAGGGAGATGGGGTGCAGATATACAGGAGCAGCATTGTCCATGTTACTGAAGTTATGCTGCTATATGTTCACATCAGACTGGTTTCTCTTTCTCATGCAAAAGGACCCTCATGAGAACTGCAAAGAAATACCTGGCGAATGTCCCCCCAAATGAAAGGGATGGGAATTCAAATGTTCTCCCACAAAAAATCAACAGATAGATAGAAGAGAAGAGAATCACAGAAGTATAAAAAACACAGCAAATCCAAAGCTCACCCTGTTCTCCTTATAAGGACACAGGTATCAGTAAATCAGCTGCCCATCTTACTCTGCTTATAAGATCACAAGTCCCAGTAAACTAACTGCCCACCATGTTCTCCTTCATAAAGGCACAAGTACCATTGAACCATTAGCCCACTCTGTTCTCTATGAGGACAAAAGTACAACAGTACCAACATCTCACCTGCTCTCTCTAAAAGGAAGAAACACTGAATCAAAAGCTCATCCTATTCCTTTAGGATAAAATGATGGGGTATTACATCATAATAATGCCATTTCTGAAATTTTTTTTCTTTTGCTTAGGTCTGTGACTAGAACTTAAGTGTGCTTTGCAGGGAGATAATTCAACCCATATTACTATCTGTTCCTATTTTTCTAAGCGTATTTAGCAATAGAAGTTGAATTTGTCATGTTGTTTTTCTATGCTAGTCAATGAAAAGTATTATTATATAGGGATTTCATGTCTATTTCAAGATCGATGCTCAATTGGATGCTCAATTTTAGTTTCTTCCATTGTTTTATTTTGGCACCATTTTTTTTCTGGTTTAATGACCTAGTAATGCAGGCCTGCCTCAATAAATAAGTTGTGAATTGTTCCTGCTGCTCTTCTACTTCACAGAAATGATTGCAAAGAATTGCACTGATTCTTCTTTAATTGTGAGGTAGAATTCTCCAGTGATATAATCTGTATTAAAAGACCCCTTTGAAGATTTTCAAATTAGGAACCTAACTTCCTAATGATCATTGGACCCTGAAAGATTCATGTTCTTGTGGTAGTTCATGCTTTTCCCAAAATTGGCCTATTTCATCTCAATTGTAGCTTGTGTGTTCTGTTGTTCAGTCACACTATTCCATTTTCTGTTACTCTCACGAAAGGAACAAGGTCTCAATAGGTTGCTCAAACTGGGCTTCAAAACATGATCCCCCTGCCTCAGAGTCCCAAGCAGATAGGCTTACAGCCTCTTGTGGTTTAAAAAAGAGGTGTTCCCCAAAAACTGCTGTGTTAATAAGGAATATTCAAAGGTAAAATGACTGAATTGTAGGAGTTGTACCTAATCAGAAACTCCTTATTTCAATGTACTAACTGGGTGTTAACTGTAGGCAGGTAGAATGTGACTGGAGGAGTTTGGTCACTGGAATAATGACCTCCCTAAAATGGTGCTTCTTCTCTGCGTCACCTTCCCCTCTTTCTGCTGCTTTGCCATGAAGGGAGCAACTTATTTGCTTCCCCCTAGCCCCATGATGTGCTGCCTCACTTTGGGCCCAAAGCAATGCTTTCAGCACCTAAGGACTGACAACTCTGAAATCCTGAGCTCTGGAGAAAGTTTTCATCCCTAAGTTGTTCTTGTTGGGTAGTATAGTTACAGTGCCAAATAAAATTGGCACTGAGAACTTGGTTACGTTTTCCCATGCCCTGAAAATCTGAGGCTGCATTTTAAAACAGCACACTTACTAATTTGGTAAAGTTCAGTACAGCACTTCATTCAGTTACTGGCATGGATATTGCTGGTAGCGGTTAGCCTGATTTACTCTGAGGTTGGGAGAGGAAAATGAGCTAACAAATTTTTAAAACTTGTAGGTTGGACAGACCTTGGAAGTAAGGAGGTGACTGTGACCATTTGCTCTTGGTGAAAGGGCAATTCCATCCTAAGATGTTTCTATTTATGACTGTTAATAGCTGAAACCTCCTACTTTCTGCTTCTGTAATCATGCTTGACCAGCACCTGTGGCAGGAACCAGAGTTGCCTGGAGAAGGTGAAGAAATAAAGGCTACTTGCATGAGAAAGTCTTGAAACCCAATGGTCTGTACTGTATAAAACATGCTGAGGACAAAATGTGGCGCTCAGTCTTTGTGAAAGACTCCACTGAGCCTGCATTAGTGCTGAATAAACCTTGCTCTTCTACATCTCCAGTAGAAGATGCCACTTGTCTCTTTCCAATGCTATCGTTTTTTATAGTTTTCCATATTTTCCACAACACCAGTTTACGGAGATGAGAACTTGGTACTCTGAAAGGCTGTTCTCAACCCTGAAATCCCCACACAATGCTGGTGATTTCAGCTCTTACCCATACTATGCTCACCATTATGTCAGTTCTGATCCACATACTTTACAACTCATTTAATTTTCACAATTACCTCACATTGCAGGTGCTATTATTTCCCCCACTTTATAGATGCAGAAACTGAGACACAAATGGTTAAATGATGTGCACATGGTAACCCAACTGATGAATGCAAGAATAAGGATTGAAATCCAAGTGTTCTGAACACTGAGATTCTTCCCCACCTTGCCCTCCAACTCCTCCATGTCTAACCACACAGTCTCAACAGTGTTATGACAATAAGGACAACTGGGCTTATCAGGAAACCACTCATGGTACAGCATGGTGCTTTGAAATGATCAAAAGGACAGAGAAAAAATAAACTTTAAAAAGAGATACATTGTTCTTCTGAAAATAAAAAAAAAAATTCTGGTCAATTTTTTAGTAAAATATTGCTCCATATAGCCCAGTTTCTTTAAGTAGATCCTCTGTGGTTCCAATGAGGAATTCAGTGCATGTTGAATTATGGAAATGCTTTATGGCTTGATTGGGGCATTCACAAGACTCTATATATCTGTCAAACTTCATTAAACAATGCACATAAATGTTACACTTTATGGTATGTAAGTTTTAGTTCAATATGGTTGCTTTCTTTTTAAAGTTCTGCATGTTGGTCCTGAAAAAAAATATCACACCATCATCAGAACCCACTTCCTAGAAACCCAAACATAGCAGTCCCTATTAAAAGTGCTTCTGAGACAGTGGAACATAGAGGTATAGTGTCAGAGTTAAGAATGTAGCTGAAGTGTGCACACATAAAAACTGCAAGTTTGGGCTTTCTGCCAAGATGGCAGCCTGAACACAAATTTTCTATATCCCTCTAAAGCAAGAACAAAAAGACTGATCAAAAACAACAATAAATGTTTTAAAGACATGAACTCAAAGGACAGACAGGATGGTGTATTAGTCAGGATTCTCTAAAACAATAGAATCAACAGGAGATATGATTATGAAATGGGAATTTATCAGATTGGCTCACACAACCAGAAGTTGGATAGTCCATAATGTCCATCTATAGGTTTGAGAGCTGGAGGAATCACTAGCTGTGCAGTGCAAGAAGCTGAAGTCACAGAAGTAAAGGGATCAATGATACTATCCCAGTCTGATACCAAAGCTTTCTAGAAACTCTGTGGAGAATCACTGGAAGTGACTCAGTTAATCCACTCCTTGACTTATGCCCAAAGGACTTAAAATTAGCAAAGTACAGTAACACATCCACATCAATATTATAGCAGCTCAATTCACAATAGGTAGACTGCAGAACCAACCTAGATGACCTTCAACAGATGAATGGATAAAGAAGCTGTGGTATATATACACAATGGAATACTACTCAGTCATAAAGAAGAATACTATTATGGCATTTGCAGATAAATGGATGGAATTGGAGATTATCATGCTAAGTTAAATAAGCCAATCCCCAAAAAACAAAGGCCGAATGTTTTCCCTGATAAGTGGATGATGATATATAATTGGGTTGGGGGGTGAGAGGTGAGAGAAGAATGGAGGAATTTTGGATTATGAAGAGAGAAATGAGAGGGGAATGGGGTGGGGGTATGAAAAATGGTGGAATGAGACAGACATCCTTATCCTATGTACAAGTATGATTAGATGAATGGTATGAATGTACATCATGCACATCCATAGAAATGAAAAGTTGTACCCCACTTGTGTACAATGAATCAAAATGAAGTCCGTAAAAATTAAAAAAGTATTTAAAAAAAATCATACAAGGATGTATAGGGAAAAAAAAGTCCACTTTGAAAGAGCGAAGGAGTAAGAATCTGATGTTCTTTGGTGATTGCAGTAGCTATCAAGAACCCACTCAAGAAAAATGGATCTTAGAGATCCAAGATGGTGGACTAGAGGGAGGCTGCATTCCTTGTCACTCCAGCAGAGGAAAATCTATTTCTCTGTGAAGCAGTCTTTACTGCTCATCAATCCCCTGTTCTTTATCCCATTTTTCCACCGTGATCACCTGCTGTCTGCCAGCATATTGCCTACTTTTTGAGTGCAAATCGCTCACTGCTGCCTATCATCTGCCATTTGCCCATTTGCCTGCCTCTTGTCTGCCCATTGCCTGCCTTTCACCTACCTATCACTCACTGCCTGAGGTTCACCTGCCAATCATCTGCTGGTAGTCTGCAGACCACAATCAGATTGCCATCAGATCGCCTGCTGCCCGCTATTGCCCGGAAGTCCATTGTCACAGTATCTGCAGGTTTGGTTACATGCCATTTTGGGACAACACCCAAGACCTTCAGGAAACCCTGCCTGACTGACTGTGCCCTGCCTCCAGGACCCCTCACCCGGCCAACTGCACCCCACCTCCAGGACCCCTGGCCTAACTGATCACACCCCACACAGAGTCAACACCCATGCCCTGAGTTGCAGCTCCCCATTTGCCATCATGTTTGGAATCCAGTGCATGGAACTTGGATTATCCTAGAAGTGGAAGCTGCCATTTTTACGTGGGGCAAGTCCCATCTCCAGACGCCTGCTGGAGACAGGAAGATCAATGTCAGGTACTTTTCATGCCTCAAGCTACTAAAGACTGGGTGACTTGAATAGTATATTACTGTCATAGTGTAGATTTTTTTCCCTCCTTTTTGAAAATTTTTAAGTTTTTCTTCTTTAATTTTCTTGCTATATTCTCCTTTTGTTTACCTGCTTTCTTAGAGTCTCTTTTTCCCTTTTCTCAAGCTAAGAACCAACTTATTTTGATTCTGCTTTCACTCTTCCTAAGATCTAGTACTTCTATCTATTCTTTTCTTATTCCATTAACAATTACATACTACACATCTCCCCATCCTCTTTGCCCACCATTAGATACTGTAGACCTCATTGCAAATTTATTGGTTATACTGTAGATAATAATCAAACTCATCTTTTCTGTTTATTATGACGATACTGTTAATGTCTTCCTAGGGGCTATTTGGGTTAGGGCTACATATGGACTGTACTGAGTGCTGCTAATATTGATCTCCCCCTTAAAGAAAAGGTTTTGGAAACCTGCAGGATCAGTATAAACCTACAGGGGGGAAACTGCAATACCCCAGATCTATACTGCTAGAGAGGAAGATACATGAAAACATGAAATAACAAGGAAAGAAAGTGTTCCGAACAAACCGATATTCTATATTAATAGAATCCAATGACAGCATGGTAGAAGAAATACCATAAAAGGAGTTCAGAAGATACATAATTAAAATGACCCACAAAGCAAAGGATGAGATAAAAGAGCAAATGCAGGCAATGATTGATCACTTCAATAAGTAGTAAAAAGAGCAACTGCAGGAAGCAAAAGATCACTTCAACAAAGAGACAGAGATTCTGAAAAAACAAACAAACAAGCAAACAGAAATCCTTGAATTGAAGGGAACAATAAACCAAATAAATCTATAAGGGCCTGGAAAAACACATTTCAAGCTCTGAAAGAGCATATTTGCCAACCATGAATCTTATACCCAGGAAAACTCACCTTCAGATTTGAAGATGAAATAAAATCCTTCCATGATAAACAAAAGCTAAAAGAATTTACAAGTGGAAAGCCTGCACTACAGAATATTCTCAGCAAAATATTCCATGAGGAGGAAATGAAAAACAACAACATAAGTCAGCAAAGGGAGGAACTAACCTAATTGAGAAGCCAAACAAAGGAGAAACAAAGTCAAGTTAAAAACCAAAAAAAGCCAAAATGACTGGGAATACAAATCATATCTCAATAATAACCCTGAATGTTAATTGCCTAAACATATCAATCAAAAGACATAGGCAGACAGATTGGATGAAAAAGAAAGGCCCAACAATATACTGCCTTCAAGAGACTCGTCTCATAGAAAATGACATCCACAAACTAAAGATGAAAGGATGGGAAAAAAACCTACCATGCACGTGGACTCAGTAAAAAAGTAGGGAGTTTCCATTCTTATATCAGATAAAGTGGACTTCAAGCCAAAGTTAGTCAGAGGAGATAAAGAAGGAAATTTCATGCTCCTTAAGGGAACCGTATATCAGGAAGATGTAATGATCATAAACATTTATGCCTCAAACAATGGCACATTCATGAACATCAAACAAATCCTTCTCAATTCCAGGAAACAAATGGACCACAATACAATAATTCTGGGTGACTTTAACACACTGCTGTCACCACTAGATAGATCTTCCAAATAAAAAACTAAACAAAGAAATCATAGAACTCAATAAGACAATCAGAAAATTAGACTTAAGAGACATACACAGAATATTCCATCCATCAATGAGTGAATACACTTTCTTCTCAGCAGCACATGGATTCATCTCTAAAATAGACCATATACTATGCCACAAAGCAGCCCTTAGTAAATACAAATAAATAGATAATAACTCATATTCTATCAGAGCATAAGGGAATGAAATTAGAAATCAATGACAAAATAAAAAGCAGAAACTACTCCAACACCTGGAGACTAAATAATATGCTATTGAATATTGAATGAAGTACGGATAACAGAAAACATCAGGGAGGAGATAAAAAATTTTTAGAGGTAAATGAGAATGATGATCCAACATATCAAAATCTCTGGGACGCTATGAAAGCAGTACTAAGAGGAAAATTCATTGCATTGAGCACATGCAAGAAAAGAATAAAAAGTCAACAACTAAATGACCTAACATTAAATCCCAAAGTCCTAAAGAAAGAGAGAACACCATCAAAAGTAGTAGAATACTTTTAGAAATAACTAAAAGTAGAAATAATTAAAGCCAGAGCTGAAATCAATGAAATTGAAACAAAAGAAACAATTGAAAAACTTGAAAAAACAAAAAGAAAACTCAAATTACTAAAATTTGTGATGAAAAAGGATATATCACCACAGACACCATTGAAATACAAAACATAAACAGGAGTTACTTTGAAAATTTATACTCCAACAAAATAGAAAACCTGGAAGACATCAACAGGTTCCTAGAGGCATATGAGCCACCCAAACTGAATCTGGAGGACATACATAATTTAAACAGATCAATTTCAAGCAATGAAATAGAAGAAGCCATCAAAAGTCGACCAATGAAGAAAACCCCAGGACCAGATGGATTCTCAGCTGAGTTCTACAACACTTTCAAAGAAGAACTTATACCAATACTCCTGAAAGTATTTGATGAAATATAAAAGGAGGGAACCCTTCTAAAATCATTCTATGAAGATAGTATCACTTTGATATCAAAGATGCATCAAGGAAAGAAAACTGTAGACAAATTCCTCTGATGAACATAGATGTTAAAATCCTTAACAAAATTCTGGCACATCTCATACAAAACCATATTAAGAAGATAGTGTACCGTGATCAAGTGGTACCCACATTAGTGTAGTTACTTCATACTAGACAGAGGTGCCAAAAACATGCAATGGAGAAAAGATCACCTCTTCAACCAATGGTGCTGGCAACACTGGAAATCCCTATGCAGTAAAATGTAATTAAACCCTTATCTCTCACCCTGCACAAAACTCAACTCAAAATGGATCAAGGATCTAGGAATTATACCTGAGACCCTTCATCAAAGAGAAGAAAAAGTAATTGTGAATCTTCATCATGTTGGCTTAGGACCAGACTTCCTTAAGAAGACCTCCAGAGTGTAAGAAATAAAAGCAAGAATCAATAAATGGGATGGATTCAAACTAAAAAGCTTTTTCTCAGCAAAGAAAATAATCAATAATGTGAAAAGAGAGCCTACAGAGTGGGAGAAAATTTTTTGCACACACACTTCAGACACAGTGCTAATCTCCAAAATTTATAAAGAACTTAAAAAACTTTGCACCAAAAATACAAAGAACCCAATAATAAATGGGTTAAGGAAGTGGGCATACACTTCACAGAGGAAGCTATACAGGTGATCAACAAATATATGAAAAAGTGCTCATCATGTTAGAGAAATACAAATCAAAACCACACTAATATTTCATCTAACTCCAATTAGAATGGTTATTATCAAGAATATGATCAATATTAAGTGTTGGCGTGGATGTGGGGAAAAAGGTACACTCAAGCATTGCTGGTGTAGTTGCAAATTGGTGCAGCCACTCTGGAAAATAGGATGGAAATTTCTCAGAAAGCTTGGAATGGACCCATCATTTGACCCAGCTATCCCACTCCTTGCTTTATACCCAAAGGACTTAAAATCAGCATACTACAATAAAGCAGCCGCATCAATGTTCATAGCTGCTCAATTCACAATATGTAGATTTTGGAACCAACCTAGAT
This sequence comes from Glaucomys volans, assembly GCA_020662805.1. Lineage (NCBI taxonomy): Eukaryota > Metazoa > Chordata > Mammalia > Rodentia > Sciuridae > Glaucomys > Glaucomys volans. The sequence goes on from JAJEJO010000867.1 coordinate 44,577, forward strand.
GCCCTTCAATTGATGAATGAATAAAGAAACTGTGGTATATATACACAATGGAATATTACTCAGCCATAAAGAAGTGTAATATTATGGCATTTGTTGGCAAATGGATGGAGTTGGAGAACATCATACCAAGTGAAATAAGCCAATCCCAAAAAACCAATGGCCGAATGTTTTCTCTGATAAGTGGATGATGATTCATAAGGAGAATGGGATCGTGGGGAGGGGACAAGAGAAGAATGGAGGAACTTTGTATTGTGCAGAGGGAAATGGGGTGGAAGAGGGTGGAGGAAGGAAAGATAGTGGACTGAGACAGACATTATTACATGTACATGTATGATTACACGAATGATGTGAATCTACATTGTGTGCAACCATAGAAATGAAAAGTTCTACCCCATTTGTGTACAATGAATTAAAATGCAGTCTGTAAAAATAAAAATGAAAAAGGGGAAAAAAGAAAGAAAAACAGATTTTTCATCTCTTGCTGCTTCTTTGTTTTTCCAACTTTTATTCCATCCAAGCCTCCAATCTATTGGACAGTGCTATCCCACATACCTGATATTCCTAGACACACCCTCAGTGACACACCCAGAAGTCTCTTAACCTTAGGAATCTCTTAATCCAATCAGGTTGGCGATTCACATTCACCATTACATGGAGACGAGATCTCAGCAACAAAACTCTGGGAGCTGCAGAGTCAGTATATATGCCTTAACTAAAACTTCCACTGTCTCGAGCCAATTTCCCATTTTTGTCTATTTTCTCCTCTGGAAGGAATTGCCATGGATGCATTGAAATACAATATAGACCCAGCTAACTAGTGGGGCTAGATGTGGGGGCCTGGCAGAGGTCATCTAGGATAAGTCTTGCACCAGTTTGGCCATCTGGACACTAAAACAGAAACACCATGTCACATGCTTACCAACATCAGAATGAGGAGGAGAGGAGGAAGTTAATAGAAGAGACCTAAATCTTAGGTCAGTCTTCCCAACAAGGAGAACTCTGTATAGACCCACATGCCATCATCATGCACAGTTGACCATGGCCACCAAGACCAGCTCCCTAGGTATAATAACTAACTAGGAAGGTGATATGTGCCCTGGAAGACTGCTTGGGATAGGGTCAGAGTATCACATGAACTCACAGGCACCACAAATGCCCTTAGCTAAGGGCAGGCATCCATCTACCCTGAAAGGTGGGTGCTACACATGATTTCAAAGAGTCAGAGAGGTTCGATAACTTGAGCAAGCTGCACTACCTGAAAATGTCTGCGCCACACTTTACACACAGGTTTTGCTGACTGCTAACCACCTGCTCTGTGTTCTCTGATGCTAAAGAATCAACTTCACATCCCAGGGACAAGTTCTCAGGTTGAGAGGAGACATCTAGACACATAGATTTTATTCTTTTATTTATTTAAACATTTTGTTTTTAATTTAAATTTTTTTTTTTAAATTTGTTCTCATTAGTTATACATGACAGAAGAATGCATTTCAACTCATTGGACAGAAATGGAGCATAACTTCTCATTTTTCTGGCTGTGCGTGACTAAGAGTCACACCGTTCATGCAATCATACATGTATATGTAGGGTAATAATGTCTGTCTCATGCCACGTCGTTCCTACCCCCGCACCCCCTCCCCTTCATTTTCTTATTCTTCATTAGGTTTTCATATTCTGTGATTTGTCTTCAAAAGACATCCTTCACTTTTTATTTCTATTAGATTTTGTATCTTTGCTTATGAACTTTTTTATAAATTCTCCATATATCCTAAATACAAACCTACTATCATATTAGCTGTTTTTATTCTTTTCTATTTGTTAGTCTTTTAACAAAAAGAATATTTTATCTTCTCTCAATCAATGCTTTTTGTCTTTGGTTTAATGTATACAGATTCACTAATCAAACTATTTTAAAATCTTTTAAAAATTCTCAACCACCTTTAAAAAATTAAATTCTAACTTACTGTGCTGTTCATTTTCGCACATTAAAGTCTGCCATATTCAAACATTTAAAATACATATATAAAACAATGAGATGGGTATTTAATCATATTTGTTTGCCATGTGGATAACCAATTACACTATCATGGTTTACTGAAAATGTTGCTTATTCCTATTGCTTTGTAATGCCCAGGATGTTCAATACCACACATACCATCTGCGAAGCACATCTGTTTTTGAGCTACATGTTCTTTTATATGGTTATTACTACATTACATAACCATTTCACTATTCTAGCATAAAAGTCCTTCTTACTGTTTATAATGTTTTGATTATTCTTATTATATTGTTTTCACAAGAATTTCATTATCAGGGCTAGGGTTGTGGCTCAGTGGTTAGAGTACTTGCCTAGCATGTTTGAGGCACTGGGTTCGAGTCTCAGCACCACAGAAAAAACACAATAAAATAAATATATGTGTCCATCTACAGCTAAAAATATTTTTTAAAAAGAATTTTATTATCATGTTGTCAATTTATGAATAATGTCATGTTGGGGCTTAAAATACTTGTACTGAAGAGTGATGTAAACAGCAAACTTTTTTGTTTCTACTTTGAAAATATTCATATGTTTACTTACTTATGGGTTCTGCCTTACATTTGAGGTAACAAAGATGCTATCTTTAAAATATTTACTAATTTTATCAAAAAGAAATCTGAAGTATCAGATATGTATTTTTTAATTATGACTTAAATACACAACTGGATTTATGAGATAATAGTATTAATGAGATAGTAATATTGATATTTATATTTTATATTGAACTATCTTGGGATAAATATTATTTGGTCAGTGTTTATAATTTTGATACACTCTTTGATTTCAGTTAATAATATTTTACTAAGTATTTATAGATTAATTGTAATTAATTTTTTATTTCATTCATCAGGAAATTTGTTGTAAAATTTGCAAGTTCACTCTAAAATTGACAACAGAATGTGTGACAGACATCTTTGCCCTGTGTACATGGATGAATGCACAGATGGGGTGACTCTACTTTGTGTACAACCAGAGAAACAATAGCTGTACTCCATTTGTGTTCAATGAATCAAAATTAAATAAATAAATTTAAAAACATAGAGAATAGCCAAAACAAATTTGAAAAAAACTGAATAAATTGGGAGGATTTACCTTCTTGGATCTGAACACTGACACTAAAGTGAAAATTATCAAAATAGTGTGGTATTGACAACCTGGTAAACTGAACAGAAAAACAGCCAATGCACTGATATACAGTTCATTGATTTCCACAAGTGCACCAGGAATTATGGTGCAGAGAGGAAAGTGTTTTCAAAAAATGGTGCTGAGAAATTAAACATTTAGATGTACAAACAATATTGGAAATATGTCATAGAAGCAAATATGAATGCTAAAATTTTAAAGAAAACAGGAAAAAAATACAATGGCTTTGTGATCTTTGGATACACAAAGTCATCTTATAGGATAGGAAAAGAATAAAGTTAGCAAATTTCTTTTTCAAAGAAAAGTACAGCAAATTTCTTTTTCAAAAGAAAAGTTTCGCACTTTAACAACACTTTTACGAAAATGAAAAGACAAGCTTCCTAAGTGGTGAAGATTTTGAACTTTGAATATTTCTATAGTGCAAATTACATATATATATGTACATAAAATATGCATATATGTGTATAGACTTTTTTATTCTCACCCCTCTTAAAGAGAGTATGTTTATGTGTATGTGTCAATTAAATATTAAAAAGTAAGTATTCTGCACATTAAAAAATGCATAAAATATTTGAAGAGACAATTCACAGAAGGAACAAATTGGCCAGACACATTTTTTTGGAATAAATTACCAGAAGAGTATTTCTGGGTCACATGATAGCTTTATTTTTATATTATGATTTAAATGCATATAGCTGTAGTTTATTTGCATTTTTAATTTTTTGAGGAATTCCATGTAGTTTTTCGTAGTAGACATCATTCTACTTTCTCCCCTCTTAATTATCCTCTTTTTCAGTCATGCAATTTACTTTTGTTTTTTGTTTTCATTAAGTTGCATAAGTTCTTTATATATTTTCAAAATTTATCCCAGATGTATGATTTGCAAATTTTTTCTCCTATTCTGCATGTTATCTGGTCACTATTGATTCTTTCCTTTCCTGTATAGAAACTTTTCCATTTGATGTAGCCCTGATTTTCCATTTTTTCCTTGCTGCTTATGCTTATGGTGTAATATACATAAAATCATTGCTAAACACAATGTCAAAAACATTTTTTTAAGAATTTAAGAATTTCAGGTATTAGATTTACACCTGTAATCCATCTTGATTTTTACGTGTGGCATACAATAAGCATCAAATTTCATTTTTCTTTGTATGTATATCCCATTTTAGTATCGTGCTGAAGAGATCTTCTTTGTCCAATGTGTTCGTTCTTGTTAGCCTTGTCCGAGTTAAAGTGAATGGAGTGGATTTATTTCTAGGCTCTCTATTTTGTTTTATTTATATGTGTGTCTTTTGTTAATACTAGTAAGATATTGTATTAACACTGTCCTTTCTATTTAAAAATCATGAAGTGAATGTCTTCAGCTTTGCTCTTGTTTCTCAAGATTGCTTTCACCATTCATGGTCTCTCTTGGCTTCATATATATGTTAGGAGCATTATCTCTAATCTGAAAAGAATGTCATTGGCATTTCACAGTGATTAGGGAAAATTTGTATATCACTTTAGGATGAAGGGACAATTTGAAATATTAAATCTTCTAATCCGTGAATACAAGGTAACTTTTCATTTCTTTGTGTTCTTGGAATTCTATCAATATATTGTGGCTTTCCTTGTGCCAATATTTCACCTCCTCCATCAAGTTCATTTCTAAGTATTCTTAAACATTTTGAGAATTTGTTGTAAAATGTGCAAAATACTTAATTCCTAACTATTTTATTCTTTTTGTTGCTATTATGAATGGGATTGTTTTCTTAATTTACTTTGAATAGTTTGTCATTAGTACAGAGAAAAAAAATACTTTATATGTTGATTTTATATCCTGCTATTTTACAGAAGGAATGTATTATTTTTTTGTTTTGTCGTTTTTTTGTTTTTGCTTTTTTGGGGGGAGGCACAGGACCACTAAGACACATCCCCAGTCCTATTTCTCATTTTATTTAGAGGCAGAGTCTCACTGAGTTGCTTAGTGCCTTGTTTTTGCTGAGGTGAGCTTTGAACTCATGATCTTTTGTCTATGTGGAATTATATTTGCAGGTATTTTGTTGAGGATTTTTATATCTATATACATCAAGATTATTTTGTATGTGATTGAACTTATCACCTTAAATATACTATTAGACACTTTTTGTAAGCTCATTGCAATCACAAAGAAAATATTTACAAAAGTTACATCCAATATCATGCTAAGTGAAATAAGCCAATCCCCAAAACTAAAGGCTGAATGTTTTCCCTGATAAGTGAATGATGATACATAATTGGGGTGGGGGTTAAGAGAAGACTTGAGGAACTTTAGATTATGTAGAGGGAAATGAGAGGGAGGAGGGAGTGGGGGGATGAAAGATGGTGGAATGAGGCAGATATTATTACCCTATGTACATGTATGATTGCATGAATGGTATGAATCTGCATTGTGTACAACCAAAGAAATGAAAAGTTGTACCCCATTTGTGTACAATGAAGCAAATTGCAGTCTGTAAAAATTAAATAAATAAGTTACATCCAAAAAAAGAGAAAAGAAAGAAAAAAAGAATCAAATTACATAACATAATTGAGTGTGGTGGTACCCCCATAAAAATACCAGCAAAACACAAAAGAAGATAGCGAGAGGAAAGAAGAGCCAAGAACTATAAGGTTGAGAAAACAGTAAGAGGACATTAATGAATGCTTTCCTATCAGTAACACTATAAATGTAAATGGCTTAAACTTCCCAATTGAAAGAAATAGTACGGCTACTTTGACATAAATACATTATCCCAATATATACTGTATATTAGAAACTCATTCTCAATTCAAGAATACACAAGGGCTGAAAATGAAAGCATAAGAATTTTAGAAGCAAATGGTGATCAAAATATAGCATAGGTGACTATATTTAGTGAAAATAGATTTAAAGTATTTAAAGTAACAAGAAAAACTTGGAATGGATCCACCATTTGACCCTGCTATCCCACTCCTTGGCTTATACCCAAAGGACTTAAAATCAGATTGCCTCAGTGATGCAGCCACATCAATGTTCATAGCTGCTCAATTCACAATAGCTAGATTATGGAATCAACCTAGATGCCCTTCAGTAGATGAATGGATAAAGAAACTGTGGTATGTATACACAATGGAATATTACTCAGCCATAAAGAAGAAT
>JAJEJO010000867.1:51299-95733 GCA_020662805.1 Glaucomys volans
TTCAAGGAAAGAGGAAAGATTAATTATCTAATTTGGTCATGACACAGCGTATGTATGCATCACTTCACATTCTGTAAGACAATACAAACTTTGCTCATGTTTCATTTGTTTTATTTCTGCAGCAATCCCCCTCACAACACAGACACACATCCACTAAATGTATGCTTCATAAGAGCAAAACTTCTAGTGTTTTCTGTTATATACATATATATTCAATAGCTATATTCCCATATGAGGACAACATATGGTAATTATAAGTGATTGAAATTGTTTATTATATGAATTAAAATATAGCACTGAAATACTGTCATTTTGGTATATCCTATATTATTCAGATCACAGTTAATATTATCCTCAATTCTGAGCCTTTTGTTTCAAGAAAATAATATTAGTATGTGAGGATGCTGAATTGTTTTATGCTATGTGAACAAACACTAAAGGGTTTTATTATGATTTTGGAGAGATAATCCGATGCTGATATCTTCAAATAGGCATGATGATGGATAAAATGGTTCATATATCCCCAAGAGTTAAAGTATGAACCAATGGATGTGAAAAAAAGATTCTGTCTAACACAGTGAACAACATCTCAATGTTCAGAATTGTTGACAAAGAGAAAGAGCTGCTTCAGGAGTTAAGGAGTTAATATTTTAAATATCATCTGCACGACCTTTTCTTCGGTATATTGTAAAAGTGATTGAAGCAAGAGTTAAAATGAACACAAAGATGTTCAAACAGTATACTTTGTAAATTCTGTGAAAAATGAATTTTAAAATAACTGTGAATCTATAAGTTTATAGTTTTTATATCTAGATAAAAGGAATTTTTGTCTTTTGAATCTATAGAATATCTGTGAATTTGTTGCATTTGTTGTTGACATTATTATTTATTGAGACAAATTAAATTTTAATATTAAACAAAATGATTTATACATTTTCCTGCCATCTTATCAAACTTGTAAAACACAGGGTCTGCCATTTCTTGTAAGGATAGACCTAGAGAATTTGGAGTATTATGTCTTGAATATTATGTAGTGGTTTCTTTATTATTTAATTATTTTTCTATGTGTTCTCTTGACTCCCTTTTAATGTATTGCTTTGTGTTTTTTCATAGATTATTCAGTAATTTCACTTCATAAACAGGCAAAAATATTTTAAGTTAAATTCTTTATTGAGTTATTAATGTTATCCTTAGGGTATTAATCTCAACGACTCAGATGTTTCTTCTATAAAAGAATAAACATCAATATAGTTTATGATTTTAAAACTATTGCCAAGCTTTTACAATAAAACATTTAGGAAGAAAAAATAAATAAATAAAGTAACAAGAAAACTGTCACAAGAGACAAAGGACATTAATGAAAACAGTGATTTTGCTCAGAAAATATAACAATCATGAATACATACATACATCAAAATACTTAAATATATAAAGCAAATATCACAGAAGTTAAGGCAGAAATGAAGAGAATTATAATAATAGGTTTTAGTAATTTCTTTCACTAAAGGTTAAGAACATCAGGATAGAAGCTCCGTAAGTGAATGCAGGATTTGAACAATGTAGACCAAATGGACCTCGCAGAACAATTGTCCTCTTCTATAGCAGCAGAATACCATTCTCTACTGCACAAGGATCAGTCACCAGAAATCACCAGACAAAGAAAACTCTGCAAAATTCCAAAAGTATCTGGGCAAATAAAAAACTCTTCAACACTTCATAGATAAAAGTAAAGAAAAACAAAATATCTTGAGACAAATGAATGTGAAACCACAACATTACAAATATTACAAGCTGCAATAAAGGCAGTTCTAAGAGAAAAGTTGATGGTGATAGAATTTACAGTGATACAGGGATTAAATACCTATATTAAAAAGGAATAAGAGCTCAGATAATCCACCTAACTTCACATCTCCAGGAACTAGAAAAAGAAAACATTCTAAGCTGCAAACTGGCAGAAGAAAAGAAATAATAATGATTAGAGCAGAAGTAGATGAAGTAAAGAACAGAAAAACAGGATAAACATCATTAATATGAGTTAGTTTTTTAAATTGATAAATCTTTAGCTAGATTTATTTAATAAAAGCAATAGGACTAAAAGTGAGAGATGACAGAGGCGCTATTTTAATTCATGCCACAAAAATTAAAATGAACAAAAAAAATATGAACTATCTACCCACAAACCATGTAATCTGGGAGGTTTAAAAATTACTAGAAATACACAACCTACCAAGAGAGAGTCATGAAAATACAGGAAGTATGAGTAGACCTATACTCAGTAGACAGATTGAATCCATAAGAATAAGTTTCCCAACAAAGAAAAGTTCAGAACCTATGGCTTCACTGGTGAACTCTTTCAATACCTATTGAACAACTGACACCAGTTGTTCTCAAATTCTTCTAAAAAATTGAAGAGGAGGGAGGCCTTCCAAACTAATTTAATGAGGCAAACTATAAATTGATACCAATTCAGACAAAGATACCATAAGAAAGGAAATGTTCATTTCAAACTATTGGTAATTTTTAATCTATGACCTAGTGATTTAATATTTCTCACCATATTAAAAAGAAGAGCTTTAACATTAAACTTTGGATTCAATATATAAGAGAAGGCAAGAAAAGAATAAAATTGGTGTTCTCAATTTGTTTTTTTAAAAATATGCATGATGACAAAATGTACCTAAAACTTTTGTAGTATAAAATGTTTTTCATCAGCACTGAAATCAAATCAACCTAAACAATATATTAATAATTAAGACCAGAGGTAAAATATTATTCCACTCTATATTTATTTTATTTTTTATGGTGCTAGGGATTGAACCCAAGACATATTGTGCAAGTGTTCTCCCACTGAGTTATACCCTCAGCCCCCATTCAATTCTTCAAGTACTTTGTTAGAAATTCTAATCCCAAAGTAGTGGAAGAAAAGGAAATACTAAGGCATTTTAATTCAGGGCAAGTTTGTATTTAAAATAACAATGATTACTTTAAAATGATTTAAAATAATGAGTACTTTAATGATTCTGATATATACAGAATTTGGGAGTACTAAACATGACAATGAGTTAAGTAAGATGATCAAAGCTTCAAAACATGATAGTATGAAAATGGATGATGTTGTAACACACACATGCCCTGCAAATATTTTTACTTGCTTACCAGTACTGTTGTTTTGGTAGTCCTTTAAATAATAAAAATTTGCTGTAAATTTTTCAAATGATTTTATTCATTTAAGCTATTTTAATTGCAATCACACAATAAAGAAGATAGACAATGACCTTACAGTGCCTTCCAGCTTTTTGCTTCTTTATAGTTTCGGAATATATATGTTTTGATTATTACTCTCTTACAAATAGTGTGTGGGAGTATGAGTACTGACATTCCATGAATAGTAATCAAGGTAATATCAATTTTATGAGGTGCAGTTCTTAATTAAATTTGGTCCAAGACGGTCACCTTAGGAGAATAATTACAAGTCAAAGTGCCGTGATCAAGGTTATACAACTTAGAAAAAGTTCTTGCTGGTTTATGCTTTTCACTCAACTCTTAATATACCCATCTTTGCATGGAAATTCTTTTCTATTACTCTACTTCTTAGATTAGTTCTTTTTTGTTGTTGTTCAGTACTCGTAAGTGTTACTATTGATTTAGGAAGAACGTGGAATCTCATCAAGGAAAGAAAAACATATGGTCAATCTTTTGTGACAAGTTCTACCATTTTAATTATATCCAAGATTTGTGTTGTATCACACACAAATCACTTATGAACATGTCTCAGTTATTAATTTTATGTGTTGGTAAGATTCAGCATGGATTTTAAAAAGAATAACTGAAGATAAAAAGTCTTCTAATTGAATATTTAGACCCTTGCTTCTGGCATGTTTGTGTGTATGAATTTAAAACAAAACTTAAAATTATTCAGACTGAATAATAAGTCAAAACAAGTTTGATTGAACAGGTACCCTAAAACCACAGAAGGGCTTTCAAAATTAGCTGAGATCATGTAGAAACTATGAAGAACAGGTGAAGATAAATATAATCTTTAGGAAGAACAAGAGACAAATCTCAGAGAATTTCACCAAAACACACTTTCTAAAAGGTGATTTTTTTTTTTTTAAGAGATGATACAGAAACTGGAGAAACAGAATTCTACCAACACAAGTGCGCTTAGACTTGGTGTGTTCCTATTCCTTGCCACTGAATAGGCAGGAATAGAGGATCTCCCAAACATGACATATATTTAAAGGACATAGATAATCACTGACAATGAAGGAGAAGAGATAAATTGGGTTAAAAATTAATCTTGCGGAATAACTTGTTTCCTATCAAAATATGTTAATTGTGAATAATAAAAATAAACTAATATATACGACCAAGAACCTGGAAAATAATAAAGACATTATTATAAATCAATACACATGCAAAAACAATGGGAAACCTGCTGAGCCCAGTAGAATATTTTGTCAGGGGGAGAAAGAAATATGTTACCAGTGATCTTACTTTTAGTTTCAAAAACTGAAACCCGCCAGGTGCTGTGGCAGACACCTGTAATCCCAAAGTCTCCGAAGGTTGAGGCAGGAGGATCATGAGTTCAAAGCCAGCCTCAGCAACTTAGAGAGGCCCAAAGCAACTCAGTGAGACCATTTCTCTAAATAAAATACAAACAAAACAACAAAAGACAGACACATGCAAATTCTTGCATAAGCAACTATATTAACGAAGGTAGACCACCAAAAACTCAAATGCAAAAAGTCATTTAGGAGAAGATAATTTCAATATAGAAAATAAACTCTGAAATAAAACAACACATGAAAGAGGTGAAGGGGAAAGAAGCCCTCACAAATGAAGACAATAATGATAAAATTCTAACAATAAACTGAAAACACTATAAACGACATTTGAAATACTGAGCAAAAATCTATAATAAAAAGGAAAAAGTAACAAATAAAAAGCATTTTTTTTAAAATTAAAGAAACATTAATAGATGTGGAAGACAAACCCCAAAACAAACAAAAGCCAACCTGTAGATATTTTGAGTTCCCACTGGAGAAAATACGATAGGAAATCTAAAAGTCTAATAACAGACATTTTTAGAGTATCTTTGAAAAACCACACTTATCCATTGCTGGTGAGAATATAAATGCATGGCAGCATTGATCTGGTATCATCAGAAAACTACCACTTGTAGGCTAATCACTTCTTGGAAACAATGATATTTTGCAATAGTCATATCCACTTAATTGTGTATACTATTTCTGTGCCCCCTAAGGCAAGTTTAGTGGTTGGAAAAAATATATATGGATGAAAAATCTAAACAATTTCCAGTTTGTCTCTTGAAGAAACATTTGCCAAATTCTGGTCTACAATAAAATTATTAAAATGTGTAGTTTTACATGATGTTTTTATTCTGTAGACAATTTTTTATTTTATTTTTTCTAATTAGTTGTACATGACATTAGAATACGTCTATACTTTTTCATTTGTGGTGTTGGGGATTGAACCCAGGGCCATGTGTGTGCGAGGCAAGCACTCTACCAACTGAGCTATAACTCCAGGACAGCATTTATACATTTTGATAGATCAAACATAAATAGAGTGTAATATCTCATTTCTGATTATACATATAGCAGGATTACTTAGGTCATGTAGACATACGTGATGTTTTGAATAAATCATAATATATCTGTATGGTCAAATAACTGATGGAAAAATTGTAGCATATTGGAGTATTGCTATGAAAAACCTATAGATTACAACTTTCTATCCTTGTTAAAATAAAGATAGTAATTGCTACATATTTGATTTTATGGTGAAAGATAATGTGTAGAATAGAAAAGAAGAAGAACCCAGCAATAGTTACCTGCAGGTGTTGAACTGTAGCAGTGGATGAGAACCTGAAGGTGACAACTATATGGCAGTGACAGTTCATATGGTGCAACTGTGTGTTTCCTAAGACATTTGTTGGTGTGTTTGTTTTTTGTTGTTGTTTTGGTACCAGGGATGGAACCCCGAGATTGTCAACCACTTAGTCACATTCCAAGATCAATAGTCCTTTTTATTATTTCTTTTGAGACAGGCTCTCACAAAGTTGCTTAGGGCCTCACTGAATTGCTAAGGCTGAATTTGATCTTGCAATCCTCCTGCTTCAGTCTCCCAAATTGCTGGGATTACAGATGTGTGACACCCGTCTGGATATTTGTTTGGTTTTGCTCAGGTGTATGTTTTGTGCACATAACCTCAAATTAATTGAAATTGAAATGATTTTTGTAATATTTTAAAACCAAAATGAGAACTAAAAGATGCTACATGGTAATTAACAAATATCATAGGTTATTAGCAATATGCTCATATTTAAAGCAATTATTCTTTTTATAATGAAAATCACAAGTGAATAAATCAAAAGCTTTGATGACTTTTCCAGTGTGTTCATTTATAAAATAAGTGCCTAGTAGGTTATCCTCATACTATCATTACTAGCTAATTATTTTGAAATAACGTAGTGCTAAATGAATTATGAAAAATCATATAAATTCATTTTAATTATCCTTTTCAAAATACTAGATAACTTAAATATACAAAATATACCATTTTCTTTGTGTGGTGTTAATGAATCAAATTCATTTTTCAAAATTCTCTGTGTTTATAGAAATATTGAGAATAAAGTCAAATTCTATAAAATATTCTTTTAAAAATTTTAATTATTTAATTTGTCATTGATCTTTTTAAGGATACACTTGCTTTTAGATTACTGATTGAACTTCAATGTCAAAGTTACCTATAAAAAAAATACTGAGATTTAGTCCTGCTCTCAGTATTGTATCTCATGGTGCAATTTACAATTTTGCTAATGCAATTTACTTAGATTCATTAGATAAGTAATGTTTTATTATAAATAATGTTTCATTTTTCTAATGTCTTTTAAAAATAATTGCTTTTGAAATTTAGAAAATTTGACCATTTTGAACATCTTTTTTCTCATTACATAGGTATAATTAGAATATAATTCTTAGACATTTCTTTCATGGACCTGTGTAGTGTGGCATACACCTGTAATCCCAGCAACTTGGGACACTGAGGCAGCCTCAGCATGTTAGCAAGACCATAAGCAACTTAGGGAGACCTGTCTCAAAAGTAAAATATAAAAAAGTGTTGGGGATGTGGCTCAGTGGCTAAACACCCCTGGTTCAATCCCTGGTAGCAAAAAACAAACAAACAAACAAAGTTTCTTTCATGGAAAACACAATGGCATAAAATTGTTTGGTATATATGGTACATGGTACTTTTCCAACAAATGGTAACTTTTTTCCAGGTAATAAAAACAATAATGACATAGACTTTTATATAAAAACTTAGGAAACCATAAAATCTTCAATTAAATTATATAATTCCACTTCCTCTGTGGAAGAAGTTGTCCTACTCAGTAGAGTTTTGGTTTGGGAAACCTCTTTGTAATACTATCTAATACTGTGTAAAACTTATGCAAAATTGTTTTTCATTTTTAATTGACTTTCTCCTTTCTTTTTTCTAAATATAAGTCATAAATTCTCTTTAACACATTCAAATAGGTGAAAGCAAATCTGATTGCATCTATTAAAAAGGTTGTAATATGTAAAGGAAAATGCATTCACATTCATTGCATAGTGACTAGTTTTACTTTACTTTTTGATTTATTTTCATTTATCATTCTTTTCCACACCACTGTATTCCAGGAGTTACTCCAAGAAAATCACATTAATTTGAAAGCAAAGCCTCAGTTGACTGCACATGATTTTACAGATACATGGGAAGAAAAAAAATCTGACAAATCATGTGACCTCAGTGTTGGTAAGTTGGCAGAGGAAAATAAGTTAGAAGAATTTTAAAAAGAAGAAAGAATGATCACATCATAGGAAAAGTGATGCCTATGGAAGAATATATTATTTTTAGCATTTGTGTTTAATATTTAATTGTATTGTGAATCATCTCATCCAGGTCATTTCAAATTAAAATTTAGTGTGTATGTTGCCCAGCATGGTTGGGAAGGATTTTAAATTGTAGAAGGAATGGTTCCATAGTCTTCCCTGGACCATTTTATTTTAAATCCTTAAATATTGATTTTATCATAAGCTCAGCTTTTTAAGAAAGCAAACAGCCTCTGATAACTGATTTATAGTGACAAAAACAGTGCTAGAAGAAAATGCAATTAATGGAAATGTGCCAGGTTGCGGTACAATTGAGACCTCATCATAATGAGGCAGAATATCAGGATAAAGAGGATTATTTTGTTTGAAGAAAAATAAGAACAACAAAACAGGCATGCATACAACACCATGAAGAAAAACATACAAAACCTGATATGTCACCCAGAGTTAGGTTGGTTGTCCTTGACTGGTAAGATGAATGGAAAATTAAAATTAAGTGGTGAGATTAATTAACATGAAGAAATAGCAAAGCCTTGCTTTCAAGCATTCTATAATTTCTCACAATGCTTAATTTTGATTCATACATAAAAATATTTCTTCAATGGAGAAAATATCAAGGCCTGACCCTGGGGGTATGGGTTAAAGTGTTTTGTTTTGTTGGAATTTTACAGTAAATGGTTTATTTGGTTCTGTTGTTACATGGGTTTTATCTGTTTTCTTCTTCAATAAAGTAAGTGGATGTTTGAGGTTCCCCAGAATAGGTTAAAGTGTTTTTTAAAATCTCAGTTGAAAGGCTTAGTATTGAAAGCACAGAGTTAAAGGCATGCATTAAGAGTGAATTGTCAAACAAGGTTAGGCAAAACAATTATTAACATCATCAGATGGTAAAAAGAGATAATTTATACTTATGTTCCTCCACTTCATTAGAGTATACTCTAATTTTTTATGATACTATAAAATGTTTAGGGGTATATTTTTTCTATATCTTTAGTACGTTTTCTATATCTTATTTTAAAATGTATGAGTGAATAGAAATTATTGTTTCATAAACACATAATAATATGAACTTATTCAGCAATTTCAAAAACAACTTAACAAATGATACACTATAAGAACTTCTGAAATGGGTAATGTCTCATGTTTAAAATAAGATTTACAAATGTGGAATAATCGCAATTTCAACTTAGAGGCCAAGTGTTCCATTTTGAAACTATTATTGTTTTCTTAGTTGACCTTCCTATTACAAATAGTACAAAGTGCAAAGAACAAGAAATATTTGAATTCTATTGTATTTGTATTAACCTCCACAAAGCCACTTGTATTAAAAATACTTAGATATCAGTATCATGTTTCCTATACTCTTTATATTCTTGAGGCAATTCATTCTTAGCAAACTTTTATAATATTGCTGTGATTCTAACACCACTCATTCACCATGGTATTGTCATTAGCAACAAATTTATTTCATATATTTCTTAAATAATTCATTCTGTTTGGTAGATTACAAATCTGCCTAAATACAATATAGATGAAAGCTAGATTTTACAAGGAACCAAAACTTGTTGAGGAATAATAACAATAATTTATGTGCAATAATTCTGCAAATTATAATTTTCTCGTTTATCCTTAGAAGTTTACATTGTACCTTGCATGTGACAAGTTTAGTTGGGCAATTGTAGTTCTTTCAAAGATAATATAAATAAGTTACCTCATTTTGAGAAATCTGAAAGTAAAGGTCAAAATTAATAAATTTGTTTTAAGTGTATTATTTTGTGTAGATGACACATACATTTTGAAAAGGTTCTTGAAATATTAATAAAGAAATGCTTTTGATTGCAGTTTTATGTAAGTTGTTCCTCTAATCCAAAAACCACTGAAATACTTTCATCAACGATGATTATGCCAAACTGCTCTAGCTTTCTTCAAGCTCCTGATGGAACATGTCAGTCAATCTGTAAAAAGTGACAATACAAATTTCTTTTGATAGACTGAAAAAAAAAACAACCCCAAAATCTGGCTGAGCACTTTACATACACTGAGTGTCACCAGTGGAGGGAGATATTGTTGTTATTTCACTTATCCTTTGAGACCAGCATGGCAGAGCAATTAAGAGAGTCAGAAAGAAGCCACGGTTCAGTTCATCCATAGCAGGGTTTTTTTTGTTTTTTTTTTTTTAAACTGGTTTTTTCCCCCCATGGAACCAAGAATGGTAGAATAATATCTGTTTTGTGTTTTTTTTTTAGAAATTTTAGATGTATGTGGAGCCTGAGATTAGATGAAGATAAAAATGACTTGCTCATTAAGCAATGAAAGGTAGATAGAAGCAGGTAAGGAAAATGGGAAGATAGTGAATAGAGAAAAAATAATTGGCAGCCCAGTCATTGCTGTCTCACTCCTACTTATTTGATTTTGCTGGATAGAATGAAAATCATTTGTCGTTGCATTTTATTTACATTAGTATGCATTAAACACTTTGGCAGTTAGCATCATTGTTTTCAAGTCTCAACCCAACACTGACTAATGTGTCAATGTTTTCATTTTCCAGTTATAGAAACTGAAGTTTGGATAAATTTAGCAACTTACCAAAGTAAGTATAAATTGGGAAAATGTAGAACTTAGCTTATTCCAAATAGCCATCTTTCTAAATCCTGGTGGCTTTCAACCATATCACAGTATGTTCAACAATTCATGCATTGAGGTACCTGGGCGAGAAAAGCTATTGTCTCAGAGAATACCAAAGGGTTTGGATGAGGGAGTCATTAGGAAGAGATCAGAGCTTGTTGTATAGTTTTATTTGGTAAATACCGATGAAGGATAGAGAAAAATATATATTATGATTATTAATTTTCCAAGGAAAAAAAGAACAACACATGAATTCTAGTACAGGAACAAACCCAAGAAAGACCCTATTTTGAGAAGAACCATACTTTATGCCAAATGTTCTGTATGCTTTTAAGAAAAGGTTTCTTATTCATAATGTGAAAATTGCCATTGTTTTATTTATATAAAACATATGGCATAAGGAATGATGCTGTGACTGAGTCAGGCCATGTGGTTCTCTTTCTCACCCAAACAGATTCATATGTTAGGCCACTTAATTTTTGTAATCCATCGCCTCAACCTTCACAGTTTATTTTCACGTTTAAAAAGTACTGATGTTGTTGCTTTTTCTGTTTTTCCCACCCTAAAATGTGTGTGTGTTGTTATCCTGTTGTGTGATAATGAGTCATCTTTGGCATATTCTGACATTTCCTTCTCACATGCCTTTCCCTATTTCAGGCCGTAATAATGGAATCATGGCAGACCCCATTGGCGTTGGTCTCTGCTGTGGTTTGTGTGAAGAACTCCTTGATTGGAGTTTTACACTGTCAACAAGTAGAGAAGTTGGCTCTGGTCCTGTCACTGTCTATTTGTTTTACGCTGTTTCTATTTTCCCTTCACACATTTCTTCAATGTAATTTCATGTGAAAATGTGGTTAGTGAGCTGTTTTACCTGTTTTTCTGGATCATCAACAGAAATATTAAGTCAGACAGAAATAAATATAGGCCTCCTTTCCATCCTACGGGATGCTGACCCTCACGGGTTTACTATTTACTATCACCCATTTTCAAACACTGCCAGTGAACTTACGAAGTATGTGCATGCTCTAGTCTAAAAATCTTGTTGGTTTTGTTACTGAAATTTAAAATGTGCTATAATTTGACATAAACATTAGAAGGAAAGATAATTGCACTCCTTTTACAGAATTAAAGTTGATTTCTAGGACTGGGAAGCAGTTGTCTCCACCACACCATGCAGGTTTGGCTGGACAATTTTAAAAGTGCACAAAATAGTTGAATCTTGGGTCAAATGCATTTTCCAGTATTCAAGTTTTTATAGTTGTGTTTTACTGAAAGAAAATTCAAATGTTTCTTAAATATATTAAAAATCTAAGATAAATATAAAATAGCAATAGGTTCTTTTTTCGAAAAGATCTACCAAAGTTTTTATTGTCAAATTCCCAGATTAGGTAATATTTTTTCATATTAATTATATATTCATGATTCTTTCAGTGCACACAATATTCAATATTAATTATATATTCAATATTAATTATATATTCATGATTCTTTCAGTGCACACAATATTCTTTCAGTGTACACTGTAGGTATGCTGTCAATATCTGTAGATGGTGTTAATTTAACACAAGTGATAATTGCCAAATGTGGCTCCCAAAGTTGTAGAAAATGACCATTCAGATTCATCCTACAAAAACTTAATAAGTGAACCATAATAGAATTTTACTGGTAAATAATCATAAAGGTTTTATTTAGACCAACATTGTTAGGTTTTGCTTTTAAGACACCAATCTGCAACAGAAAATTGGATAGATTAGTATAGATTGAAATGCTACATATCAGACTAGAACTTGGCTCTTCAGACTTCCAGAACTCTGACATGCCCTACATATATTGCTATAGCTGAAAAGCATATATGTTGTTTTTCTATGGCTGTGTTCCTATGACCACAAACTCTGTGGTTTTATATGCCCATGTTCATTGTCTCACAGTCTGGACAGTGTAGCTGGCTGCCCTTCTCATGGTCACAAAGGCTGCATTAGGGAGGTCGGCCCAAAAACATTCACACGCAGAGGCTCAACTAGGGAAGAATCTGCTTCTAAAATGATTCACATTGTTGGTGGAAGTCATTTCCTAGTGAATGTGGAACTGAGGACATTGGATTTCTGCTGACCTTCTGCTACAGGTCATCCTCGGGTCTTAGAAATTGCTGGAAGTTTCTGGAGGTCACTCATAGGTCATGGGCACGAAAGCTTCCTTGGCAAGAATGCTTACTTGATCAAGCTAGCAAAGGCAGTATCTCACCTCAGAGAAGTCCCTGTTCCTATTTTAAGGACTTTCAACTGATTAAGTCAGTCCAACACAAAGTAATCTCCATTTTGATTATCTTAAATAGAGCTGATTGGTGAATTTAATTATATCTGCAAAATCTCATCACCTTTGTCATCTTCTAGTAGCTAAAGAAAGTCACAGAACCTGTCCACACTGAACAGGAGTGACTCTAAAAGGTGTGAACACCAGGTCCTGGAACAAACATTGTGACTCTAAAACATGCCCAGTAGAGCTTGTTACTAAGGATTCAAGCTATAAACCAGCAATTCATCGAAACTATGGCAACTACATCACACACAGAAAGCACAAGGGAGCTTTCAACTTTTTTTCTAGTGTTTCAAAAATTCTTCCTCTTTGCACATTCTCTGTTTTCAAAACTTGAACTCCTTCAGCTTTATTTGTGATCTCTTTCCTTTTTAATTTTGGGAATTTTAGAATGTCTCTTCTGCTTTTTCTTTATTCTTTCTTTGTTTCTCTGAGTCAACTGAGTCAACCCCATCATGTTATTTTAGATCCACTTTGCTCAGAAGAAATACAGAATCCTCACATGCAGGTGACACATATATTCCCACTGAAGAGTAAAACATCATGTCAAATTAATTCTCAATATATTCTAATTAACTGATCATTAAACTATTGCCTTAATGTGAACTAAGTACACAAACTTAAGGATCTACTTTCATGAGAAACAGCAATTGTATTTTGTGGTATCTGAGCACAAGAAGATAAATGTTTTCCAGGTATCAGGGTTAACCAACATCTGGATAAATGCTTGATGTTGTAAATTAACTATTTTAAAATGCTGACTTATTTTTCCCTACAAGTTACTTGAGAACCAACAATCGCTCTCAAATGTGATTTTTAACCTCTAATCAATCTCTGTGGTATTATTCAATTCTGGGCAAAATAGTTCTGACACTAGAAGTTCTAGAATTCTCTCTTCTCTGCAATAATGTAATAGCCCTTAGTCTGGAGAATATGTATCACATATTTATTATTAGACTTCGTTGACCGCTGCCTGCTTTTGAAAGAAGAGTTATGGCTCTTTAAGCTTTTCCCAGTATCATTTATAGTAACCCATCCTTATTGTAAATTCATGAAATTTAGTGGAATGTAGTCAATGGATTTAATAAATGTTCAGGTTTTCAAGCATGGTTCATAGTGTTTTCAAATTAATATCGTGAAACAAAGAAGATTATAGAAACTCTTTCACCATTTGTTATTAAGTGGTTCTAGTTACTGGTAGTTATACTGACCTCTGTGACAGGAACGTGGAAGGAAATGTTTTATTAATGATTGAAGAGCACTTTGAAAATGTAAAGTGCCACATAAATGCTAAATTATTCCTGACATAAGGAACTAGACAATGCCAGCTGTCCTGGCAATAAATGTCAGATCGTGGGATTATTTCTGGAAAGAAGCTATTGTCTAATTTCTGTCCCTTCTGCCTTTTTGAAAGAGCTAAGGTTATTCCTTTGCTATTAGTAAAATGTGACAAACTCTACAGACTTTCTGTTACTTTTGAATACTTAGGAAGATCAAAATATTGTTAAGTTAATAATCAAGGAAGAAAAGTACCAGAACTAGAAATAGTAATGATGTGAAATTTCAAAAAAATATAGAAATATGGAGTATCATAACCATGAAGGAGTTAAAGATTTCTGTTCAATCTAATGCATACTTGTTTACAAAGATGTGCTGTCCACAGACCAGTTGTTACAACAGTGAGATAAGCATCTGAAAGAGCAAAGAAAGTACCAGGAGGTGACATGTGACACATAAAGTTTATTGAAAAATATTTACAGGCAAGATCAGTGTTGACACACTGGACTGATAGCACCTCTCCCTCATGGTGCTTCACCAAGTAGTGCCTCCATCTCTCACGATAGTACTCCAGGAAGATCAGTGGCTAGAGGATGGATAAAGAGTTCCTCTATCCTTTCAGAATGTAGCATTTTCCTTCCAGTGGAACTTTGTCCTCTGGCAGTCAGCTGGTGAGTGGCACTTACTCTCTCCATAGTGCTCTCAATTCTGCACCAGAAAGACAGAGAGAGTGGTTTTACAAGTTAGGCAACCAGGGCAGTGAAATTACTAGCTTAGTTTGCTTTGTCTCATTGTATGATCAGCATCTCAATGAACTTGGCATGCATGCAAAATCAACTTTGTACAGATAACACTGACTTCCCTGTTCCTCATCACATGAGAAAGCAAGCCAGTGACCTGCAAGGCAATATACATCTGGACATTCTTGTCCAGTTTCACTCTCATTGTTCCCATAACTTGGCTAACTTGGGAAGAGAGAGAGTGTTTTTAAAGGATGTGATTTTTTGTGTCCTTCTTTTTACAAGGATGACACAGAAGATCATAAAATCAGGATTGGGGTGCCAGGCATGGTGGCACTACAATCCCAGTTATCTGGAAAGGTAATACAGGAGGATCACAAAATTGAGGCCAGTCTGAAAAACTTAGCAAGTCCTTGTCTCAACAAAACAAAATTTAAAAGGGTTAGGAGTTCAGTTCAGCAACTGAGCATTTGCCTAGTATGCATGAGTGCAGGTGGCCCTCAGTGCAATCCCCAGTACCAAAGGCAAAAAGAAAGAAAGAAAAAGAGAAAGAGAGAGAGAAAGAAAGAAAGAAAGAAAGAAAGAAAGAAAGAAAGAGAAAGAAAGAAAGAAAGAAAGAAAGAAAGAAGGAAGGAAGGAAGGAAGGAAGGAAGGAAGGAAGGAAGGAAGGAACCTAACCCTTGGCTGAAAGGTCTCTGTGTATCTGTTTGCATGTATGTGAGGAGGAAGATAAGCACTATCTACTCAGGGAGGGGACATGATCAAGTCTGCTGGTGTGGATGTGATAACCCCATGAATCTCTTTTCTTTCTGTCTTTTGGAGGCCTATGTGTAATAGCAAATTTGTCATCCATTAATAAAAATAGGCCTTATCAATATGCATAGTACATGCTCAAGTCTTCTGATAAGAATGTAATTGAGAAAAGTACTGCTTAGATAGACACAAAAGCAAAGAAAAGACAGCCAACTACAACGTTCTTTGTCAAGAACCACATTCATATTAAAAGAAA
The DNA here is from genome assembly GCA_020662805.1 of Glaucomys volans. Classification (NCBI taxonomy): domain Eukaryota; kingdom Metazoa; phylum Chordata; class Mammalia; order Rodentia; family Sciuridae; genus Glaucomys; species Glaucomys volans. Next base: position 67,160 of record JAJEJO010000867.1, read on the forward strand.
GACTCATGATGAAAATAGACAAGAACAAAATAGGAACAGACACTATAAGAAAATTTATAAATATGATAGAAATTCTTTAAAAATACTGCAAACATTAAGTATGTAAATAAATAAACAAACAAACCCCAAACTGAGGTTTAGAATATAAAGCATGATGACTCTGCTGAAATCTAAACTGCAAGGCAAGCTGAAATACTGGTAGGAATATATCCTAAATGGAGAATCAGGAGATGTAATAAAGTGTCAATGAGAGTTCTATCAGGCTAGAGGCAAAGATGAAGTAAAGCAAGAAATCCAAATAATTCCTAAAGCTGAAAAAGATTTGCTATCCAAAATTGCATAGAACAAGTGATATTAAAATAATAAAAAATAAGCATTTGAAAAGTATTCTGATAATGTTTGAGAGCTTTAAGAATAAAGAATATATTCCCCAAATTTTTAATATTTGAGGAGGAAAAAAACATGGTAAATCATATAGAAACATATATCAAACTGCTATAGTGCTATAATTGGCAAATTTATGGATGTCATTTGATGAAGAAATGTCCTTTATCATTGCTTAGTAAAAATCACTTTAAAGCAAAATTTAATAAATAGGACATTTAACTGTCTTGGCAGTTAAGTTTAATTTTTTGAGGAAGGAAAAGATACCTAAATATGTCTAACTTGTATCCTTTATCCAAAAAAAAAGTCACTTGAGAAAAATATCATGTTCATTAAGGAAGTAAATGAAGAGAGGTGCTGCAGGAAAAACAAAAACAAAAACAAGAACAACAAAAAACTAGCATTTATATGAAGGAAGATGGCAGGGGTCTCCCAGGTGGCTATCTCCAGACATATACAGGCCTCTGTGAAATGTGTACAATGAACAAAACTGTTGTAAATATGACACTGTGGTAAAAACATATAGTTATATTTCCATTTGCAGAAAATACAGCAGATAGAACCTCTACAAACAGCACAAACAGCCCAAACCAACCAAAGAATGAACATGAAGACACAGAGCTATAGTTGAGAATGGACATATAAAATTCATTGCATCAAAGAAGAGAGAATCAATTCAATGCTAAAAACATTGCTATCAAGTATCTGGGAACTACTTAAAATTACCCTTAATGAAAAAATTAGCAATAAACAGAATGAAGTTATTTTGAATCTGGTTACTATAAATCAGACTTATGCATCTTTAACATTTTAAGGCAACATGTATTTGAAAAATGACAACATTGTAGTTTTGGTACCAGATATTAATGTAAGTGCTGTTTCAAATGTTGCTAATTTGTGTAACATGGAAATAGAGACAAAAAGGAAAGAAACTTCAAGAATAGTACATTGTGTTACATTTAAATAATGTTAAATGTTACATGAAACATCAAAGCTTATCATGAGCAAACTGAATATTCACCTCCACAAACTCATACAACCCTCTGAAACAACTTGAGAAAACATTCTATTAAGCTAACTGTGTAGAAACCTAAGGAACAAGCAATCTGTAGAATTGTACTTTGAGAAACGTCTGGGATAATTTCCAAGTGGGGATGAGTTTGATAAGAAAACAGCAAAATTAATTGAAAAGTTTTTTAAATGGAAGTTAAACTCACACTTCATCAGCCCCATTCCATGCTGCCTGGAGACAATTTCACTTCTGCATAGCAGAGGACTAAATTTTATTCTCTGAGAGATTGATAACAGCCCTGGATTGTAAGCCTGCAGATCCGTCTTAGGGGAATGCTTACATGCCACATATTATAAATGTTGGGATCCACAGACACCTTTCCATGCCAGGATTCTTGGCTGTTTCAGAGTAAGGTAGCTAGGGGAATGTTCTTCCAAAGCTGGGTATTGAGAAGAGTTCTCCATATGACCTCACTGGTTCAAGAGATATGACTAAAGATTCTGACACTAAGAGTTCCCCAATGAAATGGCTCTGCCAGCTAATAATTCAATAAAAAAAAAAGAAAAGAAAAAAGAAAGAAAAAAGAAAAGAAGTCACATCTCTGTGTGCAGCATTTTCAACAGTATTTGTAAATTCCACATTTTTAAAGATTAGAAAACAACTCAAGATCAATATAAACTTATTTTAAATGTATTCAAAAAGTAAAACAGACCAAAACCTGTATGCAATAGATTGATACTAACAAACAAAAGTGAGTAAAAGAACAGATGCTATGCAGAGAGATAATTTTAAAATGGATGGCTTTGAACATTAAAAAAAATATAGCATTAATGAATTAAAAAATGCATACTATTAAAAAATAGGCAGAGTACAAAATGGCATTTAATGCACATTAAATAAATAAAATTATACAGATAAAATTTCCCATAAAATAGAACAAAAATCAAATGAAATGGGAATTAGTAGAATGCAAAAAGAAAATCAGACACCTTCCTCTCAGTTTGCAGATTACACAGAAAAAAAAGTAGAAGTTCTAGAAAAAGAAAAGAGAACACAGAAAATTGAATCAGTTCTCAGAGCAAATAATAAAAGAAGAGGATGATTGACAAGGCACAGAGGGTGCCCACAGATAAATCAATGGAGATCCACAAAAATATATCACATAACATTGCAGACAAGAAGCAACAGGATTTGACCCAGACAACACTCTACCCTGACACACTTTTTCCTCTGCTTCCAGGGCAGGTCAGTCTCCTTGATTATCTCTCACACTCTGGAAACTCAATCTGTCTCTTTTCCTAGTTCCTTCTCTTCTCCTGATTTCATTCTGTTGGAGTGTCCAGGGCTTAATGCTCAGATTTTTTACTTTTCTATTTTCATTTCCTTGGTATCACAGGTTAAACCTGTATGTTAACTACCCAAACTGGATTTGTAGTACAGGCCTTTGTCTCAGCTTCAACCTTCACCTGTTCCTACTCAGCATGTCAAATCAACATGTCTGGAAGTGAAATCCAAATTTCCTTCCTTATTTTAATCTGTTGTTCTTACGGCCATTCCTGTCTCATTTGATGGTAACAGTCTTTTCCAGAGTTCAGCACAGAAACCAGGATGTTAGCTGTTTTCATTGCTGTGACCAAAAGACCTGAGAACAACAATCTAGAGGAGGAAAAGTATAGTTTGACTCAAGATTTCAGAAATTCAGACCCTGGTCAGACAATTATAGTACTTTGGGTCTGAAGTGAGGCGGGGCATCATTTTGGAAGGGACTGGAAGAGAAGAGTTGCTCAGCACATAACAACTGGGGGGGGGGGGGGGAGGGAGAGAGAGAGAGAGAGAGAGAGAGAAAGCCACAGGAGAACATATAATCCATGCCCCCAGTGACCTACTTCCTCCTTCCACATTCTAACCTGCCTACATTTATCCCCCAGTATTCCATTCAAATTGGTAATACATCAAATAGGTTAATCACTGATTAGGCTACAGTCCTCATAATCAAATCTTTTCACCTCTGAACACTACTGCATTGTCTATTTCAGGAGCTTCTTGGGGGACACCTCATATTCAAACCACAACAACACTCTTTCCTTTTTCATATCCAACCCTGTAGAAAATTCTGTTGCTTACGCTCACAATGCCTCTAGATCTGAGAAATTCCTACCATCCTGACTGCCAACCCTTGGCCTGTTCTTCCACCATCCCTATTTATTATGATCTTATCAGAATTCCTAATCTTTCCCCTGTAACCTAACATTCTATTTTTAACAGAGTATCCAGATTTTTTTTTTAAAGTCTGATGATTTATCTCTTCTATTCAACACTGCAGTGGTTTCCAAGTCTAACCATAGTAGTAACCAAAGCTCTCACAATAGTCTTCTACAGGGTCTGATCTTTCTTCATTTTCTCCATCAACCCACCCACTGCTAGCCTGTTTTCTACTCTCAGAAAGCTAACCTTTTGTTAAATTCTCAGTCAGAGGATATCCTAATGTGCTCTCTGCCTGAAATTATTTTTCAACATATTTGCATAGCGAATTTTTCAATTCTATGCACAACTTTCTCAGTGAATACTTTGACATAGAGGTCTTATACAACCTGGTGCCCTGTTTGAATTGTATTCTACCTTTCCTACCATTGCCATTTTCCTTTTTTATTTTGGATGTGGTAATTATAGTTTTTGTTGTTGAGTGCATAAGCACCATTTTTATTATGCACCTATATACTCATAATATTTGTTAATTTACTTATTTCTTGCATATTTTGTTTATATTCTTCTCTTTAGTGTAAACTCCATAAAGTAGAACATTTTAATCTATTTTTGCATTCCAGTGGATCCAGAGGCTTATAATATTCTTCACCATATATTAGCACCCACTAATTAAATGAAAGTAGGAAGGATTGCTGGGCAAATTCTTGTAGTTACAACAATATACCTACCCTACAGATTTTTTTTTTTTTTTTTGGTATTGGGGATTGAACTGAGGGTCACTTGACCACTAAGCCACATCCCCAGCCCTATTTTATATGTTTATTTAGAGACAGGGCCTCACCAAGTTGCTTAGTACCTCGCTTTTGCTGAGGCTGTCTTTTTTTAAAATTTTCTTTATTTCTATCTTTTATATTTAGTTGTACATGACAGTATTTTTTCACATTTTTTTGTACACAAGTGGGGTAAAACTTTTCATTTCTATGGTTGTACACAATGTAGATTCACATGATTCATGTAATCTTACATATACATAGGGTAATACTGTCTGTCTCAGTCTACTATCTTTCCTTCCCCCAGTCCCTCCCATCCCATTTTCCTCTACACCATCCAAAGTTCCTCCTTTCTTCTCTTGTTTCCCCTACCACTCCCCCCACCACTCCATTATGTATCATCATTCACTTTTCAGAAAAGACATTCAGCTTTTGGTTTTTTGGACTTGGTTTATTTCACTTAGCATGATATTCCTCAACACCATCCATTTACCAGCAAGTGCCATAACTTTATTCTTCTTTATGGTGGAATAATATTCCATTGAGTATATATACCACAGTTTCCTTATCCATTCACCAATTGAAGGGCATCTAGGTTGGTGTCACAATCTACCTATTATGAATTGAGCAGCTTTGAACATTGATGTAGCTGCATCAATGTTCTTTGCTGATTTTAAGTCCTTTGGGAGTGGGATAGCTGGGTCAAATAGTAGGTCCATTCCAAGTTTTCTGAGAAATCTCCATACTGCTTTCCAGAGTGACTGCACAAATTTGCAACTCCATCAGGACTGTATGAGTGTGGTTTTTTTTCCACATCCTCACCACTACTTATTATGACTTGTGTTCTTGATAATAACCATTCTAATTTAAGTTACATGAAATCTTAGAGTGGTTTTAATTTGAATTTTTCTAATTACTAGAGATGATGAGCACTTTTTCATGTATTTGTTGATCACCTGTGTACCTTCTTCTGTGAAGTATCTGCCCAGTTCCTTAGCCCATTTATTGATTGGGTTCTCTGGATTTTTGATGTAAAGTTTTTTAAGTTCTTTATGAATTTTGGAGATCAGTGCAAAGTGTGTGGGGAAAAGATTTTTTCCTACTCTGTAGGCTTTCTTTTCACATTATTGATTGTTTCCTTTGATGAGAAAAAGCTTTTTAGTTTGAATCTGTCCCATTTATTGATTCTTGCTTTTATTTCTTGAGCTCTGGGGGGTCATGTTAAAGAAGTCTGGTCCTAAGCCAACATGATGATGATTTGGCTCTACTTTTTCTTCTGTTTGGTGAAGGGTCTCAGATCTGATTCCTAGATCCTTGATCCACTTTGAGTTACATTTTGTACAGGGTGGGAGATAGGGGTTTATTTTCATTGTACTGCATATGGTTTTCCAGTGTTGCCAGCTTGAAAAGGCTATCTTTTCTCCATTGTATGTTTTTGTCACCTTTGTCTAGTATGAGATAACTGTACTTATGTGGGTTTGCCTCTGTGTCTTCTATTCTGTATCTTTGGTCTACCTGTCTATTTTGGTGTTGATATCATGCCGTTTTTGTTACTATTGCTCTATAGTAGAGTTTAAGGTCTGGTATTGTGATACCTCCTGCATCACTGTACCTGCCCAGGGGCGCTTTGGCTCTTCTGGTCTTCTGCCAGATGAATTTCATGATTGCTTTCTGTATTTCTATGAGGAATGTCATTGGAATTTTAATTGGAATTGTGTTAAATCTGTATAGTGCCTTTGGAAGTACGGTCATTTTGATAATATTAATTCTGCCTATTCAAGACTATAGGAGATCTTTCCATCTTCTAAGGTCTTCCTCAATTTCTTTCTTTAATGTTCTGTAGTTTTCACTGCAGAGATCTTTCACCTCATTTGTTAGATTGATTCCAAAATTTTTTTTTTTGAGGCTATTGTGAACAGTGTTGTTTTCCTCATTTCTCTTTCAGATGATTCATCACTTATGTATATAAATGCATTATATTTATGTGTGTTTTTGAATTCATTTTTTAGAATTCATTTATTAGATCTAGAAATTTCCTGGTGGAGTTTTTTGGATCCTTAAATATAGAATCATGTCATTGGCAAATGGTGACATCTTGAATTCTTTTTTTCCTATTCATATTCCTTTAATTTCTGTGGTCTATCTAATTGCTCTGGCTAATATTTTAAGCACGATGTTGAATAGAAGTGGTGATAGTGGGCATCTTGTTCCAGTTTTTAAAAGGAATGCTTTCAGTTTTTCTTCATTAAGAATGATGTTGGCCATGGGCTTAGCATAAATAGCCTTTGCAATGTTGAGGTATGTTCCTACCATCCCGATTTTTCTAGTGTTTTGAGCATGAAGGGGTGTTGTATGTTGTCAGATGCTTTCCCTGCATCTATTGCAATAATCATATGATTCTTAACCTTAAGTCTATTGATACAATGAATTACATTTATTGATTTCTGGATGTTGAACCAATCTTGCATCCCTAGAATAAGCCCCACTTGATGGTGGTACACTATCTTCTTAATATGTTTTTGTATGCAAATTGCCAGAATTTTGTTATGGATTTTTGCATCTGTATTCATCAGAGATATTGGTCTAAAGTTTTCTTTCCTAGATGAGTCTTTGTCTGGTTTTGGTATCAGAGTGATACTACCTTCTTAGAATGAATTTGGAAGGTTTCCCTCCTTTTCTATTTCATGAAATGCTTTCAGGAGTGTTGGTATAAGTTCATTTTTGAAGGTCTTGTAGAACTCCACTGAGAATCCATCTGGTCCCAGGCTTTTCTTGGTTGGTAGGCATTTGATGGCTTCTTCTATTTCATTGCTTGAAATTGGTCTGTTTATTGTGTATGTCCTCCAGGTTAAGTTTGGGAAGATCATAGGTCTCCAGAAATTTGTCGATGTCTTTGGGATTTTCTATTTTGTTGGAGTATAGATATTCAAAGTAGCTTCTAATTATGTTCTGTATTTCAATGGTGTCTGTCATGATATTTCATTTTTCCTCAAGAATGTTAGTAATTTGAGTTTTCTTTCTCCTTCTCTTCATTAGTGTGGCTAAGGGCTTATCTGTTTTGTTTACTTTTTCAAAGAACCAACTTTTTGTTTTGTCAATTTTTTGAATTGTTCCTTTTGCTTAATTTCATTGATTTCATCTCTTATTTTAATTATTTCCTGTCTTCTTCTACTTTTGGTGTTGTTCTGTTCTTCTTTTTCTAGGGCTTTGAGATGTAATGTTAGGTCATTTAGTTGTTGACTTTTTATTCTTTTCTTGAATGTGCTCAATGCAATGAATTTTCCTCATAGTACTGCTTTCATAGTGTCCCAGAGATTTTAATATGTGGTGTCGTCATTCTCATTTACCTCTGAGAATTTTTTTATCTCCTCCCTGATGTTTTCTGTTATCCATGCTTTATTCAATAGCATATTATTTAGTCTGCAGGTGTTGGAGTAGTTTCCGTTTTTTTATTTTGTCATTGATTTCTAATTTCATTCCATTTTGATCTGGTAGACTACAAGGTAGTATCTCCTTTTTATTTTTCATTTACTAAGTGCTGCTTTGTAGCGTAACGAGGTCTATTTTAGAGAAGGATCCATGTGCTGCTGAGAAAAAGGGTATTTGCTCATTGATGAATGGAATATTCTTTATATGTCTGTTAAGTCTAAGTTATTGATTGTGTTATTGAGTTCTATGGTTTCTTTGTTTAGTTTTTTGTTTGGAAGATCTATTCAGTGCTGACAGTGGTGTGTTAAAGTCACCCAGAATTATTGTGCTGTAGTCTATTTGATTCCTGTAATTGAGAAGAATTTGTTTTATTACATGGATGTGCCATTATTGGGGGCATAAATATTCATGGTCGTTATGTTTTCTTGATGTATGGTTTTCTTAAGCAGTATGAAATGACCTTCTTTATCCCTTCTGACTAACTTTGGTTTGAAGTCCCCTTTTTCTGATATAAGGATGGAAACTGCCACTTTTTACTGAGTCTCTATGTGTGGTATGTTTTTTCCCATCCTTTCACCTTTAATCTGTGGATGTCCTTTTCTATGAGATAAGTTTATCAAAGGGGCATATTGTTGGGTCTTTCTTTTCAATCCAGTCTGCCAGTCTATGTCTTTTGATTGACGAGTTTAGGCCATTAAAGTTTAGGGTTATTATTGAGATAGGATTTGTTTTCCCAGTCATTGTGGCTTAGTTGTGGTTTTTAACTTATTTCTCCTTTGACTGACTTTTCCTTTAAGATAGTTCCTCCCTTTGTTGACTTACATTGTTGTTTTTCATTTCTTCCTCATGGAATATTTTGCTGAGAATGTTCTGTTGTGCAGGTTTTCTATGTGTAAATTCCTTTAACTTTTGTTTATCATGGAATGATTTTATTTTGTTTTCAAATCTGAAGGTTAGTTTTGCTGGTTTTAAGATTCTTGGTTGGCAACCATGTTCTTTCAGAGCTTGAAATACATTGTTCCAGGCCTTTCTACCTTTTAGGGTCTGAGCTGAGAAATCTGCTGATATCCATATTGTTTTCCCCCTCCATGTACTCTGATGCTTTTCTCTTGCAGCCTTTAAGATCCTATCTTTATTTTGTATGTTAGGCATTTTCATTATAATGTGTCTTGGTGTGGATCTGCTGTAATTTTGTGCATTTGGTGTTCTGTAAGCCTCATGTAGTTGAATTTCCATTTCATTTTTCAGCTGCATTTTCATTTTGGGAAATTTTCTGATACTATTTCATTGAATAAATTGTTCATTCTTTTGGTTTGTATCTCTGTGCCTTCCTCAACCCTGAAAAATTCTTAAATTTGCTCTTTTCATGATATTCCATAGTTCTTGTACATTTCATTCATGATTTCTTATCATCTTCTCTGGGCAGATTTATTTTCAAGATTTGATATTTTGTCTTCATTGTCTGAGGTTCTATCCTCCAAGTGATCTAGTCTGTTGGTGATTCTTTCCATTGAGTTTTTATTTGGTTTATTTTTTCCTTCATTTCAAGGATTTCTGTTTGGTGCTTTTTCAGAATCTTTATCTCTTTGTTGAGGTGATCTTTTGCTTTCTGCAGTTGCTCTTTCAACTACCTATTGGAGTGATCAATCATTGTCTGAATTTGGTCTTTTATCTCATCCTTTGCTTCATGAATCATTTTAATCATATATATATTCTGAACTCCTTTTCTGACATTTCTTCTACCATATTATCATTGTTTTCTATTAGTGTAGAATCTTGGTTTGTTTGGAACACTTATTTCCCTTGTTTTTTTCTTGTTTTTCATATATCTTCCCCTGTAGCAATGCAGATGTGGGGTATTGCCCTATAGGCTTAGAGTGACCCTTCGGGTTTCCAAAACCTCTTCTTTAAGCGGAAGATCAATATCGCAACACCCAGCAGAGACAATAGGCAATCATAAACCAAATAGTCCCTATGAAGATGTTATCAATATTGTCATAATAAACAGAGAGGATGAGTTCAATTATTATCTACAGTATAACAAATAGATTTGCAATGAGGACTGCCATTTCTAATGGAGGACAAAGAGGACGGGGAGGAGTGTAGGATGTAACAGTTAATGGGATAAGAAAAGAGTATAAAGAAGTTCTAGATCGTAGGAAGAGTGAAAGTGTAGTCCGAAGAAGTTTGTTGTTAGCAAGAGAAAAGGGAGAAAGAGATTCTGAGAAAATAGGTAAACAAAAGGAAAATAGAGAGCAAGAAAAATAAAGAAAAACAAAAATTTTCAAAAAGGAGGAAAAATATCTACACTGTAACAGTCATATACTATTCGAATCTCCTAGTCTTCAGCAACCTGAGGCATGAGAGGTACCTGAAAATGAGCTTCAAGTCTCCAGCAGGTGTCTTGTGATGGAATTGCCTCATCTAATGACAATTTCCACTTCTAGGATAATCCAAGATGGCTGCACTGGCTTCCAAACTTGTTTGCAAATGGGGAGATGCAGCACAGGGCATGGGTGCAGAGTCTGTGTGGGGTATGGTCCATCAGGCTGGGCCTCTGGAGGTGGGGCACAGTCAGTCAGGCCTAGAGGTCCTGAAGGTGGGGTGGGGTCAATTGGGCTGTAGGGTCCTAGAGACAGGATGCAGTCAGTCAGGCTGGGGGTCCAGAAGGTGGGGTGTAGTCTGTCAGGCCGGGATTCTGGGGGCAGGGTTTGGTCAGTTGGGCCGGGAGTCCTGCAGGTCATGGATGTTTTCCTAAAATGGTGGCAGTCATGTGTAATCAAACTTGCGGGTAGAGTGACAGTGGACTTCCAGCCAACAGCAGGCAGCTGGCAATCCACTGATGGTCTGCAGGCAGTCTGCAGGCTACTGGCACTTGATCAGCAGGTGGACCTCGGGTGGTGGATGATGGGTAGGTAAAAGGCAGGGGATGGGCAGGCCAGAGGCAGGCAAACAGGCAAGTGGCAGATGATAGACGTCATTCAGTGAGCAATCTGCACTCAAAATGTATTCGATATGTTGGCAGACTATAGGTGATCGAGGTAGACAAATGGGATAAACAGCAGGGGATCTATGAGGAGCAAAGACTGCCTCACAGAGATTTTTCTCTGCTTGAATCCTGAGTTACAGAGCAACAAGCAACAGAGTCTTCCTCTAGCCCACCATCTTGGATGTATCTGCTGAGGCTTTCTTTGAACTTGCAATCCTCCTGCCTCAGCCTCCTGAGTCACTGGGATTATAGACGTGCACCTGGTTTACCTACATAATTTTTATGTAATGAAATTTGTAATATATTATCTTTCAGAAGTTCAAAAGATGAAAAGTCAGACAGTATAACAAAGGAATAGAAAAAACAGACTAAATAAAAATATTTTATGGGCTGAGGATATAGCTCAGTTGGTAGAGTGCTGCCTTCAAGCACAAGGCCCTGGGTTCAATCCCCAGCACTGCCAAAAAAAAAAAAATAATAATTTATGGATAATGACTGAAATAGACAAAATAAGATTAGTAACATAAGAATGTAATTTAGAGATTAGAAGAAAATAACTAAAGAGTTGAAAGTTATAGAAATTCTGCTATTTTTATAACAAGTCTTATAAACTACAAAATTAGTTATGTGCAAAGGTAACAGAAGTGAACGTTAATTTTAAGAAATAATTCCATTCAATGCAAGTTTGGAAATTAATATTATAACTTTCAAACATATATGGGCTTAGCCATGGAGAGATGCCAATACAATTAAGTTAAATTTCCATCTTCAATCATAGGGGTTAGTACTCCAATATAAAATGTATAAATGAAAAGTAGTGGTATTATATCATATGGAGCCAATCCTCAGGAAAACTAAATGAAGAAACTGAAGCAGGAAATAAATGAACCACAAAGTTTGGAAGGAAATATAACTTGAAGAATGGTACAAAGGAATGGATAGTCATACAGCATACTATTTTTTGTAATGGCTAAACTAGTTCATACTAGATGAAATGTACCATGATATTAAAGTGTGAACTCAATAGGACAAAATAGAAATACCTTTATCCCACCTGATCCTTTTCTGTCATTTAATATAAACTCACCTTCCCTATATCCTAACATTTCAAATATAAAAACAATCTTATGCTTATTATTCATAATCAAAAGAAGCATAGGAAAAGCCAAAGGCTACTCAGCTGCAATGATGTTTCTTCATCAAGTGAATCCCACTTTCTGATGACATCAATCATGTGACTTCTTCTTACTATATCCATAGGTTTGAGTGTAGGAAGTCTTGTGGAAGATTTGGTGTAGGCATTTGCCTTCAAGGCTTGGAGGACAATAGTCTAGCTTTTGAGTTCCTCTTCAGAGTTCATTTTGTCTTCAACCTAGGTGGTGAATTCAAAATTAGTAAAAGCAAAGAAAAAAAATCCTCATGACATTTACTACCCATTGTTAACACAGGTGAAATATATGAGGAGGGAAAAATGCAGGCATGACATCACCATGTTTTGTTCTTCATTTATTCTTACATCCTAACATTTGTCTTTTAACCTTAGTATTGTTGGGAAAGTAGAGTTTGGGCTTGATTATTATTTGAAAAATAATAATTATTAATAATTATTATTGATTATTATTTGAAAAAAATCATGAATTCATATTTTAGGACCCTGCTTCAGTCCTTTATTTTCTTTTTTAGCTTTTTGCAGCAGCTGGTTCTGTACAGATCTTCCTTGCCTGGAAAGATATGCCTTTAATATTTCATTCTAGTTCTGGTGACTGCTTTAAAGTCTTGACAAGGTCACTCTTATATTTTGATGGAGCAATTTCATATCTCTATTCTGTGATGGTTTGGAAGCAGACCTAGATTTCCTAATCTAGATATTTGCCCTGACTTTCATGTTTCTCCTAAATTCCATGACATTTATGAAGATGGGGTTAAGGAATGCAACTTCCTGTCAAATATTCATGTTTTCTAAAGGGGGTGTGTAAAAGTGTCCAATTTATGCACACTTTGTTTCAATTCCCTCATCTATAAAGTGGGATAGTTCTATCTACCTCAGAATTATCATGAAGATGAAATAAATTAATGTATGAAAGATGTTTAAAACTGCTTTGATCATTTTTAGGATTATTTCTAACAGTATCATTGTTCTATTTGGCTTTATTCCTGTAATGGAACATGTAAGTCCTCCCTCAGTATTCACAGGGGATTCACTCCAGGGCAAAGGTACCAGTGTGTGAATGCTTATGTCCCTGACATAAAATGGTGCAGTTTCTATATAACCTAAACATTTCTTCCTATATGCCTTAATCACCTCTAGATTATTTGTGATACCTAATAAAATGTAAAATTCCATGGAACATAGTATCTACATTGTATGTTTAAGAAAAATGACAAGGAAATGTCTATAGGTTTGGCACAGATGCTATTTTTAAAAAATATTTTCAATGGTTTGCTGGTTGTATCAATGGGTATAGAAGCCACAAGTTAGGAGAGTCAGCTGTGTTTGCTCTCTGAATTTTAGTTAATGCTTTAATTCTACCCATCACAGATATGTTTATGCTTACTTTACCTGGTATCTCAGAGACTGAGGTTAAAATGTTTTCTATAGTGAATCAACTAAGTGTAATAAGGGCATTATGATAATTACTCTTTGAAGTTTAATGCAATGAAATATATAGAAAACAGTTTGGTAAGTGTTAACTTGGAAAAAGGAATTCCAGGCTAACAAACTTCGATTAATATATGTAAAATTATAGAAGGTTTTCCCACTGAGGGGATATAAAAAAGTCAAATGACAAAAACATTTCAAGTAAAAATTGATAGATCTTTGGAGGAAAATGTGACTCTGAAATTCTACTTTCATTACATGAGGAAATAAAAAAAGAATGATGGTTATAGTGAAGCAGGGCAAATGATTTAATTAAGTGTGAGGTGCTCACGGTAGAGATATCAAAAATATTTTAAGAAACACTAGATAATGATTGTAGTTCAAGTTAGGGTGGACGACTGGATAACAGATTTTAAATAGATGTTAGAGATGGGTCTGACACAGTTACATTCTTGCTGGTATAAGGTGTTACATTTGCTGTGGTGGATGGATAAGTTGATGTATAAAAGACTGACACAGTTTTCTATGCCTGTATAATATACTACAAAACATAATGGCTTAAACCAAAACCAGAAAAGATTATTTTATTTTATGCTTCTGTGGACTGACTAGGACTCATGGTTTACTTCTTGACTGGAGATTCTCACAGCTGTTTCACTTGAAAACTGGGATTCAATTCCTTTGCAAGTTTGGTATGGATAGACATCCAGGTTATTTCACTCCCATTGCTGAGGGTTGATCATGCTTTGGGCTGAGAGATTAGCTGCTCCTTTCACATATCTGGGCATTTTCCCAGCGCACTAGCTAGGTCCTGAAGATGTTTTTCCTGAGACAGAAAGTGAAAGCATCCTGGACCCAGAAGATAGTGCTGCACTTTTTCTTCCATATTCTAGATACTGCTGCTATAGAGTGCATCCCGTTGGAAAAGATTCTTCACTGGAAGCATATCAAGGAGTAAGTATATAAAACATTTACTACATAACACCACCCCCAAAATCAAAGTGAATGCAAAGCACTTAGCATTGGGTTCATTCTTTTTTCTCAAGTTTTCAAAAAGAATTTGCATAATTTTTTTGATTTACTATTACTATTTATATGTACACAAGGCAAGAAGGAGGGAAAATGCTATTGACTGATGTAGATAGAAAAGAATTCTGGAGAGGTAGCAATGCTGTGACCTAATGTGAGTCCCAAAGTGGATGTAAAGGGACAGTGAGAAGATAAAGTAATACTTGCAATATTACTGGTAAAGGAAATGGCACATTTGAGATGGATCCTTGTTTATTTCAAATTTTTTTCACTCCTACAGCTTGCTATCTATATTAACAGTGTGGAACAAATACAACAGGCTGACATTAAATCCTGATTCCCCTAAATATTGAGCTGTATATAATACTGGATTTCTTTCAGCCTGCTTTTCCATTTGTAAATAAAATTTATCTATTTTGCATTTTATGGTAAATCCTGTTCTCTCTTTGTGATCTCATATCTCCTTTGTAGATGAATTCTGACAACCAAATGTACTTGTCCTTGAAACTTCAAAATGTAGAACTGGGTCTAGATATGGGTCTGATTATGGATCGGGCTGCTGCCTATAGGTTGTATTTATTTATAATTTTAAGAAGTTATCATCACTATTAATTTACTAATTCACCTGCAAAACCTGTGGCTTAAACACATTATCTCCAGCCAAGTCCTTCCAACAATAACTATCAAGACTCTCAAGTTAAAACCTTGTACTTGGCCTTCACTGACATTCTCCTGGCTGGCACCACTGAAAATCATTAGTAGATGCTGTGCCTTTGGCAAAAGTTCTGCATGTATTTAGATGTCAAGCAGCATGTTTTCTACTTCGAGGCAGTGCAATCAGGTTTCCAGGGAGCTGGACTAGCATAGTCAGCATTAAATCACTGGAAGACCTCAAATTGACAGGCCTATAATCTTGGGTATAGTATATTGCCATCTTGGATATATGACTAAATAAAATTTTATAATGGTTCTCATTTTCAGTAGAAAGAGAAATTCATTGCAATTTGTAAGCTTTTCCCTCAACCACCTCCACAGCTTATGAAAGTACTGGCAATAAGACATGGCAAAACAACAAGAACAACTGGCAGGGAGGTTTTAATTAAATTAACATACCAATCTCCCTAACTTCAATTATTCAAATTGCTAACAGAATGCTACGGGCTCAACATAACAGCAACTAAGAACAGAATAGTTTAGGTAAATAGAATAGTTTAATATTAGTTATTTTGCCTTTTAAAAATCCTTCTCAGTGCATGAACAATCTAATTATTTGAGGTCATAGGTGATATTTTAGTAATCAATGCCAAATCAAGTAAAACGATCTTAAGTTTTATCCTAATTAAGTCAGTTTTCCATGTTATTTGAAATGTACCTGAGAGTGTATGATGTCTATATTTTTAAAAGTAAAACATTTCCTGACTCATTGTTCTCCCTTGTATTACTATGGGCTGCTTTATAGTAGAGGAACCTAGCATATCACAGAGATAATAATAAATGTCCCTCAGGTGTACGGAGATTCTCCCAATTTAATAAATATTACCATATTTTAAAAATTTATTTTTGAGCATATAAGACTAGAGAATTGAGAACTTGAATGACTGAAATAATCGGGAAAGTAATGGAGAAAAGAGATCTGAGTCCCACAAGGACATGACGCAAATGACTGGAAGCCTCCCAATATTTCCAATTTAGTATGTTTTTAAAAGCTGTAACCCCATCATAAGTCATATATATATCATATTGGCATTAAAATAATTTTTCATTTTCCTATCTTTCTCCCATATTCTCTGTGCAAAAAGTAGGAATTGATAAATTACTTTCTTACCAATCAGTCAGTAATAATTTTACATTAAATCATGTCCAATAACTGATGATTAGGAAATGTAATGCAGAAATGAACATCAAGCACACTGATTAGAAACCACAGTTCACATCAGAAGGCCTGTTGTCTCCAGAAGACGAGCGTGTCGGGGCTTTCTGACAAACTACTCCCTTTTCCTGCAATCATTTTCAATATTACTGCCTAAAAATGGATTGTTTTAATATTGTAACTTTTCCAGGCATGCTGGAAAAAGAGAGGAATGGTAGACAAAAGCATTAAAACATTAACCTTTTCCCCTAAGACTGATGATAGTGTGTTTCTGTTCTTTACTGATAAGATTGCTTCTTTGAACTTCTGGTGGTTGGACAAATTAATTAGACAGTAATTCATAGCATGATATACACAAATGCAAAAGAAAAACATTATACTTGAGAAAAGACTAAACTCAAGGTATCAAAGAGATATCTGAATTCTCAAGTTTATTGTGGCTATTCATACTAGCCAATGTCGATATCAGTCCATGTGACTGTTGACAGATGGATTAAGTAAATGGGGTGTATACAGAAAGGAATAGTATTCAGACTTAAAGAAGAATGAGAACCTGTTATTTGAAGCAAAATGGATGGAGTTGAGGAAATTGTGTTCAGTGAAATAAGACAGAAGCAGAAAGATTGCATGTCATCACTGAAGGTACATGCAGAAGCTACAAAAGTCAACCTGAATATAGAAGAGTGGTTGAGGTTGAGGAGTGGTTGAGGTAGTGAGGTCCAGTAGAGGTTGGAGAGGGTGGAAAGTAAGTGTAGTTATGGGAAATTTGGGTAATAGGTATGGAAATACTGAAGCTGAATCGACATGGTGTTTGACATCACAATACCACCTTAAGACTAAGAGGAGAATCTGAGAGTTAAAAAATAAATAAATAAATAAATAAATAAGAGCAGAGTGCAGCTAAGAGGTTTAAAAACTTGGAGGGGGAAATAACTTTTTTTTTTTAAACAAAATATTTAGCCCTATCCCTGAGTAAAAATAATTCAGTACCCTATGTTGTTCCAGGCAGAGAGAATGACAGCAGACTAGTACGGAGGTGGGGATGGGCTTAATATGACCAAAGGAAAATAAAAGTTATGGTCCATCAAAGAACAATAGAAAGATAATAAAATCAGAATGAAGAAGAGTTACAAATAATTGTCCATGCTGGTAGACCACGGAAATGTGTTTGACTTTTATTCATAAACAGGAAGTGACTGGATGATTTGGAATAGTAGACTGATATATGACAGCATTCATACCTTTAATTGGTGTTGCAAGTACTTAATGGAGCATATATCTGCAGAGACTAGGAAGGGTTGCAAGACAAACATAAACACGGGAAACCATCTTGCCAATTGTTGTAATTTTCTAATTGAGAGACGAGGTGCCACGATTTCATTCGATAAATACTCAGAACAGGATTTACTTGAGGAGATAATCAGTGGCAGTTATGAAGTTTTATTTTCTTTACTCTGTCATAGCATCTAAATATTAACTGCAATAGTGTGAAAACAGAAGTGTTGTGTAGGAACCATATAACATATGCAGTATAACCTATGAAAGGTACAAGATATTCAATGATAAAAATTCCCTTTATTGAATTCGGATTTCACTTGAAACAGTTTGATTAAATTACTTGCACTAAATAAGGGCTAGAAAATTGTTGATAAAATATTTAACTTGCATGTATGGTCTAAAATGCATTTAACCTGTAAAAATTAATGAAGCAAAGATAATAACATGGAAAATTTGGTATTTACACAGTTGCAAGTAGACATCTTCCAAACATTAAATTAGGGAAATTTTAAACACTAAGTTCTGATTTTAAAGATGATTCTTTTAACAGGTAAAATCTGAACACAGTAGAAAATTCAAACACAGCTCTTCTTAGAAATCACATAAGGACATGATTGTGTACACTACGGTTCCCTGAACATACTTGTGAGTTGTCTGCATGCATCAATTGTATCTGTGGAATAAAATTGAACTATTATAATTGTGTAGGTTTAATACTGTGGCTTTTTCAATGAATAAAGGGATATTATTAGACATTTCTTAGTACACAAGAGGATATGTGTTTTTATTTTAAAATGGAAATATCTTCCTCTACTCCATTTCTGTCTCAGAGCTTTGTGTAAAAGAGAAATGATGGATATTTGTGCATTTTGGAAAGGAAATTCATTTCTATATCTTCCCTCAATTAAGAGCATCATCAGCTCAAGGACATGGAACTGCTCAGTTTGTAACAACAAAATTATTACTGAGCATAGAATATAAAGATTCAAGTACTCTGGACCATTCTGATAATGTGGAATTGAGAATTAGGGGCCATCATGGAGATGCCACCTGTCTCTTGACTTCAGGCATATCACTGTTTATTAGAGCTTTCTCATTTTTTAAACACATGGATTTAGAAGCATAAAATTCAATTTTACAAAAAGTATAATCTTGTCAATTTAATGCATTCACAAAGCTTAATCACCATTACCACTAATTTAAGAACGTTTCTAAGACCCAAAAGATGTTTGAATTCATTAGCAGTTATTGTACATACTCCCTTTTCTACCAAACAACTAACTGCTGTTCTACTTTCTATTCCTATGTATTTGCCTATTCTGGACATTTATATAAATAGAAGCATGATAAGTGATTTCATATCTGTGTATGTGAGGGGGGATATGTCTAGCTTCTTTTATTTAGCATGACATTTTTAAGGCTCACACATTTTGTAGTATTTATCAGTGCCACCAAAGTTTTTATCCTGACTAATAAATGGATACATTATATTTTGTTTAGATATCCATTCATTGACTGATAGTTTCGATTTTTGCATATTATGAGAAATACCACTATAATTGTGCAAATTTTGGTCTGCATGTTTTGTTCAATGTTTCTGTGGCAGAATTGCTGGGCCATGAAGTGCTTTATGGTAAAAAATTTAAAGGATTTTCAAACTAGTATTCTCAACAACTTCACCGTCTTACATTCCCACAAGTGAAAAATGAGGATTCCAATTTTTTTCACTTCCTTTTTAATACTACTAGTTTCTATTACTTTTTTTTAAATTATAAGCATCCTAATAGGGGTGAAGAGGTATGTGTGAATTAGATTCCATTTTCCTAATGACTAATGAGGTTGAGATTTGTTTATGTGCTTATTGACTCTGCACCTTCTTTGGAGAAATGTTTATTCAATGTCATTGTCTATTTTTAAACAGGATTACAAGCCTTTTAACCTCCTTATGTGTCTGTACCTAAACTGAATTTCTTATAGGCAGCACATATATGAACAATGTTTTCATCTATTCTGTAAATCTCTGCTTTTCATTTGGAAAATTTAATTAATTTGTTTTATAAAATTATTATTTTTTATTGCTGCATTATAATTATGCATAATAATAAGTTCATTTTGGAACATTCACAAATATATGTAACATACTTAATTTTATTCCTCAGTATCTCCTCTTTCCATCCCCTTCTCCCTCCACCTGATCCCTTATTCTGTCCTAGAGTATTACTGGGATACTGTGGTTGCCAAGCTAGAATGCATATGGTATGCTGACTCACCTGTATACATCCATACCTGCATTGATTTCAGTTTCTACCTGCATGTGTGTTCTTTCTTCTATATATTTTGTTTATAATAGAAACAATGATACTCTGTTCCATTATCTCTTCAGTCAGCCCATTATCTCACAAAGATGTCCTAAATGTCTGAATCCATATGTAAATGAGTAAATGAATAGATTAATTAATTAAAAAGCATTAGGTCTCTGAATCATAAAATACATGTTACCAAGAAAGCCCTACCACCACAGGGGACTGAAACAAAGGAAGGTTTTCACTGATTGCTTGGGAACCATCAAACTGACCAAAATATTCATCCTCAGATTTTTGGAGGACAAGGTTCAATATGGTTTGAGTGTTTTCCCTCCCAAATTTATGTTGAAACTTTTTTTTTCAGTTTCTCAAAATATTTTATTGTTTTTTCTTTGCTTATATATGACAGTAGAATCCATTTTGATGTAATTATACAAGCATGGAATATGTCTGGTTCTAATTAGCACCCCAGTCTTGTGGATGTACACGATGGTGAGATTCACTGTGGTCTACTCATATATATACCCAGGAAACTCATGTCAGATTTATTCTACTATCTTTCCTTTGCCTATGCCTCCTTCCTTCCCTTCATTCCCTTTTGTGTAATCTACTGAATTTCTATTCTCATGCCCCGCCCCCTTATCGTAGGTTAGCTTCCACATATCAGCAAAAACATTTGACTTTTGGTTCTTGGAGATTGGCTGATTTTACTTAGCATGATAGTCTACAGATGCATCCATTTATTGGCAAATGCCATAAAATCATTCTTCTTATGGCTGAGTGAGATTCCAATGTGTCTATAAACCAAATTTTCTTCATCCATTCAATTTTATTTTATTTGTCTTGTGCTCACTGTAAAAGGTAAATGTGGTGAAACACTTTTAACACTGAAAGTCACTGGAGAGATCCTTGCAGGCATTGGTAGTTTTAATTTGAGAACATGACTTTAGCATACTTACTACAGTTTACCTTAGATGTTTCTCTGCTCTGGTTCCACTGGTCCTTTCTCTCTCTCTCCCTCTCCTTATCTATACACAAAACTGGCAACTGAATATATTACAAATCATAGTAATAATACCTTCAAAATGTTCTCTTGAATTTATTCCTCTGCTCTCTTTCCTCTGACTAGAATTTCATCAACTACTGCATGTATTTTTGACTCCCGACATAATGTCTGTTGTGTTGGTATTAAGCGTTGGGCCTTGGGGAAAATGTTTAAGTCATAAGCCCTCTTTCCTCATGAATGGACCAGTCCGTATGAAAGGGTTGGATGAAGCTAGCTTAGATCCTTTTGCTTTCCTATGCTTCCAGTTATTTGACGGCATAGTGTTCATCTCCTTTTGCCTTCTGCTTTCTTGCCATACGACAAGAAGGCCTTCACTAGACATCCAGTGTCACTGAATTAATTTTGGATTTCCCAGGCTTCAGAACTATCAGGAATTTTTGTTTTTATATATTACTCAGTCTCAGGTATTTTGTTAGAGAAACACTAACAGTCCAGGGCCAGGTTTTTAATGTCCACCCTGACACCAGTTATGCATTTTAGGAATGTGAACTACTATTTCTATAGCCAAAGCAAAATTGAAAAATGGGAAATGATAGCTGGTTGGCATATGTTTTTCTGTTACCAAAATTATGCAGTCTCTCACTTCATCAAGCACATTCCTGGTTGCTGTAGCATCTCATCAGTTTTCATAGTTCCCAACAGTTGAGTCATATTATTTTTTTCCAAATTAATTGTTGTTCTCGTGGAGGAATAAATAAAACTTTATTTTCTGTCATTTTCTATGACATTACTCCCTTGTTTTAGTTTTAATTTTCAATTTCATAATGACTGAGATGTTAAGCATCCTTTCACGTGACTATTGGCCATTTATATATTTTCTCTGGAAGAATTTCTATTCAAAATTTTGCCCATTTAAGTTATGATGTCTTTTTATTCACTTGAGTTGTATAATATCTTTATGAATTCTAAACACTCACCTTTATCAAATATGAATTGCAAGTATTATATCCTATCCTTTATGATGACATTTTATTTTGAAGCACTTTTTAAAAAAATGTTTGATAATACTACATTTGTCCATTTTTTTCTTTTGTTGATTGTGTCTTAGTTTTGTACAAAAGAAAACACTGAATATCTAGAGAATTTAGTTATATACTTTCTTAGAATTTTGTAATTTTATATTTTGCACTTTGGTGTTTGGTTCACTTTGAATTTTTTTAAAAAATGGTTTGAAGGAGAAGACCTATTTCATTATTTATATGTGAATAT
Organism: Glaucomys volans; assembly: GCA_020662805.1. Taxonomy (NCBI): domain Eukaryota; kingdom Metazoa; phylum Chordata; class Mammalia; order Rodentia; family Sciuridae; genus Glaucomys; species Glaucomys volans. The sequence continues at coordinate 89,303 of JAJEJO010000867.1, forward strand.
CCAGGGTGTCCCTATTGCTGTGTAAAGAAAGAACTGTTGATTCCCTATTGAATTGCCTTAGAAATTCTTTTTTGTTGTTATGAGTCTCCTGCAATTTCTTATGAATTTTAGTACCAGTTTATAAATTTCAGCTGAGGCTTTGATGGAGTTTGTATAAAATCTATAGATCAAGTAAGGAAGCTTTCCATCCTAACATTCTGTTTTCTAATGCATGAACTTGAGATGTCCTTGCATTTAAATTGATCTTTAATATTCACAAATGATATTTTGAAATTTTTCATGTAATAGCATTATACTTCTCTTGTTATTCCTAAATAGTTACTTGCCAGTGCTAATACAAATGGAATTATTTACATAATTTAGTATTTTGTTGTTTATTATTAGTGTCTATGAATACAATTGCATTTTGTGTATGCTAATCTTGTATTCTGCAACTTTATTGAATGTAATTATGAGGCCTAATGGTTTTGCAAGGATCCTTAGGATTCCTTATAAACAATACCATATCAACTGTGAAAAGGCATCAACTTGTTTCTTTCTCTCTAGTTTATTGATTTCTATTTCTATTTTTCCTAATTTCCATGGATAGAATCTATAGTATAATGTTGAATAGATGAGATGAGAACAATATACTATTTTGCTCCTGATGTTACAAAAATCACTTTCAATATTTTGCTCTAAGGAATGGTTTTGGAAATGTTTCTCTCTCTCTCTCTCTCTCTCTCTCTCTCTCTCTCTCTCTCTCTCTCCCCACCATATTTACAGAATAATTTTGAATTGGAGTAGTGAACGAGGACCAATCAGGATATCTTTGTTTCTGATTTTAGGGAGAAACCTTTTGATCTTTAATGGTTAAGGATGATGCTATATATGGGTTTGATAAATTTGTGTGTGTGTGTGTGTGTGTGTATGTGTGTGTTAGTCAGCATTTTTGCTGCTATGACTAAATGATCTGACCAGCACAATCATAGAGGAGGAAAGGTTTATTTGACAGCGCATGGTTTCAGAGGTCTTAGTCCATAGAAGTCCGGCTCCATTCCGTGGGCTTGATCCAGGTGAGACAGAACATCATGGTGGAAGGGTGTGGCACAGGGAAGAAGCTCAATCATCAGGAAGCAGAGAGAGTCTTTACTCTCTAGATACAAAATATATACCCCAAAGCCATACCCCAATTCCAATCTCCTCCAGCCATTCCTTACCACTTCAAATAATCCCATCAGGGATTGATTCCCTGATTGGGTTAAGATTCTTACAACCCAATCATTTCTCCTCTGAACCTTCCTGCATTGTTTCACATGTGAGTTTTTGGGGGACACCTCACATCCAAACTATAATACAATCTATGTCAATCTATGTCTGCAAATACAATCTATGTCATTTTTTTTCTGTTATCATGGTATTTTGCATCAATTTATTTTCATAAAACAATTACATATTTCTTCAATGGATCCCACTTGGTCATGGCATACAGTTGGTTTTTTTCTCATTCTGTATTCATTTTAATAGTATTTTGTGGAAATTGTTGCATCTGTATTCACAAGGGACATAGTTTGACACTTTTGTTCTTATGCTGTCTTTGGTTTTGGTACAAGGGTGCCATAGGCATCATAGAAATAGATGGTCTATGCTTCCTCCTCTTCTGTATTTTGAGAGAAGTTGTTATATATTAGTGTTAATTAGTCTTAAATGTTTTGTGCAACTTTCCAGTAATCTTGCCTCTAAGGCTTACTTTGTTATAGGTTATTCTTGATTACTAATTCATTCTCTATTTATTACAAGTATATCATCCTTAAAGAAAAATTGGAATAAAATACCACATCTCCCAAAACTCTTTTCCATTGTCCAAAACTCTAGCAAGTTAAGGAAACAAAGAGGGAATATCTGAGCTGAAATGTCCAGATACATATTATAATTAAGGACACTGGCTTAAGTTACTGTTATCTGTAGAAAGCAGCTTTTCTTGCACGCATGCTGCTAAAGCCATTCCTTGGGATGCTCGTCATACAAGAAAGAAATCAAACTAAGAAAATCAATGATGCCACAGATTCTGTATTATCACTTACAGAACTCCTCCACCAGGCTGGGGATGTAATTCAACAGTAGAGCACTTATAGGGGTGCAAGGAGCTGGGTTCAATTTTCAATCCCAGGAAATGCAAAACACATACACACATCCACCATCACCAAAAACAACAAAAATAAACCTCTCTTTGCAGAAAGCAGTGTGCACCCAAGTGCCAGGGAGAGGGAAGTGCCTGTTTCATGAAGCCATACCTGTACAGAATATCATGAGGGATAGGATGGGGTGTTATTTTCTAGCAAAGCAGTAGAAGCACTGTGAAACAGAGGTACATCTTTCCATCTCATTGTCAGTGGGCTGTCTGGCAAGAACCTGTCCAACCTGTCACCACTGGACATCCTGGCTAATCCCCTGCTTAGCCTGTTGTCACTGGCTCATCTCTGAAGCATGTTTCAATAAACCTCATATCTCATGTCCCACCCCATGCTGTCTTTGGTCTCTGGGCAAGCTATCCCATTGCTCTAGCACAGTGGAGATGTGGATGTTACAACAGATTTACTAAAATTTTCAATTTTGTATTAAGATAGTTTATCTAGTTTGTGCCTATTTAGGGATCTCCCCATTTCATCTAGATTATACAGTTTATTGGCATGCAATTGTTCACAGTGATCCCTTACGATCTTTATTATTTCTAAAGTCAGGAGTAATATCCTTTTCTTTTTTTTCTGGTAAATTTATGTAAAATTTTATCAATTAAAGAACCAAATTTTAAATTTTTATGAATTGACTTTTTAAAAATATGCTACCTACTCTGTTATCTCTGTTGTGCTCTTTACTATAGATTTTTCTGTTTGTTGTGGTTTAGTTTGCTCTTCATTTTCTATCTCCTAATTGAAAATGTTGTTATTGATCTCAAATATTTATTTTCAGTGCAACATTTACAGCTATGAATTGTTAATAAGCAGTGCATTATCAGAATCTGATATACATTGGTAGGTTGTGTTTTCTTTTTCAATTCATTTTAAATAATTTTATAATTCTGTCTGTAATTTCTTATTTTACTCAATAGGTACAGAGAAGAATACTAATAATTTCTCAAATTGCCCTCTATTATGGGGACAACACATTTTATATGATTTAATTTAAAAAATTATGGAGATTGCTTTTTGGTTTGACATGGAATATACTCTGGAGAATATTCTATGTGAACTTGAGATGAATATATATTCTGTTGATTTTGGGTAGAATGCTCTGTAAATTTTTATTAGATCTTGTAGATCTACTGTGTTCTTCAAGTCTTCTATTTTCTTACTTATTTTATTCCCAAATGTTGTGTTTATTATTGAAAAATAAGAATTAAAATGTCTATCTATTGTCAAAAGATCTATTTCCCTTCAACAGTACAGTTTTGTTTTAAGCTCTTTGGAAATTAATGTTAGGTATTTAATGTTTTCTATTCTTGCATACTTTAGTAAAGTAACCCTAGTAAATTATAAAGTATATTTACTTATCTCTATAATGATTTCTCTACTTAAGTCTGAGGTGGTTGTTTGTTATTTACTCTAGGTCTCCCTTAGTTACTCTTGCAAGATATGTTCATTTCTTTTCAACCTATTTGTGTCTTTAAGTCTAAACTTTGTCACCTGAAGGCAAAATATGATTGGATTTTATGTTTGCATACATTCTGAAGGTATTTTCCTTTTGACTATAAAGTTTAGTCCAAGATACTGGACATACTTACTAAAAATATAGGATTTGCCCCAAAACTTATTATTTTCTTTATGTATCTTCTTCCATTTTTTTATCCCTTAAATTTTTCTTTCCTTTGTGTTAAATAGGTATTTTTCTAGTGTACAGTTGTTATTCATTTCATCAGATTCTTGAGATATTTTCTTATTTGTTTTCTTTATTATTAAAATTATTAATGTATAACACTTTCTTATTATTATTATTTCTTACATTATTATTACCCTTTCATTGGCAATTACACTTGCACACACAGTGGAATTCATTGTGACATATTTGTTCTTGCAGATGGCATAATTTGGTCAATTTTATTGCCCAGTACCTTCTCTTTCCTTTCCATCCTTGTATGAATTATTTCTAATAAATAAATAAATGCTGACCATTTATATCTTCTGTCCTTCCTTCCTTCTTCCTCATGCTATTATTGTCATTCAAATTCCACCTTCATATATTATATACCAATCAACATATTTAAAACTTTTGCTTTTCTACATCACCACTTAATTCAGAAAGGAAAAAAATAAATTACAAACATAATATGTATGCCACCACTTTTCCATGTATTTATTTTTATTTATTGATATTCATTATATCTCATGTGGCTGGATTCAGTTTATTTTCTATCATTTGAGAGATTCATATTAGTATTTATTTTGTAGTATAGGTAAGTCAGCAATAAAATTCTATTTTCATTGAGTCTGGAAATCTCTAACTCTCTTTCTTTATTGTATATATAATTTTGCTCAATGCAAAATTCTCATTTTTTTTCTTTTCTTTCATTACTCTTACTATGTCCTCCTAATGCCTTCTGGCATGGATGGTTTCTGATAACAAATGAACTGTTAATCTTTTGGTTGAATTTTTATTCCTGAGTTGTTTCCTCCTGCTTAATTCAAAATTCTCACCATTTCTATTAATGATTTGCTCAAATGCTGTCTAGGTGTAAATTCCTTCCAGTTTGTCCAATTTAAACTGTATTGAACCTATTCATCACACTTTCGAACTTCTGTTTTCTTATTTCTTTAAGTATTTGAGAAGTCCACTTCCTGGTTAAAAATTTGTGTGTGATTTTTCAGGTCTGCCTGTGGTCAATTACAAAGATTTTTCAGAGAAACATTTTGAGATAAAACTGTTCTTTGAAAGTACACTGCTGCATTCACCACAAAGAAGGGAATAGTGATGAAGGCCTCAGCCCTGGAAGGTCATGCTCTTTCACAAGTTCAAATATCTAGTCAATGCTCCTTCTTTCTTAAGTCTTTTTATGAGTCCCTGAGCAAAGGTCTGGATCTCTTGTTGACTAGTGGTTGTAGGCAAACTGCAACATCCCCACAATAATCTCTGGGGACATGAGATATATAGGAAACAAAAACATTCCTGGACAAATCCCACACCATCAGTAATTATGTCAAATTTCTTGGACTAAACTTCACAGTCAAAAGGAAAATACCTTCAGAACGGATGCAAACATAATCTAACCACATTGTGCCTTGAGGAGACAGACACATTTTAGACTTAAATATACAAAGAGATTGAAAGAGAAAGAACATTTCTTTTTCTCTTTATTGTAGGAAGGGAGAACCCTTAAAAGACATTTGTCCTGTTTTAGACCCCAGTGCTCTCTCAGTTCCAGTCCTTTCCTTATCTCAAGGTGCCTGAAACTGCTGAAGCCTTTTGTTTGGATTGCCCTTAACAGTGCAAGGACCACCAACTCTGTGCTGACCCACTTGACCCTCAACTGCCATGATGTCCCATGGGGAGAAAGGAACTGGCAGGGGGTGGGGTGAAGAAAACATATACTCCGGTTTTAATCTCTTGCTTGTAAATCAATAATTTAGCTTGACTCTCATTTCTTGTTTGTTGCTTTGCTTGGCTGCTCCAATGCCTGACAACTCAGCTTTCTCTCCCCCAGCTCTGCTCACTCCTGGCAATCTTCTGCTTTCCTCTGTCATTTCCCTCTCCACCAAGTCTCCATTGCTTCACTTCATGGTGTGCCAAGGCCTCAAGCACTCCATTAATTTTTCTTCATTTTTCTCTTTCTCTGTTACTGAAATTGAATTATCTCAGTTGTACTATCCTCATTTGCTGTCTTCTTCCAAAAAGGCCTGGAGCCCTTTGAATGAATACCTTATATCAATCATTATGTTTGCAACTTCCAAATTCGTTTTTCATTCTTTTTAAATAATTTTCATCTCTTTAGTTCTTATGCATTTGATAAATCTCATTTTCATACTTTGCTTTAAAAATTTAGACACGATTTTCTTAAGTTCTGCAAACATACTTAAAATAACCAATTCAGTGGGTTTTACTTAGTAAGTCTAGTAATATCTAACTTTCTGAAGGATGGATTTTATCAAATACTTCTTGTCCTGTATATGGGCATTGCTCTTAATGCTTTTTTATTTTTGATTCTTTGTAGAGTTAGCAATTTTGAAAATGCATTTATCAAATCATACATTTTGAAAATTCTGCAAATTGTATCCCTACCCAGGCAGGGTTGGTTTGCTTTTTTGATTGCTCAGGGAACTTTCTGAATTAATTCTGCAAAGTGTTTATTCTTTTTGTGATTGTATTCCTGGTGAAGTTTCTGCTTGAATAGTTTAGAGGAAAGTTAATGATCTTCAGTAATGTTCTTAAAATCTTGTGATTAGTACAGTTACCATTCCCCC
>JAJEJO010000867.1:95833-107681 GCA_020662805.1 Glaucomys volans
TGCTTACCATCACTAGCCAAGAACTCAGATTTATTTTTGTGCATGGCATTCTAGGTACCAGGGAAGATGCCAAAGCTATTCAAAACCTCCTATGAACATTTCATTCCCCAGCTTTTCCATGTCATTAGCTCTTTGTTTGACTCTGTTGTGATGCTTTCTCTTAGGTATCTATAATGTTGAGCAATCACTGCATATTGTTCTCAACAAATTCCCATCTGGAAAATTTATCTCCAAATTAATGAACTGTGAGTTAGGTCAGGTAATGTCAAATCCTTTCAGCGAAATCTTTCAGGGAATCACTAGACAAGTCAAACACTAACACTGAAAATAGAGCATGGGCTTTGATGGAATTCCACCAATTTCCAAATGCCAGTGGCTATGAGCTGGCTGGTTTTCACTTCACACTTAAGCTATTGGTTTTCTAGTATATTTCAGAGTGGGCTGGAAAGGAGGATGACAACAGAGCAAGTTAAAATGCCACAACACTCGGTATCACTGTTACTGATATTCTTTTATTTTTTCTACAAAAATGCTCCCTCAAGTGCCACAAGATTTTGATTTATTTCTGGTATGCTGAAAATGTTTATTTGTTTTTCTTGAGAACAAGATTTAAATAGGTTGTTAGTTAACCATTCTTGCTGATATTAACTTTTCATTAATTTTGTGTGCTGTTAAGTTAGATTTGATGGTGCCAAGGGTAAAGTAAAACTGTGGTTTATAAATACTTAAATTCTGTGGGAAAAGATAAGACTTTTTTTCCAAATAAAATCTCTCAGAATCACTCAATATAGAAATGAGATTTCAGCTACATATTTATTCAACATACTAATTTCAAAATCTGAACTTAATAAAGGATTATTTTAACATTTTAATGATTTTTTATTTGTACTAATTAGCTACACATGACAGTAGAATGCACTTATGCATTTTGATAAATCATATATAAATAGAGTATAATTTCTCATTTTTCTGATTGTACATATTGTAGGATCACATTGGTCATACAGTCATACATGTACATGAGGTAATAATATCTGATTCACTCTTCATACCCCCATACCCTTTCTCTTTAGTCCCTTATACCTACCTAATGTAAAGTAACTCTATTCTTCCCTAAAACTCCCCACCCTTATTGTGAATCAGCATCTGCATATCAGAGAAAACATTTGGCCTTTGGTTTTCCAGGATTTGACTTATTTTGCTTAGAATGATATTCTCCAACTCCATTCATTTACCAGCAAATGCCATAATTTCATTATTTAAAGCTGAGTAATATCCCATCACATATATATATATATATATATATATATATATATATATGTGTGTGTGTGTGTGTGTGTGTGTATCACATGGTCTTTATCCATTCATCTACTGAAGAACACCTAGAATGGTTACATAGTTTAGCTGTTTAGTTAATATGAGTTGAGCTGCTATAAACAATGATGTGGCTGTGTCATTATAGTATGCTGATTTTAAGTCCTTTGAGTTTAAACTGAGGAATGGGATAGCTGGGTCAATTGGTGGTTCCATTCCAAGTTTTCAGAGGAATCTCCAGACTGCTTTCCGTAATGGTTGTACCAATTTGCAATCCCATCAGCAATGTATGAGTGTACCTTTCCCCCACATTCTCACCAACATTTATTATTTCTTGTATTCTTGATAATTGCCATTCTGATTGGAGTGTGATAAAATCTTAGGGTAGTTTTGATTTTAAAATAAATTTACTTAATTTATTAGAAAAATAATTTTGTATTCGTAGGTACAAAAGTCTTGAAAATTAGATGTTATTAGGGTGACTGTCATATATGAACTTTTGTTTTCTATTAATTTATGAATGGCTTCACATAATAGAATATGATCCTGCTTTTACTAATAAATCAAACTCTCATTCTTGGTATATTCTATAAATTAATACTTAATTATTTATAAAAATATTCAATTTCTTTTCCTAAACATGAAATTCTGGACAACAATTGAAGCAGTATTTATACAGGACTTTTTTGTCCTTTCTTGAAATAACTAATTATTATGCTTCAGACTGCAAGTGCTGAACACCCCTACATGAACATAGCTTGCATTTAATTAGCAGGGGACTCACCTATTCTGCACTGGTGCACTCATTTGCTGAATTTCACACAGGCAGTCATGGGGAGGCCCTGATTCCAGATACAGTAGGCATTGCTCAAACACTCTTCTCTCTTCCTGACAATATTTTAAAAAATGGCATGAGGCGTGTTATTTTGATATTCACATATTGAACCCCATTTATGCTCAGACGTATACATAAACAAGTTATTATCAATTTAAACTTCAATTCATATTCCCTTTGATTTATTGATTGTGACAATTTATGTGGAGACCATTGGTTTATAAATAATGCCCCCATATAATTACTTTTATGGCCCCTCCATTCTTTAGAATGTCCTGACATCCTAATCGTCAACAATTTATTTTGTCCTATCTATCCAAATTATGGTTCAAGAGACTTTTGATAATTTATATAAACATTAGCGGAGTGCAAATTGAACTATTCTCTTTATTGTGACCACTATTTATCATTCTCACATTTTATGCTCATTACTTGTCTGTTGTCTCATTATTAGTGATTTTCCCCTCCTTATTAGCAAAGTTGACAATATTTTCATATATTTTTACCGAGTTGCTAATTCTTCAATCAATGTATGTATTTTCTATGCATTTCTTTCTGCTCTGTTGTGTGAGGCCCACAGACTTGGTGAAATGTGTTACCTTCCAGATGTATTTTCACATGATGACTTCCCATGACTAGGGAGCTGTGTGGGCTCACTTTCATAAAGGCATAATCCTAATCATTATAGCAGCATACTTATGATCTAATCATACGAGAAAGGCCCATCTCCTAGGACTGTCTCCTTAGGGGTTAGGATTTCAACAAACGAATTTGGTGAGTATACATGCATTCATATGATAACATTCTGCCCATGAGATCCTCAAATTCAGGTCTTTCTCATGTGAAAAGTGAATTTATTTCACCTCAACAGAATTAAATATCTCTACTCATTCCAACATCAATTAAAAGTTTAAAGCTAGAGACTCATCTAAAAGTCATATAAATTAAATATGAATGAGATTTAAGATACAATTCATTCTGTGGCAAAATACTTTCCAGCTGTGAGCCTGTGAGATCAAACATCTTATTGGCTTCCAAAATACAATGATGATGATAGAACAGGCATAGGAATGAAAACTCTATTCCAAAAGGACAAAATAGAAAATGGAGTTGACAAATCTCAAGAGAGTACAAATCCCCAAAAACTGTTAATCCTAAAGGTCATCTACAATCTTCTTTGATTGAATGTTCTGCCCTCTAGATGGAGACGGAGTTTGCACAATCTGGACCCAATGGACACTGATTCCACTCAAATGGCTGTACGGGGCTCAGTCCACATGATATCTCTTTCGTTGCAGTCTCATGCTTGTGCCTCTCCTGTGTTAAATTTGCACACTGGAAGTTCTAAATGCCTGGAGTCTTGAGGGTACTATTCCCATGGTTCTGGGCATCACCCTGTTGGAGTCTCTTTTCAATGGCTCCATCTCTGCCTGCACTTCATGGTTTTCCTAGGCATTTCTTAAAATCTAGGTAGAAGCAACTAAACCATCACAGTTTTTATACCCCCTTGAGCTGTAGAGATAGTACACTATGGATGCCCAAACTTATCAGATTATGCTCTTCAAAGAGGCAGACCCCATGGCCAAACCACATATGGGCATACTGGAGATGTATCTGGTTTGGCTGTGGAACATGGCACTGGAGTATAAAGAAATAAGTTTTGAATTTTTTCTACATTCTAGACCTGTTATGGAATTAACTTCCTCACAGACCCCAGAGAGCTAGCTAGTCCCTTCACTGTGTGAAGAAACAGATAGAAACACCATTTTTAAAGAATGAAACAGGACCCTAACCAGACACTGAATTTGCTAACACATTGATCTTGAACTTCCTAGTCTCCAGAAATATGAACAATAAATTTCTGCTGCCACTTGTACAAAGGTGTTTTGTTTCAGTCTCTGATATAGGCTAAGAGAGAAAGTTGATACTAGAAAACAGAGGAATTACTTCAGCAAATATTTAAGAATGTGAAAGTGGCTTTGGAACTGCTCCCTAGGTAGAAAACTGAATAGTTTTGAGACACATGCTAGAAAAACCCCACAATGTCTTCAGCAGACGGTTGAGGGTGATATTTTGAGAAATTTGAAGACTAGATACATTCCAAAGTATCACAATCTTCTTTGAGAAAACCTTAATAGTTGTGAATAGTATATTAGTAGAAATATGGATGGTAAAGGCCATTCTGGTGAGGGTACAGGCCTACTACATTGGGAGTTCAAATTTCTTTATGTCAACTTTGGGAGAACAAAACTACTCAGACTATAATAGAAATCTTTATATATTGCTAGTAAATAACATTGAAAAAGTAAAATATCTACTATATATAATATTGCTATAAACAGGTAGGTATAGATTGATATACACAAAAACATAGATATATATGGAGATACAAGTAGTATAAATCATAAAATAGATAACAAATGCCTGTTGAAAATTTATCTAAATGTTTAGATATAAATTACTTATGTCTTGTTTTTCTCTTCAACCTGAGAGGAGAGATCAACTATTGGTCTTTTTTTTTTCTTTAGGTTATCTTAGCAAGGATACCTATATAGCAAATGGAATAGATAAGATGTACACAAGCCTTAGACAATAGAAATATAATCTTTGGAACATATACTGTACCTATTATAAAAATTAGCATTTTTTTAAATCTTAGGGTATCTCTCCTGTAATAAAACAGTTTTTGTACATGCATCCAGAGATTGACAATGCATGTCCATGTCATCCTTGCAGAAATTTAATGACATGGAAACTAATAAAAATAGGCATGTTCACATTGCTTAATGAGTCTCTAACCTAGAAGTCTGTAATTTTCTGTTAGCATCCATAAAACTTCTCAGGTGAATATGATAGCTCATAAATTAGGGGAAATTTAAAAATCTTCAGTGTTCTAGAGTCTAACCAATAAAAGAGAACATTGATAATATGATAAAAGTGGTTCATAATTCGCTTGTAAAAGGAAGAATTGAGAAGGGAGTCCATTGGGAAGGGTATGTTGAAATAGGCTGAGTCAGAGAAAACATTTTTCAGTTCCTACAAGGAAACAAAAGCATAAACTTTGTGGTTATGTTTTCAATCAGACAGAAGCATTTGCATATCCACTGGGCATTCTTATACAAGTTAACCTGTGTTTTACAGAATATGAGTCTTAAGAGTAAATAGCAAGTCAAGCAAAGGTGTACTCCCCTGTTTTTTTGTTAAGATCATCACAAAAACATACCACAAAGTGGGTGCCTTGAATAACAGAAATATGTTCCTTCCTTGTTTCAAGAAGTCCCAAGTCAAAGTGTCCTGAGTTTAGGGAACATTTATCCCTTACCTATCCATTGCCTCTCTATTAACTTTTGGTGGTTTAGTGGTTGTCTTTGGTGTTCCTTGACCTATAGAGAGTCACAGTCCTCACATGACATTATGCCTCATCTGCCTCTGTGCCTAAATTTCATCTTTTATAATGATTCAGTTGTACTGAATTAGTATTTACCATAATTCATTAATTTTAACCTGGGCATGTGCAAAGACCCTATTTCCAAGTAAGGTCACTTTCACAAGTGCGGAATGTTAGGACTTTAAAATCTTCTTGGAGGACAAATTCAATTTATAAGACCCTCTTTTGGTGGACCTGTTAGACAATGCCCCCAATGACATTGAAAGGACCATCATTTTTTCTGCATTTCCATATTTTAGATATTTTTTTCTTAGCATGTTAATATTTCTTTTTTTTGGATGGTTAAAAGTGTTTCCAATATGTTTTCTAAACTAAATAACATATTTTTCAAATAAGTTTAAAATAAGACACAGAAATTCCAAATTATCAGATATAGTTGCTATCTGGGATTGAGAGTAAGTCATTTAGTATGACACTCTAGATCTCAAGCTTAACTTTAATTGGGTGACTTTTGTAAAGATTTAAAATTAAGAACTCTATAATTACAAGATATGCAGTCAACATCTCCTCCTAAACTTCTTTAAAAGAATTAATGAAAGCTAAATAAAATAATCAGATTAAGGCCCTCATTCAATAGGACTTACAACCTTATTACAAAAGGCAGAGGAAAAGAAACCAGAGTGCACACTGTCTCTCCATGCATGCAGAGTACAAAGGCCATGGAAGGACACAGCAGGAAGGTGGCCATTTGCAACTCAGGAAGAGAGATCTTACCAGAAACCAAATCTGCCAGATCTCAGACTTTCACTGTGAATTTCCAGTATCTAGAATTGACAGAGAATAAGCTTCAGTTGTGTGTCATCCAGTAAGTGGTGTTATGTTATGACAGCGCAAGCAGATTCAAATAGCTACCCATTTTTTTACTGCCAATTCTTGAATTTTAAACTTTCCTTCCAGGACTACTCATGTACCCTATTCTTCTAAATAAACTTTCTTTCCTCCAATAAATGAACCCTTCAAACTTCCTTGTACAGTCAAGATCAAGGTTTCTCTGTTTTTCATTAAAATCAACATGAAATAGCTTCATAATCTCTACCCAAATGTCCCAAACTTTGAAAACTCCCTTTTTATCTTTCTAAGTATTTTCTTTATCACAATGGTGGTAAATTCTATTTTTTTCTGTTTTGTATGTTTGTTTTCTCTGTCCCTGTTTTTGAATGCAAGTATTATGTGTAAAGCCCTAAATGAAGGAATTTTGTCTCAGTTGTTTGGAGACATGGCCTTGTCTTCTGGCTTTCACCGCTCCTGTTAAGAATGAGCTACCAGTATTTCTTTGTTCTTTGTCAAATACCTGTTTTCTTCTTCTGGCAATTCTTAAAGTCAATTATTAAAGTCTCTTTGTATTGATTATTTCATGTTTGATAATATTTTCCACGTTTGCCCTATATGCTGGCTAATAGTTCAGATCTATAATTCATTTCATTAGGGCCTGTTTTAGCTGGTCTAAATTGTTCATTAGACAATACATAAAGATCTTAATTTAAGCCATGTCAGTCTCATTTCTAGAAACCCTCTATATTTTCTAAAGCATATTTAGTTTTATGCTTCAGTCCTCGTTAGTAACTGAATTGTATTCTCTGCCACCTGACCTAACCAAAACTATTTAAGCTTTAACTCCTTGGTATCTGTAAAAAATGGCCTTATTTGAAAATGGAAATGTTGTAGACAATAAAGACAAATAAGGTCTTTCTAATGGTCACTAATGCAATTTGACCAAGATACTTGGAGAAGACAGAAATTTGTGTTGGAGTGGTGGTATGTGCCTGTTATCCCAGAAGTGTGGGAGTCTGAGACAGGAGCATAGCATGTTCAAGACCAGACTGGGCAATTTAGGAAGACTCTGTCTCATAATAAAAAAATAAAAAGGGCTGGTATATAGATCGATGATAGAGCACCCCTGGATTTAATCCCCAGTATATTGAGAAAGCATTTTTTTAAAAGACAGGAATTTGTACACGGAAACAGACATGAGCAGATGGAAGGCAATGGGAAGTTAAAATGGAGAATGCAATTTACAAGGACAGGAATGGCTGAGCGTATTAGTAGCTAGAAGAAAAACATAGAATAGATTTTCTACCTCAGTCCTTGAATAGAACTAATCCTGTCAACAACATAATTTCAGACTTTGAGCCTGCAAAACTGTGTGACAATAAATTTCTGTTTCTTAAGCCAAGCAATTGTGGTACCTTTATATTGTAGCTGTAGGAGTCTAATAAACTTCTGTTTTTTATCTTCTTTCATTTCCCTTTATACATTCTATAAATATAATGTATTAATAAAACATATCTGAGTGATCTATAATATGCACTTAGAATTTTAACTCTACAGCTCGTTTTCCTTGATAATACGCTAGAAGAAATCAAGAATTTATCTCTTGTAATCATTTGTGTTTGCTTTTGCCAAGAGTCTTGGTATGCTGCCAAACTCAGGACCGCACAGTAGAATAAATTCATGTCCCTAAATTTCATGAAGGCAATACAATATATATGTACGGTTTCCTTTTTAATTTCATATAAAACATATAGGCTCAAGGAAAGAGAAATATTGTTAAAGGTCTGTAAATTCAGTTATTTAAAAGGTCACGAACACTGAATTTAGAACAACTAGTATGAAGTCACATTTGTTTTGTTTCAATTTCAGTACATAAAAGCTGTGTTTCAGTAACTTTACCTGTAAAATTAGATTAATGATATCTTCTTTATTATGATTTAGTAAGTATTACCTGGAAAAATATGATGAATGGTATACACTGGAGAATTCTGAAACATCTTTTCCATCACTCATTCACAAAAATGTTCTTTGGAGTGTCAACAAATTGATTAGATTCCAGATTAATTCAGAAGCTCCTTGTTTTGTGTATGCATCAGTCAGAATCATTTGGTATTTTATGCTTAACGATTATGTTTCCAATGTAAATGAATAAGATTTAAAAAATATTTAAAAGAACTTTAAATGTCTTCCTGTTTGTCACTCAATCTCTACAAAAATTGTGCTACATAAAGGTGAGGGATTAAGGAGAAAAAAATGAACCTACCATAGAGAAATACAGGAGTTTTAAGTTGGTTTATTTATTTTTTCTATCAGTGTCACACATTATATTTCTTTCATTGTTTTTTTAAAAACTTATTTTATGTAAATTATAGCTTAATTATTCAATGTTTTGTGTCCCTCACCTTAGAATAACCTATTTCAGTGTTTTATGAATATTAATATTTTGGTAAATTATCTTTCCTCTGAGAGAAACTGTATCTTTTCTTACACTCTGCTACATATAATCTGATTCATTAAATTTTAATGGAAAGTATTTGCCATTGTCAATATTTCCCATGTAATAAAACTTAAACTAATTCTATTTCATACTTTGCTCAAAACTAATTTACATACCACATCATTGTTGGTATGACAATTAACAATATATATTATCTATCTATCTATCTGTTTATCTACCTATCTATGTGTGTGTAAAAAACAATTTTGACTACTCTATTTGTTGAGGATTTTATCAGACCTTGCTACTGTTTAATATAATCATGCATAAACACACATATACATACCCAAGTTCTTCATATTTTAAGTTAGCATTAATTTAAAAAGGACATGTTAGGAAGGGAATACTGCATCTGACTCTCACATTTCATATATATATCTGATTCCATAATTCTTTAGGATTTTTGTACAGTATCCTCCAATACCTAAGTCACCTGGTATACTTTTACACCTTTGGGAAAAATATTAAACTTTAAAATGTCATTAAAATACACATGTTTTATTATAAACTATTTATAAAGGACATAATATAGGATTTATTCTGAATATAAATATTTTACATTTTACCTGAATTTTCAAACTTTAGTGAGTTCCATTGGGTTCTGCATTCTGGAAGACTAGCTGGTAAAACTAGAAATTTATCACAAATAATTTGATATGAAGTTGTTAAATTGTTTAAAATTGCACATTCATCACAAAAATAATACACGGACTCATGGCATCTTAATTTTTAAATGGATTTAAAATGAGCTTTACTAATTAATTTCAACTGATAACTTTGGATATAATTATACATAGTATAAGAGATTGGAATACCAAACCTTACTTCTTATATTAATCTCAAAATTTTACCCCATATTTACTTATTTGAAATAACAAGAACTCTGATGATGGAACTGACAATTAATAATAAAAAGAAATGTAAAGGAAAAGCACTCTTAAATTTTTCAAAAGAGTAGTGTTGATACATAATGGCTCTCACTATTAAAGACTAAATGAGATTTAAAATAAAATTGTCAGAACCACAGGAAATATAATTAGAAAAAATGTGGAAGATATAGACATCATTTTTAAACAATTGGCAAAGAACAAGAATGTCAAAGAGATGAGTCAAATTGGAACAAAAAGCACAAAGGTAATGAATGTAAAGAGTGACAAGATGACACATTATCATTTAGCACACAAAGACAAACTACACCAGGAAAGAATAGAGAAGTTCCTTTTCTACAACTAAAATTCAAAATATTATAAGCATAAAGAAAAATAAAATCAATGTTTTCTAATGTGAAGAATAATGACTATACTGGTGTAAATATAAATAAATAAGTTTATATACTTTTCTTATTTCAGACACTTCTAAAAGAGTGAAAAGAATGATAAGAAAGAAAAGAATTCCCAGACATATATTCAGGCATGTGGCATGCTTTTCAGAATTCCACAAAACATTATGGTATAAGAAGATGGTTAAGTGAATGATACTATCATTTCAATATTTCTACATAACAATCATTTGCAAAATATCAGACACATAAGAAAAAATACTTCCTTTTATTGACCATGAGCTTTGAGTCAGCTGACTTCAGCTGGGTTCAGAGGGCTCAGTGGGTTGATCTATTCTTAGCTTTATGCTTTAGAAACAGTGAGACTTTGATTCATATTCTTTAATGTGTGACCATCAGACATTATTTCCACATGATGAGCACTAATACATAAAGAGCAAAAATAAGTCATGCAAAAGTGTTTAAAAGTGTGTGTGTGTGTGTGTGTGTGTGTGTGTGTGTATGTGTGTGTGTGTGTGAGAGAGAGAGAGTCACTGTTATATTTCATTGACCACAGAAAGTCACATGACTAAATGAAAATTCAAAAGTTAAGAGGAAAGTTGTGTGGGAAAGAGCATGTGTATAAGTTTTAATGAAAAGAAGTGAGGAATTGGGTGAAATAATGCCATTTATCACAAGGGTATTTGACATAATGTATAAAAGTATTTTATAAATATTTAAAATAAATTATTAAGAATTGTGAAGTAATAAATTCTATATAGCTCGAAGGGTTAAAAGTCTGACTAAATAATTGGTTATTCTGATTCTTTAAGAAGGTTGCTGACAATAGTTAGAAAATTAAATTACCTATCCTCATCTTTGAATTTAAAATATAAAACGTTATGACTTGTAGAGGAATGGCAAATACTTTTTCAGAGAGAGGTGACCTAATCCAAGATGGAGAATTTATTATTAATGACAGAGATGAAGTTTTTACTCTTATCCTGTAGAAAAAGCCTAAGTCGGGCATGACTACCAGAAAATATTCCATATGTCAACAAAATTGCTACAGTGGATGTTAGAGGAAAGCTGTGAACTTGGACCTCAGATTATCCAATAGAAAGAAATGACATAGATCAACTGGAAATCATAAGAATGAAGAATAAGATGCAACTGAAACCAAGCTCTGCTTTATCCTATCATGCTGTGAAATAATTGCATATTACACAAACTTGATGAAAAACACCCAGGAATCCATAATTGAGCACTAGTTAGTTCTTAGAACTTCCAACCTGAAAATAATACAAAGAGAGGTAACATAATTTTACTTAACTGAAGTTATTTTACTTTTATAAATGACTTCCTGCACATTTTCATATTATAAAATTACATATGACTTTTCTGAGGGCTGGGGTTGTGGCTCACATGAGTGCTTGCTTAGCATTTGTGAAGCACTGAGTTCAATTCTCAGCACCACATACAGATTTAAAAAAAAAATAGAGGTCCATCAAAGGATAAAAAAAAAATTTTAAGAAGATTTTTCTGCCCAATGAACATGTCAGGTAATATATTACTTTTATTCCCATCAATGTTTCTATATCTATTTTTGTGATTATTTTCCTCTGAGGCTTTAGAATTTTTACTTTCTTGAGAGATAATTCTGTTCTTATAAAATATGATATTGACATTATATAATTCAATATTACTTAGTATAGCAACAGGAAT
>JAJEJO010000867.1:107781-128165 GCA_020662805.1 Glaucomys volans
AGAACCCAGGGCCTTGTGCGTGTGAGACAGGCACTCTACCAGCTGAGATATATCCCCAGCCCTCATTGTTATTTTTTAAAAACACTTAAACTTCAGAAACCTATACTCTCATTTTTCTTTCTAAAATTTTTGCCTATTTTATTTATTTTACATAAAATAATTGTACAATATATGGTCTTTTTGCTACTTGCTTCTTCTATTCACCTGACATTTTTAAGATTATACATATTATGGCATATATCAAGATTTTATTTTCTTCTAATACCAATGTGTTCTTGCATGGGTATACCAAATTTTTTTCCATTTACCAGTTAATGAACATTTGTGTTGGGCCCACAGTTTTGTCTGTGGGAATAGTACAATTATGCATATTCATATACAACTTTCTGTGTGATCATACTTTTTCATTTCTCTTGGGTGTTTTCTTACAAATGGGATTTATTGATTAGATGGTAACTCCATGTTTTACTGATTGAAGAAATGCCATAATGTTTTCCAAAGAAGGTGCCCAATTTTATATTTCCACCTGTGGTGTACATTCCAATATGTGGTGTGTTAGTGTTCCAATTATACCATAGCCTTGATGATAGATGTATGGGATGTTTTATTTAGGTATTTCAGTGAATGTGAAGTGGTATCCCACTGTGATTTTGATGTGCAATCCCCTATTGGCTGATTGTGGACATCTTTTCATGCACTTATTGGCCACCTGTATATCTCTTTGGAGAAGAGTTTATTCAGATTGTTCTCCTGTATTTGTTAATGTTATATAACTTTTCATTATTTAGTCATAAGTGTCCTTTATATATTTTGGACACATGCATAATTAAATGTATTATTTGTAGACAGTTTCCTCTATTCTCTAGGTGTTGTTCTATAATGAAAGGTCTAAGCAAACAATATTAAAATTTGAATCAGATCCCTTTTCCTCCTTACACCTTGCTCATCCTGGTAACCCATGATAGAGCCCAGGTGTTGCCTCCTTTGGCACCAATAGCAAATTCAAGCCACAGAGGACCTAGCAGTGCATAAAAGTACTATTCCAGGCACCTTTGCTCACGCAGCATAAAACCCAAGCCCAGCAACCCTCCCTCCGCTTTCAAGTCATATTCAGACTTATTTAGGATCTACTCTGCTTTTACATTTTTAGGTAATGTATCTCTTCATAATCTCGTGTGTGTGTGTGTGTGTGTGTGTGTGTGAGAGAGAGAGAGAGAGAGAGAAAGAGAGACAAGACAGACAGACAAACATACAGACATCACTAGATGACACATGAAACAGTTTCAAATGTGTATGTGAGTATCCCATCTCCAGTAGTTAAGACACAAACTTTTCATTTCTTTGATTGTGTCCTTTGAAATGGATTTGCTTGAAATTTTGATTAAATCAAATTTACCATTTTTATGGTTCTTTATGTTGTTGTCATCCTTTGTAGGAAGGCTTTCTCAACCCAAAAGTAATAGTTTTTTGTACAGAGTTTTGTAGTTTTTAGCTCCTATGTCTAATTTTAGGTGCAGTTTTGGTCATTTTTGTATATGTTTAAAGGAGAGAAGCAAATTGTTTTTATGTGGATACACAATTACATTACACACACACAATGAATATATATATATATATATATATATATATATATACATACACACACATATATGTGTGTTTATATTATGTGTTTGGCTTTGTTTCTTTTTTTATTTGTTAGTTTGTTTTTTGTTGTTTTGGTAGCAGCAATTGTACCCACTGGAGGTTAACCACTGAGCACCAGTCATAGCCCCTTTTTATTTATTATTTTGAGACAGGGTCTTGCTAAGTTGCCTAGGGCCTTGCTAAGTAGCTGAGACTGGTGTAAAATTGTGATTCTCCTGCCTCAAACTCCCAAGTTGCTTGGCTTGTAGGCATGCTCCACTGTGCCCAGCATAATATTATTTTTTAATATTCTAAAATTCTTCAAAATTACCTGAGGTACTTAAAAATAAATTAATCAGAAATATAGAAAAATATATCCATCTATGCATAGTAACACAAACAGCATGGTATTGGCACCAAAAAAGACATAAAGACCAATGGTACAGAATAGAAGACACAGAGACAAACCCACATAAATACAGTTATCTCATACTAGAAAAAGGCACAATAAACATAGCCTTTCCAATAAACGTGCTGTAAAAATGAGAAACCCATATGTAACAAAATGAAATTAGACCCCTTTGGTGATTTTCCCTATACATTCCATTCTGTGTGGAATTCAAGAAAAGTCGTTAGTTTACAGCACTTTATAAATAATTTTCTTCTAGGTATGAGAAGTTAATGTCAATATTTTTTTTCCTGTCAGAGATCCCTCTAAATATTACTTTTAAATTGCAAATAAAATAAGTGCATTTTGTGAGGTGAAAACAAAACCATAATTTTCCAAGCAGAGAAAAAGATTCACTGTGATTGTCTATTCTTCCAACCTAAAGCAAAAGAAATAGTGATAATTTATCTTATTTGTGAAAAATCATTGTCATATTTTAAAATTGCACATATTATTAACTTTGTAAATATTTACCAAATGTCAATCAGTTAACCTACCTTATTTATTTATTTATTTATTTATTTATTTATTTTTTGAGTACTGAGGATTGAACCCAGGGACACTCCACCACTGAGCCACATCCACAGCCCTATTTTGTATTTTATTTAGAGACAGGGTCTCACTGAGTTGCTTTGGGCCTAGCTAAGTTGCTGAGGCTGGCTTTGAACTCGTGATCCTCCTGCCTTAGCCTCCCAAGTGCAGGGATTACAGGCATGCGCCACCGCTCCTGGCAACCTACTTTATTTTTATCACTTGATAAAATTTCCCTGTGTTTGATTTCAAAATTCTAACAGTTTTTGATTCCTCTTGAAATTTTTTTGTAAGTTTATCAATATTATTGAGGTATTATTAGCTGATACTATTTAATTAAAATATGCTTTTTTGCTCTTTAAAAGTGTGTGAATGCACTGCATAATATTCTTCTAAAAATTGTGAGGAAAATTAGGATTTAGATATTTGCAAATAGCAAAGGATTTTTATTCCTGGTAATAAAATTTAATATGTTCAAATTAATTAGGAAAATAATGGAGTGAATCTATCTTAATGGGATTTATTTTATTTTGTATATTTATCTTGAGCAATCATAATTAACAGTGAGATGCAATTTATAAGCAAAATAGTGAACACATTTTATTTGCAAATGAAACTCCCTTAATAATATTAGCTGAAATGTATTAAATGTCTTTTCATTGAGCACAAGACTTTTCAATTTTAATGCTCAAATTAATTTTAGTATTTCACATTGTTTTGATTTCTGTTATGTTTTGCCAACACTTCTCCTCTCTCAATTAAATGTATCAGTGGACAAAATTTGTTTTACCTTAACTGCTAAATTACAGAGACTTACTTCCTCAAAACTGAAAAAAGAATTCATTCATTTAAATAGTCTTTTCAATAATAAGTTTAATATCTTGATTATGGTAGTAAACTTACAGTTTTATTCATATGGCAAAACTTGCTCAAATAATTCATGTGTGTGTGTGTGTGTGTGTGTGTGCGTGCATATCTGATTACACTAATGTAATTCATGCTTTGTCACGTGGAAACAACCCAAATAGAAAGTAACCTGAGAAATTCTAAAAAGTATAGAGATTCTGGTAGTTATACAAAGGAATACGCTTGGTAAAAAAAAAAAAAGAAAGAACATGAGTATACATAGGGAAATGTATAAGTCCCAGTCATGTTTTGATGAGTGACAGAAGACATACCCAACCAATTATTTTCTAATGAGTTCCTTAAATACAGCTTACAAAATGCAAAAGTAACCTACAGTAAGAGAAAGTAAGAGTGATTCCCTTGAAGTCAGTTTTGAAGTGTTATTTATTTTTTAATTGGTTTTAGATATTCAGAAGATTAGACAAAGAGGAATGAAGGAAAGAGAGGGTGGGTAGAAAAAGGAAAGACAGTGGAATGAATCTGAAATAATTTTTCCTTGTACTTATATGAATTCACTGTAGTAAATCCCACCATGAACTGGGCTCAGTGTTGCACATCTATAACCCCAGTGGCTCAGGAGGCTGAGACAGGAGGATTTTGAGTTCAAAGCCAGCCTCAGCAAAAGCAAGGCACTGAGCAACTCAGTGAGATCCTGTCTGTAAATACAAAATGGGCTGGGGATGTGGCTCAATGGTTGGGTGCCTCTGAGTTCAATCCCTGGTATCCTCCTCCACCAAAAAAAATCCCACCATCATATACATCCATTAGAATGGGGTCCTAATGAGAATAAGATATATTCCATGCTTATACAATTATATGAAAATAAATTTTATTGTCAAAATTTTAAAAATATAGGTGAAATAAGTACATTTAGTGAGACAAATGAAATCTCTACTCCTATCCAGGATGGCTTCCTCATAACCTGATTGTATCAGATACCCTATTTCCAAAGAAGGTCATATTTGCAGATTCAGAATGGACAAGAAATTTGAAAGGAAATGATTAAACCTAACACAGTTCTCCTTCTAGCCCTCTCTCCCAGTGTTCATTAGGTTTGTGTTTGAAAGACATTCATGGTCTCCAAAATCCTTCAAAGTCTTAACCCTTTCCATCATCCATGCTAAATATCATCTAAATACAATCAACTAAGTCTCAAGTCATTCTCCAAACTGTCTAGTTTATTTATGGGTGAAACATCGAGAATGGTGAATTACAGGGCAAAATTGCTTTCCAACTCTGGACTTAACCTAGAAAATAAGTTATCTACATTCCAATCAATTAAAAAGCAATAAAGAGGCCAGAAAAATTGCAATCAAGGTCTCCAAGAATATTCAAAACTCAGTAGGGCAAATTTTATTAGGATTCAAAACCAGAGATTAACCTTTTATGGCTCAGTGTTCTGTCCTTTCAGGCCCCTCTACCTTTGGCTCTCTACAGTAGACTCTGCAGCCCCAGTCTCACAAAAAATGCTGGCAAACAGGCAGTCAGCCTATTTTTTGCTTGCAGAATTCTGAAAGTACAACATCACTCTTTAATTTTTCCATGTCTTTGTATACTCAGAACAAGCTGGCACTGTTTCTGCTGACTTAACATTCTCACAACACTTGTCAGTCTTCCATGAATGTCAAGGGAATCCATGCCATTAGACATGAGGGTCCCCCACATGTCCTTCCTGGATCATTTCCTCTCTTCTTGGCTTTTACTGAGGTAACTGACAGGACCCATAAGTCATACACCTCATTTCTCTAGCAAAGGTGGGTCCAGCCATATCCGGGATGTTATCTCCAGAGCATGCTTCCTCATCTTTTATAATACTGCTAATCTATATTCTAAGTCATCAAGTTTCAATTCCTTTTGCTTAATGGTTACTTTTTCAATTTATCTCTTCTCATAGTTTGCTGTAAGCATCAAGTATAAATGAGACTATGCCTCCCATACTTAGCTTGAAAGTCTCCTAAGGTAAAAATTCAGGTTCATACCTTAGAAGATCCACTTTCTACCCAATAGCAGAACCAAAGTCAAATGTACACATTGTCACTTTATAACAAAATTCAATTTTTCTCCAGTTTCCCATGAAAATGTTCTTTATTTCTGTTTGAGTTCTCACCATAAGTTCTAATAGATCACACTATTGAGGGTGATATTTCTAAAAAAATCTGTTCGCAACAGCACATGTATTATCTAAGACAACCAAAGCTTTTCCCAGCATCATCTTCATTTCAAGACCTCATCAGAATCACTTTTAAATGTACTTATTTCCACCAACTGTTCCTTCAAAACAATCCATGTTTGATTTTTTGTTTGTTTTTTATTAAGAGCTACAAAAAGTCTTCCAGCATCCTCTATTCCTTTGCAATTCCAAAGTCACTTCCATATTTTCAAGTATTTGTTATAGGAACACCCCAGTTTCTGATAGTCAGGGCTCTATAAAGAAATAGAATTATACACAAAATCTATAATTATACCAGTATCTTTCTATATAGGTATAGAGAGAAATAGAGAGTAGAGAGAGAATAATTGGTTAAGAGAATAGTTTCCTTTACTTAAAGTCCATTCATTCTAGATATTACTAACATCTAGATACAAAATACTTTCACAGCAATGCTTTCATTAGTGTTCAATGAAATAACTTGGTATCTTAACCCAGCTAATTGAACTTGAGAAACAAGCATCACAAATAGTAATGTGCAAGATGAAACAAGAAGGGAAGGACTTTCTAGACAGAAAGAGAATCTTGAACACAATCATGAAGATCAGAAAAACACATGATGTTTCCAGGAAATAAGCAAGCAATTCAAACTCTCTTGGTATGTAGTACTGAAATATAAGAGTTGAAAGGTTACCAGGAAACATCACATACAACTTTTTTGCAACTCAAAAGATGATGCTCAATTTATCTTTGACTCTATCAAAGATTTTAATAGGATACCAATATGCTTATATTATAAATTGCATTTTTGTTACAACTAATGGAGTTAGGGTAAAAAGTGAAAGGAAGAGAGGTCTCATGCCAATATTTTTATACAGAAGCTACAAACATGACATATTCCAAGTCAAACTGGCAGCATTTTGACATATTCCTTAATATCTATCATACAATGCTCTAGTTCACTTTAATAATTACTAATTTTATACTAGTTATTACTCGTTGGGTTTTTTTTTTTAATTTTTACACAAACTCACACAGCTCTGGATCAGAATCCATTACTATAGTCAAATATTATTATCTTTTCCACGATATGAATATGAAAATCCAGCCTCGGAGCCGTAAGGAGTGCAGCTCATTTCACAGATCTCTCAGATATCAGATTTGTACTCCTAAGAATAATGTTAAATTACAGGTTGGCTCTTCTGAAAAGAATCAAAATAATGTCAGGGCAAGAGCAAAAGGAATGTTGCCACTTTGACTTAGAACTTGAGAACAGGCTGAGAAGCAAATTTAAAGAGAGGACCATTCTGTTCTTCTTTGTTACTTTATGAAGAATTCAGGGATACTGATTGGATACAATTTAATAAGAGCAATTCCCCATTCTTTAAATTTATTCTCCTAATTAATTAACTGAAATTAATTACTAGGAAAGAATATACCAAATTCATCATAGAATATTAATATCTAAGCATTATTTTTACATGCTGTGTTATTTATGTTAAATCTGCATACATAAAGTATACTAATTGTGCATATAAATAGAGGAAAAAGATACAGAAAAATACAGAGACAAAATATAAATTTATATTTATCTTGAATATAGTACAGTCAATCTCTATATTTAAGGTATATATAGTTTATAGATAGGTTGTATACCTTTATTTCCCCATTAACACTGAAAATCTTAGTGTGAAGGTTCAGATATGAGATGTTCCCCCAAAATCTAACGTATTGGAAACATGATATCTCATGTAGCAATATGCAGAGGTGAAATGAGAACTGCAGACCATGAGAACTGTAACCTCATCCGTGAATTAATCCATTTGATAGGTCAATCATTTGAATACACTCCTGGGTGGCAAATTAGGTACCTGGGGTTTGGCTGGAGGAAGTAGGTCACTGGGTCACTGAGTGTCTGCTCTTAGGTTTGTTTTTTATTTCTGGTTCTACTTCTCTTTCTTCCTCTTTCTCTCTCTCCCTCTCTTCTTTCCTCTCTGCACTTCTCTGTTTCTCTCTCTCTGTTTTGAGGCTGCAACAAGCTGATCAGTTTTCCTCCACCATACCTTTCTGCCATGTTTTTGCTCCACTCTGAACCCAGAGCAAAGGGCTCTGCCAACTGTGGCCTACACCTCTCAAATCTTCAGCCCGTATTTAACTCTTACGCCTCCAAGCAGTTTCTGTCCAATATTTTGGCCATCGCCCTGCACAGCTGATTAGCACATTTAGTTCTGCTTACTATAGAGAGAAAAATGGAATAGTGAGTTAGGGATTTAGAATAGACAGAACATCTGTGGAAGACCATGTATGTGCTTGGAGATACTATGATACAATTATATCTAAAAAGTTATTAAATAATGTGCAATTCAGTTTGTATGGATAGGCTGAGATAACAACCACAATATTTGTGACCAGAGATCTAACAATGCCTCAATTATTTTCTGCACTTCTGATTCAAATATCTTGATTTCCAAAACTGAAGATTTCTAAAAGCTGAAAATGATTTGTCACATTTTTGCATCCATGTGTGACTTAGATTTTTACTGAAGATACAGGAGCTCTCATTGCTTTATAAAAATTCTATAATATTATATTTAAGCAGGAATATTGAGTAATCATATCCTCTAATCAATCCAGACAACAAATTACTAATTTTAATGTACATATATCAAAGAATTTTTTATAGTATTTTGATGTACATGTGTATACACAAACACATTTGTGAGTGTTTCATGGATGATCCCTATTCTTAACACATGCCTTAAAAAAGTTAATTTGTCAAAAGATCTCCCATATAGGTGTCTTAACTACTATGATACCTAAATTAAAAATACAAAAAAAAATTACAGAAGCAAACTCAAAAGTACTGTAAATGCTAGATAAGCAGAGGATATTTTTTTCTGGCAAAAAATTCTATGTAAATATAGAATGCTGAACTCTATTATACTTATTCTTCTATCTTAATTTAGCTAATAAATACAAGGTTAAATATGTTTATACTATCTCTCTTGTAAGTTCAGAGGTTTAAGTGAGCCTTTATACATCTTTTGGGCTTACTATTACATTAGCAGACTTAGCGCTTTCAGGCCACTATAACAAAATCTCAGAAACTGTATGGCTTGTAAAACAAACAAACAAACAAACAAACACACAAACAAATCCAGGAATTTATCTCTCACAATTCTGGATACTGGGAAGTCCCAGACTAAGCTGTCTGCAGATTCAGCATCTAGGAAGGGTCCGCTTCTTGTTAGCAGCACCTTGTATCCTTACATGAACTATGGGCCAATGAGTTTTACCCAGTTCAAGTTGTTTATTTCACTCTTCCTACTTTTGTTTCAGAGATCACAACTTTATTTACATTGTTATAATTACCTTGTTTTCCAAAATTAAGATCTATACCTCAAAGTTTTACTGTATATATTTTAGAAGGAAACTTTCCCTTCTCGTATATATGTGGAAAATGTTATTTCTAATGAACTAATCTACATTAATTTTCCTTGGGCTTTGCATATGTAAACATCAAATCAATTTTTCTTCATGGGATTACTTTTAAAATTATATAGAACAATGTTCTTTTAAGTATTACCTTATCCATTGTTTGCATCTGATTATATCTGATTCATACAACACAATGTTTATTATTCCATTAAAAATATTAAATGCAATTATTAGGTATTATTTTTGTCCTTTATCCAAAAATCATTAAAAATTAATGTTTTTATAAAAAATTAAAATTTCAGTTTCTTATTATTTTTACTAGATATGGAATATATGTTGACTTGTAAGTGGATAATTTTTCTGGGGTAAATATAACATATTAATTATTTTATTCTCATGCGATCCTTTCAAAGACACTCATACATTTTAATGTGGTGTGGCTGTACCATATCCAGCTTATTACTCTTACTTTTGTTCTAAGATAATAATAATACATTAGGAGTTTGGTGTACTATTAGAAATATATTCACTGAGCAATAACATTAAAAAAGAAAACAATCATGGATACTCCCCTTCATAAAGAAGTGGAGGCAAATTAATTTACAGATTGAAATGTTAAAATAGTGAATGCCTGTATGAGAACAGAGCAATACTTTCCAGCTAAAATTACTGGGAAAAAACCTCTTCCAAATATTTGATATGATATCAAAAATTTATTTAATTTCTGAATGTGTGTTATTTAAATCTTACTTTATGAGAAAGAAAGAGAGTAGGGGGATCTGGGGTGGGGAGGGAGGGAAGGAGGGGGCAGGGGTATTTTTCACTGACTTCAAATCTCTCTATATAACACTATTTGAAGGAATCTTAAAAACTATTTCCAGAGTCTCATGGAAATCAACCTTCCATTTTACCACTTAGCAATTTTAGCCCAACCAAATTTTTAAAAAAGGTGTAAGATACATCCTGATCCAAGCTCTGCCATTTCTTTGCTTTACATAGGACCTCAAGAAGATGATTCTCAGTCTAAACCATTGTTTCTTAGTGCAATACTGGCAAAACTTCAGTCACTTACTGCTCACGATGGCTCAATAATAAACCAATTGATATAGTTTCAAGACTCCTAGACCTGAACATCTGTACTTGGGAGTGTGAGGACTAGAGGAGAGGAAATGCAAATCAGTGGTGCAGTTAAGCAGGAACATCAGAGGCAACAGGAAGTGAGATTCCAAATGTTTCAACAGAAATTTGCTTTTTTCTTGGGTCTTTTTTATTTTAAAAATTTTTGTTATGCCCAAACAATGGTGCATCTGTGTACATCAAAAAAAAAAAAAAATCCTTCTCAATTCCAGAAATCAAACAGAACACAACACAATATTTCTGGGTGACTTTAACATACCACTGTCACCACTGGATAGATCTTCTAAACAAAAACTAAACAAAGAAAGCACAATCAATACCACAATTAATAACTTAGACTTAGCAGACATATATAGCATATTCCATCCATCAATGAGCAAATACACATTCTTCTCAGCAGCACATGGATCCTTCTCTAAAATAGACCATATGTTATGCCACAAAGCAGCTCTTTGTAAAAGCAAAAAATAGAGATACTACCTTGTATTCTATCAGATCACAATGGAATGAAATTAGAAATCAATGACAAAATAGAAAACAGAAACTACTCCAACACCTGGAGACTAAATAGTATGCTATTGAATAAAGCATGGATAACAGAAAACATCAGGGAGGACATAAAAAAAATTCTTCAGAGGTAAAAGAGAATGATGATACAACATATCAAAATCTCTGGGACATGATGAAAGCAGTACTAAGAGGAAAAGTCATTGCATGAAATACATTCAAGAAAACAATAAAAAGTCAACAAGTAAACGACCTAACATTACATCTCAAATCCCTAGAAAAAGAAGAACAGAACAACACAAAAAGTAGTAGAAGACAGGAAATAATTAAAATCAGAGATGAAAACAATGACATGGACACAAAAGAAACCATTCAAAAATTGACAAAACAAAAAGTTGGTTCTTTGAAAAAGTAAGCAAAATAGATAACCCCTTAGCCACACTAATGAAGAGAAGGAGAAACCTCAAATTACTAAAATTTGTGATGAAAAAGGAAATATGACAGACACCATTGAAATACAAAACATAATTAGAAGTTACTTTGAAAATCTATACTCCAATAAAATAGAAAATCCCAAAGACATCAACAAATTTCTTGAGACACATGATCCTCCCAAACTGAACCAGGAGGACATACACAATTTAAACAGATCAGTTTCAAGCAATGAAATAGAAGAAGCCATCAAAAGACTACCAACAAAGAAAAGCCTGGGACCAGATGGATTCTCAGATGAGTTCTACAAGACCTTCAAAAAAGAACTATACCAATACTCCTGAAAGAATTTCATGAAATAGAAAAGGAGTGAACCCTTCCAAATTCATTCTAAGAAGGTTGTATCACTCTGATACCTAAACCAGACAAAGACACATCTAGGAAAGAAAACTTTAAACCAATATCTCTGATGAATATAGATGCAAAAGCCCTTAACAAAATTCTGACAATTTGCATAAAAAACATATTAAGAAGATAGTGTACCACAAGTGGGGTTTATCCCAGGAATGCAAGGTTGGTTCAAAATCCAGAAAACAATAAATGTAATTCACAACATCAATAGACTTAAGGTTAAGAATCACATGATTATTTCAATAAATGCAGAGAAAGTATTTATTGATCTAATAAATGGATTCAGCAAAATACCAGGATAGAAAATCAATGCATGTGAATCTAATGCATTGATATACATAAGTGATGAATCATCTAAGAGAGAAATGAGGAAAACAACTCTGTTCACAATATTCTCTAAAAAAATAAAATACTTGGGACTCAATCTAACAAAAGAGGTGAAAGTCCTCTACAATGAAAACTACAGAACATTAAAGAAATAAATTGAGGAAGACCTTAGAAGATGGAAAGATCTCCCATATTCTTGAATAGGCAGAATTAATATTATCAAAATGGCCATACTTCCAATGGTGCTATACAGATTTAACACAATTCCAATTAAAATCTCAATGAAATTCCTCAAAGAAATAGAGAAAGCAATCATGAAATTCATCTTGAAGAACAAAAGACTCATAATTGCCAAAGCAATCACCTGGGCAGGAAGAATGATGCAGGAGGTATCACAATACTAGATCTTAAACTCTACTATACAGCAATAGTAACAAACATGACATGGTATTAGCACCAAAATAGACAAGTAGACCAATGATACAGAATAAAAGGCAAAGAGGCAAACCCACATAAGTACAGTTTTCTCAAACTAGACAAAGGTGCCAAAAACATACAATGGAGAAAAGACAGCCTCTTCAACAAATGGTTCTGGGAAAACTGGACATCCATATGCAGTAAAATGAAATTAAACCCCTATCTCTCACCCTGTACAAAACTTAACTCAAAATGGATCAAGGATCTAGGAATTAAACCTGAAAACCTTCACCAAGTAGAAGACAAGTAGGCCTGAATCTTCATCATGTTGGCTTAGGACCACACTTCCTTAACATGACCCCCAGAGCACAAGCAATAAAAGCAATAATCAATAAATGGGATGGATTCAAACTAAAAAGCTTTTTCTCAGCAAAGGAAATAATAATGTGAAAAGAGAGCCTACAGAGTGGGAAAAAGTCTGTTCCACACACACTTCAGACAGTACACCATTCTCCAAAATTTATGAAGAACTTAAAAAACTTTACACTGAAAATACAGAGAACCCAATCAACAAATGGGCTAAGGAACTTGGCAGACACTTCACAGAAGAAGATAAACAGGTGATCAACAAATATGTGAAAAAGTGCTCATCATCTCTAGTAATTAGAAAAATGCAAACCAAAGCCACCCATCTAACTCCAATTAGAATGGCTGTTATCAAGAACACAAGCAGTAATGAGCATTGGTGTGGATGTGGGGAAAAAGCCACACTCACACGTTGCTTGTGGAGTTGCAAATTGTGCAGCCACTCTAGAAAGTAGTGTAGAGATTCCTCAGAAAACTTGGAATGGACCCACCATTTGACCCAGCTGTCCCACTCCTCGGTTCATACCCAAAGGACTTAAAATAAGCATACTACATTGATGCAGCCACATGAATGTTCATAGCTGCTCAATTCACAGTAGGTAGATTGTGGAACCAACCCAGATGCCCTACAGTTGATGAATGGATAAAGAAACTGTGATATACATACACAATGGAATATTACTCAGCCATAGAGAAGAATAAAATTGTGGCATTTGCTACTAAATGGATGGAATTGGAGAATATTATGCTAAGCGAAATAAGCCAATCCCAATAAAACAAAGGCTGAATGTTTTCTCTGATAAGTGGATGATGATACATAACAGGGGGGAGGAGGAGTAGTGTGGCGGGGGGCAAGAGAAGAGTGAAGGAACTTTGGATGGTGTAGAGTAAAATGGGGTGGGAGGGGATGGCGGAAGGAAAAGATAAATGTATGCATTATAAAAAAAATTGTTAGTACACTAATTTATTATTTATTTCAGCATAATTTTAAAGCATGGAATTGCATTTGCTCAAATTGAGTTCCCAGTATTCCCCTTCCACTCCTCTCCTTCCTCCCCCTATTTCCCTTACTTTACTCTACTGGTCTTCCTTCTATTTATTTTTATGTTTTTTATATCTTTGTTTTATTTACTTATTTATTTTTATGTGGTCCTGAGGATGGAACCCAGTGCCTCACATGTGTGAGACAAATGCTCTATCACTAAGCTACATCCCCAGACCCCTAGTTTTTTTTTAATTAGTGAATTTTAGATAGAAGTAAAGGTGAAATTCTTTGTTGTATATTTACACACATATTTATCTTATGCAAATAAGATAGTTTGGTTGGGTTTCCTGTACCTCCTCCCTCCCTCTCAATCCCTTCCTTGATCCCTCTCATCTTTCTTCCATTTTCATGGGATTCTCACTGCTCCCCCACCCCTTGTTTATCTTGGTTCTTATTAAGGATCTATGAAAGAGATTCTCTTAAAGTTAGAATTTAATTTTGAAGCCTTAGCATGTTTGATATGTTTCATTTTTTCTACCTATGTTAAAAGTTTTATCTTTTTCTACTTATATTGCAACTTGAAGTATTTTATCTGCAAGTCATAGAGGTACAAGATTGTCCCCAAACCAGCAAAACCCAGAAACATGCAAGGAAAGATTTTTGTAGCTTTCACAGGGTGTCTGAGTCTACCAATACCTCAATTTTTGTCTTCTAGCCTCCAGAATTCTGAGAGAAAAAAATTTTGTTGTTCTAAACCACCTAATTTGTGTTACTCTCTTATACTAACCCAAGAAAACTAACACAACAGATTAGTAAGTTCATGAAATAGGTGTGTAGTAAAAGTATCACATCAATGATAGAGAAGGCTGTGACTTATCTGGAGACCTCAGTCTTTCACAACACAAGATTTACGGCTTCTCTTTTTCTGGTAGTGCTTGAAAAATAACACAGAATTAATAAAATTTTATAACCAATAACTTGGTAACCATGAAAACTATAGTGAAAAAGTAAAGGGGTACAATGGATGTCTTCAGTTTTTATAGGTTGAATTATGTCCTTAATTGGAGGTGTGCATGAGCCTTAACCCCCAGTACCTGAGAATGTGAACTTAGAGTGTCCATGGAGCCAATTAAGGTTCTTGAGAGGACACTAATCCAAAACAATTAACATCCTTATAAGAACTAGGACATTAGGACACAGATAGATATGAATAGAGAAAAGGTGATGGGAAGAAACCATACAAAGATAGCATCATCTACAAGCCAAGGAGAAGGTGTTGAGCAGATCCATCCTTCATAGTCCTCAGAACCAACCAACTCTGCTCACACCCTGATCCCAGACTTCAGCCTCCAGAACTGCAAAACAGTAAACTTCTGTTGTGTAAGCCACTGTGTGCTGGCAGCTTTGGCAAACCAATACACAGCTAACTGATCAATCCTTTAGATAGGCTAGATCCACATATGAAAATTTTAATCTTTTCCATATGCAGTACTCAGCTAAAACATTTGTAGCTCTGGTTTAATGCTTACCCCTTATATCAGCCAATTAATAACTATATCTTCTGCCACTGGTAAATTCCTTTGAAAATTCCATTTCAACCTTCAGCATAAAACTAAAGATAATGACCAAATTTTTATTACAAAATTTCTTTCAAATTAAAATTTTTAATGTTAGGATTAGGTGTGTAAATTCATACAATGTGCTTAGAACAAGTGCCCAACACATTGTAAAGGCAAGGCAGACATTAGCTGTTAAATATTGCACGATAATTATCACATAACTACAGTATTGAACTCACTCATATTGATGTGCTATTTCAGAGAAACTCAGCTGAAAATTAAACTTATTCTAAAATTTTAGAAAACTAAAATTTTAATGTTCATTTTCATAATCATCTCCCTTCAATTTAGATCAGTTAGTCCCATGCTCTTTTTCTAACATAAAATTCTGGTTTCTTTTGGCCTATATCTAGCTATGAATTATCTGAGTTTGTCATTTTTCTTTTTTCAGCTACAGGTACTATGCACTTAATGTCTGTTAGTGGCCCCTTTAATTGAATTTTTCTCCCTGTTTCCCTAAAGTGAGATTCTCATAAGCATCCCTCCTGTTCGCTCCCTTGCTATCAGCTCATGCAGCCAGGAGCAATTCCCTTTGACAAGTAGCATGGTGCCAATTCTTTGGAACTGAAATCACTTACAAGAGGAAGATTCTGTGTATAAGTTTTTGTTTATCTTTCTTCCATCTGACACTGTTGGTTCTTCATGAGACTCAAACCACAGATCAACAGACAGTAGAAGAATAAAACAAAGATTAAAGCTATGCTCTGGAGGCAGTCACCTCACCTTTTAGATATCACAGCGAAGTCGTTCTCTCTGACAATGCAGTTCTCACATTCACAGAGTAAGATTTTATGCCTCTATACATTTCAAAAAAATATTGAATGGCTTCTTGGTAAATGTATATTATGTGAATGTTCTTTCCCCTTCTAATTCCCATTTCAATGTGATAGTTCTTTACTTACTTTTTTATACCTTATGTCTCAAGTGAAATTATACTACTTATTCAATATCAACCGTGATTTCTGCTCTTCTGAAATGACAGTTCTGAAATTTAGTATTCCATTTTCCTTGTAATTGTGTCATTCCTAGCATATGACATAGTTCAACATGTTATAAGCATGTCCAATACTGACAAGTGAATTGAAAAATATTGTTTTCTTTAAACATCTGAAGACTTGTACATATGAAGAATCATGACCAACAGATGTCTTAATAAGAGAATGATTAATTGGAGAGAATAATTATATCTTCATAAAAACAACACCTTTTCTCTTATGAAACATATCTTTGATGTATAAAGGCACCTAAAACAAAAATCAATGCCCTTTTTATTCCCCAAGGGTAAAGAGCATTTATGTCATGCACTTTGTTTCAGTGTTGCTGTGCAGGTCTTTATTACATGCATTTGTGAGTATCTCCTGCACCTCTGGCTTCAACATTTACATGATAACAATCTGGTTATTTTTAAGGGAGAAAGCCTGTAACTTGGAATATTTTATTTTCTACTTTAAAATACATGAGATAGTGGGGTGTGGTGTCATATACCTGTAATCTCAGCAACTCAGGAGCCTGATGGAGGAGGATCACAAATTAAAGGCCAGCCTCAGCAACTTAGTGAGGCCCTAAGCAATTTAGCAAGACCCTGTTTCAAAAGCAAAAGATAACAAAATTAAAAGGGCTGGGGATGTGGCTCTGTGGTAAAGTGTCCCAGGTTAAATTCCTAATATAATAAAATAAAATGTGATAAATTGTTATGTAAAATAAATTATCCAATGTTTTCCCTAATTTTAGAGAGAATCTGAGTTTCAGAGTTTAGAGAGACAGAACAGATTATCTCCTACAAAATATTGATATTAGTATATATCCAATCACTTTTTAAAGATTCTATAAGTTATAATATATACCAAAACATTCTATTTTTTGGATGATTATGTTGTTAAAATGTTCTCCACAAAATGGAAATATTCTCTGTGAAATGCCTCATTAAATTCCCAGAACATAGTTTGCAATTCAAACTATTTTAACAAGACTGAGTAAGGTGTATTCATAAAAGCTATTTAAGAATTCCCAATATTAATGTGCAAAGCATAAAAATCTTAAAATAATTGATGATGCTAACAAAATCCCTTGGATTTTTTTTTGCTACCATGAAGGATCACGGTCATTTCTGTATGCATTTGTTTTTAAAGTCTTATGTCCAATTCTGTCTGCAGAAGATTATCCTTGGGGCATTGCAGATGCATTGCCCATACATGCATAGATTCTTTGTAGGATGTCTCTAAGCCAAAGAGAGATTTTTAAGAGGTCTTAGTCTTTCTTTAGTTTGGAAGTAATTCTCATTATACCTTTCTATCCTAGAGGTTCACTGCAGACTCAGGCTACATCTAACTTAACTTCTTCTCATTCCCTGTCCTGTCTTCTCTGTCACCACCTTCTCCCAGAATGCACAACGTATTGTAATCGTATGCACTTTTGGAGAATCTAACCTAAGACACCTTACCATTAGCAGATCAGAAATTTAGAAAAGTAAGTGAAAGCACAGAGAAAGAAGATGGACAAATATTAGGACAAAGCAACTACTAACAGAATAAGGTACTAATACAGTTATAACAGTGGAAGAGATCTTCCAAGCTTGGAATGCTAAATTACAGAACTGTATGTGTGAGAAGTATACTGAGTAAGTAGTTGGAGTATATATCTTAAGTGCTATTTCAGTAAATTCATAGAGAAAAATTTGATTTGCTAGATCAAATCTCTTCCCCCATTAATACTAAACAAAGAAAGTCTCTTGTTTTAACCATGGAAGACTGATAAACTATGGCTCTGTCCCAATGAAACCAGGCAATATTGTGTTTACTACACATGTGCAAAGGATGATCTCACTATCACCCCTCACTGTAGGTATACTTATACCCACCAACCAAGCAACCATAGCTATAATTACTAGTAAATTAGAGGTACAAAGTAAGGACAATTTTACACAAACTAAACCTTGGGAATTTATTCTTAAAGGACTATGAATAGAAGACAGGTTTTTTGGTTTTGAAAAACCACAGTTAATATCATTCATATGGTGAAGGCACTCATTTTTCTATGAGAATTAGAACAAGTCAAACTTTCACTCTTGTCATTCCATGCAGCATAGTACTAGAATTTCTAGAAAGCAGAAGGAGGAAAAATAAAGATACAAATAATGTAGTCCCAATTATGAAAGAAAAGTGATACTCTTTTCAGTCCTAGAGGACATAATCTTCTTTGTATAAAAACACAAGAAACACACACACACACACACACACACACACACACATTCATAAACGTAGGATCTAAGAAAGTATTTGGAAATATGTGTTATAAAAAGTGTAAAAATTAATTTTCACTTCTGCAAACTGGCAACAATCATAAATAAATGTAAGAAAGCAATTATATTCCCAAGAGAATGAAAAAATGAAATAAACTTATCAAAAAAGGGCAAGACTACGCATTGATATCCTCAAATTATATTCCTGAGGGAAATTATGAACGTGCAAGTTTCATGTTAACAGATGGATGACTCAATAGTGTTAATATGGCAATTCTTCCAAAACTGAAATATAAATTCAATAGCTGCCAGTGTTACAGGAGTACTTTTTTTGTAGAAATATAAATGCTACAACTAAGAGTTATATTGAAATATAAGTAGCCTAGAAATGTCTAAACAATTTTTACAAAAATATTTTGTGAGAATAGTACTGCCTGATTACTATGTAATCTAAGACTTGTTCCAAGAATGTATATGTAGAGGAATGGAGTACAGAAACAAACTATCTTCAACTGATGTGTAAGAATTTTTCAAAGCAATTGAATAAGTGACAGGATACTGTCTTGATGCTGAAACCATTGAACACTCATATTTTTAAAATTTCTAAACACTTATCTCAAACATACAGAATTGACTCAAAATTAATCATCAACCATGTGTAAAATCAAAAGTAGAAGACGCCTAGAAGAAAATAAAAGGTCCAATATTTACAACACTGGGAAAGGCAAATTGATTTTAGATGTCACATCAAAACATGAACCAAAAATTTTAAAAAGTTAAAACCTTAACTTATTTTTCAAACAGCAAACAGAGCCCTTTGTGCTTCAAAATAGAACATTAAGGAAATGAAAAGGAAGCCACAAACTGAGAAAAATATATGTAAATTATGTATCTGACAAGGGACTTGTATCTGGAACATATCACTCCATAATTAAACAATCCAATTAAAACAGGCAAAATGCCAAAGCTATATTTCACCAAGAAAGACATGCAAATGGCTAAGTTCAGAATAAGGCCATTAATCTCATTAGTGGTTAGGGAAATGCAAATTAAAGTCAAAATTAAATGTCTCTATAAACTGACTAATGGCTACAATCAAAAAGACACACAATATCAAGTGCCGGTGAGTATCTGGAGGAAATGGATTATCTGTGCATCACTGGTGGAAGAGTAACATGGTCCAGAAACTTTGGTTAATAGTCTGCCAATTTCTTTCAAAGTAAAACATGAACTTAATTTCCACCCAGTAATTTTATTCTGAGAAATCTATCCATTTTTCGTAAGCATTTATATTCTTCAATTTTTCAACTTTTTGTCAAAATATATATTAAAATTAACATAATTACACATGTTGAGGTATATCCAGTTAGTATACTCAAATGTCCAGTATCAATATGAATAAACAGAACACATGGTATAGCACCCTAGAAGTCTCCTTTGCCACCCAAGGTAAACCATGCTTCCAACTTACTGACATAGGTTAGTTTTACCTTTTTGCATCATTATGTTCCTGTAATAATACGATATGTAATCACTTATGTCTGACTTCTTTCACTTAATCTACTGTTTTTGTTTTGTTGTGTTGTGTTGTGTTTTTTTTTTTTTTTTTTGGTTTTTGGTTTTTGGTCCGAAGGATTGAATCTAGGGGAGCTTTACCACTGAGCTACATCTCCAGCCATTTTTCCTTTTTTTAAAAATTATTTTGAAACAATGGAACAGTGATCACAAAGTTGTCCAGGCTGGCATGGAACCTGTGATCCTTCTTCCTAAGCCTCCAGGGTAACTGGTATTACATAACAGTTACCTGCATGTAAAAGTCAAAAGTAGAAGACATCTGGAAGAAAATAAAA
>JAJEJO010000867.1:128265-176519 GCA_020662805.1 Glaucomys volans
ATATATATATATATATATATATATATATATATATATATATATATATAACTAGATTAGTTAGCCTGAATAATTTTAGTAGATCTGTGTTCGTGCTGAAATATATTTAATGCACAATAGTACTCCTTTTATAATATACCACATTTTATTTATGTTTCACCAGTTGAAATTTATTTATATTTTCACCAGTTGATGGACAAGAGAATAGGTTCTAATTTGGGCTGTTAAGAAATATAAGCCAAAGTCTTGTACATAAGAGTATTAACTTGTTTTAGGTCTGGATGACCAGTCTAATGGTGAGAAAGACATGCTGAAATCACCCAGTATTAATACATTGTGATCTGTTTGATTTCCTACACTGAGGGGGGTTTGTTTTATGTATTCAGGTGCACCATTTTTGGGGGGGGTAAACATTTGTAATATTTATACCTTCACACTGCCTAAGGGAATATTATACTTTAATAATATTATAGCTTCACACTGCTTAAGGGAATCCCTTAAGCAGTATGAAGTGAACTTCTTTGTCTCTTCTGATTTTTTTTAATTTTATTACTTGACTCTCTTCTTTTTGTTTTAAATTTTTTATATTAGTTCATTGTACACAAATGGAGTACAACTATCATTTTTTCCTCTGGTTTACACAGAGTAGAATCATACAATTTGTATATTTATACATATACATAGGGTATAGATGTTTGTCTCATTCTATTATCTTTCCTTCACTACCCCTCCCCACCCCTCAGTTTCCTCTATACAATCCATCCCTTCTCCATTCTTCCTGTACCTCCCCCCACCCCTGCTAGGTGTCATCAACAACTTATTAAGAGAAATCATTCGGCCTTTGGTTTTTTGGGATTGGCTTATTTCACTTAAAATGATCTCCAATTCCATCCATTTACCTGCAAATGTCATAATTTTATTATTCTTTATGGCTGAATAATATTCCATTGTATATATATACCACAGTTTCTTTATCCATTCATCTATTGAAGGTCATCTAGGTTGTTTCCTCAATCTAGCTATAGTGAATTGGGTTGCTATAAACATTGATGTGGCTGCATCACTGTAGCATGCAGATTTTAAGTCCTTTGGGTATAGACCAAGGAGTGGGATAGCTGGGTCGAATGATGGTTCCATTCCGAGTTTTCAAAGGAATCTCCATACTGCTTTCCAGAGTGGCTGCACCAATTTGCAACCCCACCAGCAATGTACGAGTGTACCTTTTTATCCACATCCTTGTCAACACCTATTGTTGCTTCTATTCTTGATAATAGACATTTTAATTGGGGTGAGATGATATCTTAGGGTAGTTTTGATTTGCATTTCTCTTATTACTAGAGATGTTGAACATTTTTTCATACATCTGTTGATTGCTTGTAGATCCTCTTCTGTGAAGTGTCTGCTCATTTCCTTAGCCCATTTATTGATTGGGTTATTTGTTTTCTTGGGGTAAAGTTTTTTGAGTTTTTTATATATTCTGGAGATTAGTGCTCTATCTGACATGTGTGTAGCAAAGATTTTCTCCCATTCTGTAGGCTCTCTCTTTACATTGCTGATTGTTTACTTTGCTGAGAAAAAGCTTTTTAGTTTGAATCTATCCCAATTTTTTGTTCCTTCTTTTATTTCTTGAGCTGTGAGAGTCATGTTAAGGAAGTCTGGTTCCAGGCTGATATGATGAAGATTTGGACCAACTTTTTCTTCTATTAGGTGCAGGGTCTCTGATCTATTCCTAGGTCCTTGATCCATTTTGAGTTGAGTTTTCTGCAGGGTGAGAGATAGGGTTTAGTTTCATTTTGTTGCATATGGATTTCCAGTTTTCCCAGCAACATTTGTTGAAGAGGCTATCTTTTCTCCATTGTATGTTTTTGGTACCTTTGTTAAATATGCAATACCTCTATTTATGTGGGTTTGTCTCTGTGTCCTTTCTTCTGTACCATTGATCTACCTGCCAATTTTAGTGCCAATACCATGCTGTATTTGTTACTATGGCTTTGCAATATAGTTGAAGACCTGGTATTGTGATACCTCCTGCTTCGCTCTTCTTGCTAAGGATTGCTTTAGCTATTCTGGGTCCCTGATTCCTCTAAATGAATTTTGTGATTGCTTGCTCTATTTCTATGAGGTCCATTATTGGGATTTTAATTGGAATTGCATTGAATTTGTATAGTGCTTTTGGTAGTATGGCCATTTTGACAATAGTAATTCTGCCTATCCAAGGACATGAGAGATCTTTCCATCTTCTAAAATTTTCTTTATTTCTTTAATGTTCTGTAGTTCTCATTGTAGAGGTCTTTTACCTCTTTTGTTAGATAGATTCCCAAGTTGTTTTTTTTTTTTTTGAGGCTATTGTGAATGGAGTAGTTTTCCTAATTTCTCTTTCAGAGGATTTGTCACTTATGAATGAAAATGCATTACATTTATGAGCATTAATTTTATATCCTGTTACTTTACTGAATTCACTTATGAGTTCCAGAAGTTTTCTGGTGGAATTTTTTGGCTCCTCTAAATACAGAATCATGTCATTGGCAAAAATGGATAGTTTGAGCTCTTCTTTTCCTATTCATATCCTTTTAACTTCTGTGGTCTGTCTAATTGCTCTGGCTAGAGTTTCAAGGACAATGTTGAATAGATGTGGTGAAAGAAGGCATCCCTGCCTTGTTCCAGTTTTCAGGGGGAATGCTTTCAATTTTTCTCCCTTTAGAATGATTTTGACTATAGGCTTAGCATAGATAGCCTTTACAATGTTAAGGAACATTCCTACTATCCCTATTTTTTCTAGTGTTTTGAGCATGAAGGGGTGCTGTATTTTATCAAATGCTTTTTCTGCATCTATTGAAGTAATCATGTTGTTCTTAACTTTAAGTCTGTTGATGTAGTGAATTATACTTACTAATTTCCAGATGTTGAACCAACCTTGCATCCCTGGGATGAAACCCACTTGATCATGGTGCACTATTGTTTTAATATACTTTTGTATGTGATTCATTAAAGTTTTGTTAAGAATAGTTGCATCTATTTCATTAGGGATATTGGTCTGAGACTTTCTTTTCTTGATGTCTTTGTCTGGTTTTGGTATCAGGGAGATAATGGCTTCATAGAATGAGTTTGGAAGGGTTTCCTCCTTCTCTATTTCATGGAATACTTTGAGGAGTATTGCAATGAACTCTTCTTTGAAGGTCTTGCAGAACTCAGCTGAGAGTCCACTTGGTTCCAGTCTTTTCTTGGTTGGTAGGCTTTTGATAACTTCTTCTATTTCATTGGTTGAAATTGATCTATTTAAATGATGTATATCCTCTAGATTCAGTTTGGGTGGCTCATATACCTCTAGGAACCTGTTGATGTCTTCGAGATTTTCTACTTTTTGGAGTATAAATTTTCAAAATAGCTTCTTATTATGTTTTGTATTTCATTAGTGTCTGTTGTGATATTTCAGTCTTCATCACAAATTTTAGTAATTTGAGTTTTCTTTCTCCTCTTTGTTAGTGTGGCTAAGAGTTTATCAATTTTGTTTATTTTTTTAAAGAACCAACTTCTTGTTTTGTCAATTTTATGAATTGTCTCTTTTGCTTCAATTTCATTGATTTCCTGTCTGATTTTAATTATTTCCTGTCTTCTACTACTTTTAGTGATGAACTCTTCCTCTTTCTCTAGGGTTTTGAGCTGTAACGTTAGGTCATTTATTTGTTCACTTTTCATTCTTTTATTGAATGTGTTCCATGCAATGAATTTTCCTCTTAGCACTGCTTTTGTAGTATCCCACAGATTTTGATATGTTGTATCTTTGTTCTCATTGACTTCTAAGAATTTTTTTATTTCTCCCCAATGTCCGTGCATCATTCCATAGCATATTATTTAATCTCCAGGTGTTGGAGTACTTTCTGTTTTCTATTTTATCATTGATTTCTAATTTCATTCCATTACTGTCTGATAGAGTACAAGGTAGTATCTCTATCTTTTTGTATTTGCTAAGAGTAGCTTTGTGCCATAACATATGGTCTATTTTAGAGAAGAATCTATGAACTGCTGAGAAGAAAGTGTATTCACTTATCGATGGATGGAATATTCTATATATGTCTGTTAAGTCTAAGTTAGCTATTGTGTTATTGAGCTCTATGGTTTCTTTGTTCAATGTTTGCTTGGAAAATCTGTCCAATGGTGAGAGAGGTATGTTAAAGTCACTCAGTATTATTGTGTTTTGGTCTATTTGGTTCCTGGATTTAAGAAGGATTTGATTGACATTCATGGATGCGCCATTGTTTGGGGCATAAATATTTATGATTGTTATGTCTTGCTGATTTATGCTTCCCTTAAGCAGTAAGAAATGCCCTTTTTTATCCCTTCTAACTAATTTTGGCTGAAGTCCGCTTTATCTGATATGAGGATGGAAACCCCTGCTTTTTTTACTGTGTGTGGTATGTTTTTTTCCCATCCTTTCACCTTTAGTTTGTGGGTATCTTTTTCTATGATGTGCATCTTTTGGAGGCAGCATATTTTTGGGTCTTTCTTTTTAATCCAATCTGCCAGTCTATGTCTTTTGATTGATGAGTTCAGGCCATTAACATTCAGGGTAATTACTGAGATATGGTTTGTGTTCCCAGTCATTTTGGCTTATTTTTGGTTTTGAACTGGACTTGGTTTCTCTTTTATTTGGCTATTCCTTTAGGGTGGTTCCTCTGTAAGCTGACTTATATTGTTGTTCTTCATTTCTTCCTCATGGAATATTTTGTTTAAAATTTTCTGTAGTACTGTCTTTCTATTTGTAAATTCTTTAAGCTTTTGTTTATCATGGATGGATTTTATTTCATCTTCAAATCTGAAGGTAAGTTTTGCTGGGTATAAAATTCTTGGTTGGCATTCATTTTCTTTCAGAGCTTGAAATATGTTGTTCCAGGCCCTTCTTGCTTTTAGGGTCCGTGTTGAGAAATCTGCTGATAATTGTATTGGTTTTCCCCTGAATGTAATCTGATATTTTCTCTGGCAGCCTTTAAAATTCTATCTTTATTTTGTATGTTAGGTACTTTCATTATAATGTGCCTTGGTGTTGATCTATTTCAGTTTTGTACATTTGGTGTCTTGTAAGCCTCTTGTATTTGATTTTCCATTTCATTCTTCAGATGTAGGAAATTTTCTGATATTATTTCATTGAATAGATTATTCTTTCCTTTGATTTGTATCTCTGTGCCTTCCTCAATCCCAGTAACTCTAAAATTTGTTTTTTTTCATAATATCCCATAATTCTTGTAGGCTTTGTTTGTGACTTCTTACCATCCTCTCTGGTTGGTCAACTTTAAATCCTGTTTTCAGGATTTAATACTTTTTCTTCAATGTTTGAAGTTCTGTCTTCCAGGTGATCTAGCCTGTTGGTTATGCTGTCTTTTGAGTTTTTAATTTGGTTTATTGTTTCCTCCATTTCCAGGAGTTCTGTTTGTTGCTTTTTTTTTTTTTTTTTCAGAATATCTATCTCTTTATTGAAATGATCTTTAACTTCCTGTATCTGATCTTTTAACTGTTGATTGGGGTGATCATTCATTGCCTGCATTTGCTCTCTCATCATATCATTTGCTTCTCTGATCATTTTAACTATGTACACTCTGAACTCCCTTTCTGACATTTCTTCTGCACTACTAT
Source organism: Glaucomys volans (assembly GCA_020662805.1). NCBI lineage: Eukaryota > Metazoa > Chordata > Mammalia > Rodentia > Sciuridae > Glaucomys > Glaucomys volans. Next base: position 133,891 of record JAJEJO010000867.1, read on the forward strand.
CTTAGATTTGCTCATGTAGCATCTAGGTTTGTTTGAGACACTTTCTCCCCTTTTTCTCATGCTGCTTATGTATCTTCCCCTCTATCTGTGAGAATCTGAGGTATTGTAGCTTCCCCCTATAAAGTGTGGTGTCCATGCAGGTTTCCAATACCTCACCTCCTAGTCTTCAGTAACAATAGATCATGGGCTGGGTCCAGTCTAGGGTATGTCTGGGCCTCTGGGCTGGTCTCCTGAAAGCTGCTCCCATGCAGAAATCCCATGGGAGCACTCAGGGCTGAGGTACCAGGTGCAGAAGTCTTAGGTGTCTGTGCTGGGCTGAACCTAATGTCTGTCTCTGTGCCTGACTCCCAGACCTGGAAGTTTCCATCTCTTCTGATTAATTTTGCCTTGAAGTTAACTTTGTTTGATATAGGAGTAGCTACTCCTGCTTTTTTCAGTTTCCACGTCCATGCCTTTTCTTTTCCTAATCTTTCACTGTCAGTTTGGATGTCTTTTGTCTGTAAAGTGAGTTTCTTGCAAAAGACATATGGTTGCATTTTATTTTCTGACCCCATCTACCAATATTTGTATTTTGATTGAAGGTCCAGACCATTTATATTCTATATTATTATAGAAAGTTAAGTTTTACTTCCCACCATTTTGATTTATATGTAATGCTTATTTCAAACTTGATTGTCCAGTTTATTCCTATGCTACTTTTCACTTTTTGTTTTTCATTTCTTCTGCATGAAATATTTCATCAAGTATATTTTATAGTATAGGCTTAGTGGTAATGAATCTTTTAGTTTCTGTTTATCATCAAAGGTTTGATTTCATCTTCAATTGTAAAGAATAGTTTTCTGTACATATTAAACTTGATCTGTACCTGTTTCCATTCAGGATTTCTTATATATTATTCCAAGCCTCCCTGGCTTTTAGGATTTGACTTGAGAAATCTGTAGAAATTTGAATTTATTTACCTCCAAATGTGACCCACAGTTTTGGACTATGTTGAAAAATCAGTTATTAAAGATACTAAAATTGTTATAATATTAAACAGGAGCTGAAACAAGGAGAGAAAAATGGACAAAAAAAAGAAGAGTGAAAAGATAATATGCACTAAAGTAAAAAAAAGAAAAAAGCAATTGCAGAGGGGATACAAAATAATAGCATGTAATATTAACAGGGAAAAGTAAAGGTAAGAAGAGAAAGGGTGAACTTAGCTAGGAAAACAAATGGAGAACATTATTCCAATTAATGATTTAAAACATTAGAAGAAATTCAATTAAATGATTTGATGGCACAACATCAAACACTAGAATAACACATATCAAGCCAAAACAAAGAGTAATAAGTGTATACTCAAAGTTGATGTTAGAATTATTTATAGTAAACCATGCTGAAGTGGAGAAAATTCATCATGATTGGGGATCTGTAGAACATATCCTTCACTCTTCAGCTTTGGATACATCCTGTGATACTGGGGCACAGAAGCCACTACCCTGGTTGCTGTGAAACTCCCAGCAGCCAGTTCTCAGTTCTCATTTTTCAGCTCAGGGGCCTGAGTCTGGATGTTCAGAGGGTTCTGTGGTATTTGCTGACTCTTTCTATCATGTGCAGGAGCACAGGATGCAGGGTTCAGGGCTGATGATCTGACTGTAGCAGGTCACTGACTATCCACACTCTTCCACTGGACACTCTTCAAAGTGGGTAGAGTTTGATGACTGTTTGAAAGCATGGAAATTGGGGTTGTGGGTTTTCTGTGGGTGGTCCATGGTACAGAAGCATCCCCTGTTGACCAACAAAGATGACTGGGGCACTTCCTCTGTGATCAGGAAGAGAATCAGCCAATTCATCTGGGTTTGAGCTCCCATTGCCCAAGGTGGTGAACCATCTGGTCCATGGGCAGAGACAGCTATCCTGCCTGCACCTTAGTGATCACTTCCTGCAACTGTGGCAAATGTGAATTGCAGGTGTTCCCTCTTTGTCTGAGCTCCTCTGGAGACTGTGCAGAGCACTGGGTTAGGCCAGCACTTCCCAGGAGTGAGCAACTCTTGGATCTGCTCCCCCAACAAAGAATTCCATCCCTTGTCCACAGCTAGGGGGAGGGGGTTTCAGCAGCTTTGAGTAAGTAGCAATTTCTCCACGAGTTCCTTCTAGAAGGATTATTGAAACATTCCACTGCAAGTGTACTCCCTCTGATTTAATTTATTGCTGCAGGTGGGGAGATGCTGTGTTGATTTAATTTCTCCTAGGAAGGTTGGCCAGCTGTGGGCTCCAAAAGATGGCTGTCATGCCCAGCAGAGCTTTTAGTCTTCTACTTGTGTTCAGTTGCTGGAGATCCTTCACTGACTCGGCTGCTCCTGTCACATTTAAGTTTAGTCTACTTTTCTTTCCACCTGTTTTTCCAGAAGTGAGCTTATGTGCTTTTCCTCTCCTGCTTTCTCTCTCTGTTGTCCCTCTCCCCTCCCTCTAACCTGGTCCAGATTTGGGATTAAGGAAAGTTTCAGAATGTCTGAAATTGGGATGTAGATCATTTATTCTGCCACCCAACTCTCCAGTCAGCACTTCCGTCACTGCTTCCTTTCTGTGCAGTGCAGGGATTGGAGGTCACCTCTAGCTCTGCTCACCACCTTCAATTCTCTTCCTCCCTACGCTTTTATGTACAGAAACTGTGTAATTGTAGGGTGCAACATTTATAGCTGATTTGCTCTGTAATAGAAAACTAATGCAAATAATATCAGTTAAATAAAGCGTATTGACCATATCTAATTTTAGGGGTTCATATGGAATATTTAAGAAATATCATAAATAAAATTAACAAATGATAAGTAATTAGTATGATATTATTAAATGGAGAGTACTGAATACATTAAGAGATGAAAATCAAATGTGAGTTCAGACACACAAACATAATCAATACTAATCAAAATTTCTAACATTTTTTAAAACTTTATATAGTTTGGCAAAAATATAGCTTATAACTTACTCGTTAAACCTGACATGTGTCCAAAAATATGCATATATCTTATCTAACAGAAAAATCCAATATAGTTTATCCTTATTTTAAAACTTTAAAAATGCACCCAGTCTCCCAAGATTTCATATTAAATCAAATTAATCCTTGGGACATTCGTTTTGCAGTGGAAATACTTATATTTATAAAGGAAATGGAATTTTCATCCTCAAAGTTCAAGTGGTAAATAATTTTTAATAACTGGTGACTTACTGTTTCTGACCCGTGCTGTTTCCAACAGCTTTTCATTTCCTTGGAGTATGAATCATATTACAAAACACACCACTGCTGTCTGTTTTCAATATGAAATGTGTCTAGAGAGGTTTAGAAGCTATTTTTAGAAACTGAAATTAAGTGACATATTTACTTCCATACTTCACATTTTATCAATAATGAGTGCATAATTATAATGTACTTTAGGATGTGTTACTTCAAGTGGCAGGTCAAAACAAGATTTTATTTGTTTAATAAAGAGAATTAAACCTCTCGCATGCTAAAGAGATAAGAATGTGTTTGATCTGACGTTTTTGCACTTAATATTCTTTTACCCAGTACACCTTGGGGAAAAAGAGAGTTGTCTCTTTGGTAAACTTGAGATGAGGTGCTTTGAATTTCTCCCTCCTTTTATTTTGAATGCATTTGGTTGCAGAGAGTATGAGCATAGGCATGTTCTAACTTTGAGGGGCAAAGCAATATCTTTAAACATTGGAAAATCAACATTCCAATGTGCCTGTCATTGGTGTATGAGATTGTCTCAAGTGGGGATTTCATGTTCAAAGCTTGTTCTTCTCTTACATCTAAGTTGTATTCTCCTACCAATTTTCTGTGAATCAAACTGATATTTTGGCTTCTGCTTACTGACTTCTTTGCCTATTTTTCAACTTATTCTAAACTGAGGTGGCAAGGAAGCTGTACTTTACTGGGAGTATTTTCAGAGCTCCATTTGTTAAATTGACTAGGAATCTTGAGAATAGTTGGTTAATTAAAAACACAGTGGTGCCAGCTTGGATGGGTTGTAATGTTCTCAGTGAAGTACCCGGCTATATGTTCCACGGCTCTTACAGTCTGACATTGAAACACACAGGTCCAGCTTAGCTTGGTACTGAAACAAAGCTGAGAAGGAATTGGATTGCTTCTGGTCTTGATGGGAAAAGATCCTGTTGCTTCACTATTTTCTATCCTGTGAGAAAGGATTGTTTAACCTGATCCATGATTTTGCTTAAAAAAAAAGAAAGACAAATAAATGAAAACTAGCAACTACTTACTCTCAGCCCAGATTTCTCTTCTTGCTGAAACTTTTCTGCAGATGTTCTCTGGTCTGATTTCTCTCCCCTGAGGGAGAATCGTGATGCCTGTGACAGATGTTCCATTTTAGGGTTCTTTGTTAGGTTCACAATTTCTCCACATCTGTCTCTCAAGACTGTTCTACCAGTGATAAAGCTCTATATTTATATTTGCATATGGTTTTTGACTCTGGTTTTTATAATTTACTATTGGAAGAAAGAGACATACATTATAATATACACAATTTTAAAGTGGAAATATTTGGCATTTTCCTTTTTTCCTTTTTGATTTTTTAAAGATATCCTTTGTAAATTATTTGCAATTTTCTAAAAAGAAATGCTTTTTTGTAAAATAATATCAACATAAAAATGTTTCCACCCTTCTTGTGCAATAACATTAACAGCTTGTATTTAATGGTAATGTTGAAATATTTGGTGGAAATCATTCATGGACATTTGACTCGATTTGTTCGTACTCTTAAAGTAATGGATGTAGCAAATTTAAATAAAAAGTTTATTTTCTTCTATTTTTAACTATGGTGATTCCAGAGACATCTGATGTTTCTATCATTTATCATTATATACCAACTGCACTACTTTGTGCTGTTATTCTCAGGAATTTGTATAATGTTTTTGAAGTACTTCATTTGTTTTGAAGTCTACAGAGAGTGTGTTACTGTCATTATTATTTATTTGTAGCTTTAAACAAACAATAAATTAAAATACAGTTAAATGGATAGATACATTACAATTCATTTGGGTTCTTTAATTAAATAGTGCAGATTAAGCATCCCTAAGCCCATACATCTGAACTCCAAAATACTCCAAAATTTAAACATTTTGGTCATTGATATGATGCCATTAATGGAAAAATTCCACGCCTGACCTCATGTAATAGGTTGCAGTGAAAATGTAGACATACTAAAAATATTGTATAAAATTGCCTCCAGGCTGCATGTATAAGGTGCATATGAAACAAATTAATTTTATGTTTAGACTTTGGTTCCATCCCCAAGATATCTCATTATATAGATATAAATATTCCAAAGTCAGCAAAGATCTGAAATCTGAAACACTTGCACTTCCACACATTTTAAATAAGTATACTCACTCTATCACCCATATTAATTTAAAAACTTTTTAGAAAAGAAATACGAAATATAACAACACAAAGAGAACCACAACATAATGTGGCTCCTTTTTTTTACATATGAAAGCAAATATAAGCAAAAAAATTGCTTTGTATTTCAAAGCAAATGTAAGTAAAGTTTTCTTACAGCACATAAATTTAATTTCCTTTTGCTTTGCTTTTGACCATTTTAATTATTTAATTTCTCCAGTTCTTTCCCCTTTCCTCTTTTTATTATTTTGAACGCATCATAAGCATAAGAGACATAATATGAATTAAATAGGGTGGAGAAGCAGAGTTGATTTTTTGCATCTAATTTTTATTGCTGGATTTTTCATCTATTTTCTATATATCATAGAAATATACATATATTTATATACCCATATACATATATACACTCATATGCGTGTGTGAATATATGTGCAAAAGAAGGAAAAAACTATGTCTGGCAAACAGTATTAACTGCTTTTTCATATAAAATTCTTCTATTTGTATTAGTTTTCCAAGAGCTACAGGATTAGTGGATTAGTACCAAACAAGTTAGTTTGCAGATTCACACTCAAATAATTTCTGTAATATTGTTTTGATCAGAAAGAATTCTAGTTTATTTGTATTTTTCAGTCATTATATACTCTCTGATACTTTGATTTATAGTCATTAATATTATGGTTTTAAGGTGTTATTGCTTGGTTAAACACTGGTCTACAATGTTTAAAATTTCTTTTTTGGATTACAATATTTGTTCTCTCATTCATCCAACCTGAGAAAACAGTACTGACTGAGTGAGAAAAATCTGGTCAGCCTCAGTCATTCAGGACTGGATGGAATAACAGACACACAAGCAAAATGACATTCTTCCAGAGATGCTAAATATCAAACTACCTTTAATACAATTCTCCTTTTTTTCCTTTCTTTCTCTCTTTTTTGGTTCAGACTGCTTTCTCACTCACTGAGAAATTTTGTTTTCTAATATCATAAAATATCATACTTTAATTTTTAAATTACATCTGCAAGCATGAGAGAATGAAACATTTTCTTTTGTTGTGTGCTGATTTTGAGTTCAGGTCTTGCTATGTTGGCAGCAGCCAGGCTGGCCTCTCAATCCTCCTGTCTGAGCCTCCCAAGTAGCTGGGTTTACAGACGCAAGTAGCAACAGTCAGTGACATCTTACTCTCGAATGGAGGAAGTAAGTATCTGAAATTTTCTTGATTTTGAATCTGAAAATAGATCTTAAAGTAAGGGATTTTTCTACTCAAAATCCAAAAATCAATCTGAATATTATAGTTCTCAAGGAAATGGGATTTGAGTTCACTTTTCAGGCGGAGAACTGATTTTGATCTCTGCTTTTCTTTGAGTCACATAGAAGCATTATTCCATCATTCCACTATTCTTTAAAATTCACATTCCTCACCCAATACCGCAGTCCATCTTTTCCTTCCTTGGTGAGTTGTCTCATGGTGGTTCTGGCAGAAAATCTCCCTCAACATAATAAAAACAAAGGTTTTTTGTTTGTTTATTTGTTTTCTCTTATGTATTTCAGTAGGGCATTTTATTATTCAAAATTTTAAGATTAATGTAAGCCATGAATTCTAGGTACTATGTATACAACAGTGTGCAAGTTAAGTATGTCACTTTTCAAATTAAACTTACTTATAGTGAGAAATGAAAACAATAGCAAGAAGATAATAAGTAATACATTTTGAATAATCATTTTTTTAAAAATAAGAAAAACAGAAAAATGAAAAGAGGGTCCAGGAAGAAGAAGAGTTATGATAAGGCCTTTGAGAAGATCTCTTTGAGGAGGGGGTGTTCAAAATAGTGCTAAATGATGACAAGATTACTGTTTTAGTCAGCCTTTTTGGTTGCTATGACAGAAAGATCTAACAACAATAATGCAAAAGTTTATTTGGGGGCTGGTGGTTTCAGAAGTCTCAGCCCATAGATATCCATCTCCATTCCCTGGGGTGGGAGGTGAAGTAGAACTTCATAGTGGAAGTGTGTGATGGAGAAAAGCAGATGGGAACATGGTACCCAGGGATCAGAGAGAGAGACAGTTCTACTTATGGAGAAACTATAAACCCAAAAGAAATGCACCCAATGATCCACCTCCTTCAGCCACAACCTGCCTACTTTCAGTTATCACTCAGTTAATCACTATCAGGAGATTAATTCACTATTTGTGTTAAGGATCTCATCATCTAGTTATTTCAGCTCTAAACCTTCTTGCATTGTCTCATACATAAGCGTTTGTGGGACATCTCGCACCTAAACATAACAGGTATGATATCAAGTTATCACATGGAAGACCATTCTAGGAAGAAAACCCCAAGGACAGGCAGAGATTACAGAATCAGACAAGAATTGGCAGTTATGGGTTAGAAAAACAGAGCTGGATGAAATCATGTAAAGTTTGTAGAAACATCTTATTTCATTCTAGATCTAGGGGGATGCTTTGAAAATATTAGAAAACAGACTTTCAGGAAAAATGTGGAAAATAAAACCTAGTTTGGAAACTGTTAGAAAGGACTAGGTAAAAGGTAAAACTGGAGTTATATCGAAATAAAAGACTCAAACTGACCACTAGGGTTTAAGGTATTAACAGCAGGTTGTATGTGCTGACATCCATTGACAAATCAAGAGGAAAATAAACATTTCAGAAAGAGTGCGCACTTTCATGGAAATGCCCTCCTGTGGTAAACAACTTATTGGACAAAATGTATAAAATAATGACTCTTGTACTAAAGACAACAGGCAGCACAAGACTGTGACCCCTCAGGGAAGGAAAACTAGTGAAGTGAACCAGTAACTTCTCCTGATGTTGTGATTAAAGGCGGTTTATAGGCCACAGCCCAGGACACAAAATAGGCCACACATTCTCAGTGAGTTGAGGAAATGGTTCAAATTTCCAGAGATAAGGACAGAAAGCCAAAAAGAAAGCATTGCACCTCTGTGGGAGAAAACTTCCAAGATTCTCCCCTGAGGAAAGAACTGCATGGAACAGTTCTTAGACTAAACGATGATCAAAATTCACCCAAGGCTTTAAACAGCCATCACTTGCAATAAGCCAAGTTTGAAGTTATAATATACCCAGGTAGAATCTACTGAATCATTTATTTAATATGCTGCAAAATTAACTCAAGAATAAAAGCTGCTTTGAGCCTGACAAAATAAAGCTTTAACACAAAATGCAAAGTTTTAGAAATTAACTGCCAGGCAGAGAAAATTCCAGTACAATTTAAAGAAATGAAGCATAATTTAGTACCCCTCCCCCCAAAAAAAAACACATGGAATTCAAAACATCTAGAATTCAGTCAAAACATTATTCAGCATGCAAAGAAACAACAAAGGATATTCACAAGCAAGAGAATTAAGATAATCAGTGGAAAGAGATGGAAATGAGAGAAACTATGGGAATAGGATAGAAGCAGACCTTAAAATAGAGATCTTTTATATATGCTCAAAGATGCAAAGAAAATGATAAACATAATAAGAAAGAAATCCAAGTGTGTTTGTCATCTTTTTGTTGCTCTGACCCACACATATGATAAGAGCAACTAGAGGAGGAAACATTTATTTAGTCTCCTCATTTCAGAGGTTCAGTTTACTTACTTCACCACTCTGATAGGTGAGGCAGAAGATCAAAGAGGGAGGGTGTGGAGAAGGAAAGCTGCTCTGTCATTACACCTAGGAAGAAGACAGAGAGCTTGACTGAAAGGAGCTGGAGAGGGTCATCTTTAGGGCCATGCCTCCAGTGACCTGCTTCCTCCAGCCATACCCTACTTGCCTACAGTTACTACACAGTAATCCATTCAAACTGTTAATCCATCCAATGGATTAATCCATTGAACAGGTTATAATCTTATAATGTAATAATTTCATCTTTGAACATTTGTGCATTGTCTCACACTTGAACTTTTGGGAGACACCTCATACCAAACCATAACACCAAGGTATAAAATAAACTAAGCACAAACTCTAGAGATTAACAATATTATATCTGAAATTAAAAAAAAAAATAGACAAAAAATGATAGGATAAAGAGATGAGGTACAAGCAGGTTATATGTTGCAAAAGAAAGAGAGAAGTAAATCATAATTAGAAAAGAGATTGAAATGAATGAAAAGATCTTAGTGAACTATAAACAAAATAATAAATAATAATAATAATAATAACAATAAATAGGAGACAAATTTTTGAAGATAGTATAATTTTTTTTCTTAATTTAATAAAATTAAATGCCAAACAGTTAAAGAAACTCAGAAACTCAATGAAGCCCAAACAAAAGAAACATAAGGAAAATATTTCCAGGGCAAATCATAAGTTACTGAAATCCAGTCAAAAAGATAAATTCACAAAGGCAGCCAGATAAAGAATAGCAATACAGACAGGGAGCAGAGAAAATGGTAATAAACTTTTCATAAAAATCATGCTGCTGAGGAAAAGAAACACATACTGTCCTTACATTGCTGAAAGAAAAAAGTTATTAATGCAGAATTCAGTACTTCGCAAAAAATATAATTCAAACAAAACTGAAAATTTATTTTAAATTCATAAATTTGAGATAATTAACTCCTACTGGCATATGTATGTGTGTGTGTGTGTGTGTGTGTTCATACACTAAAGAAAATATTTTAAAAATAAGGAAGCAAATCTCATGTAAAATTTACATTTCCATTAAAAAGTGAAGGGAATTAGAAATGGAAAAACTGTACATATGCTATATTTACATAAATATTAAAGATATTTTCCTATTTCAATCTCTTTAAAAGGTAATTGAGTATAAAAGAAAACCAAAAAAAGTGATTTTGAATTTATAGCTTATGGAATTTTGACTATGACTATGATAAATAAGGCTAAAAGCCATTACTAACAGTATAAGCAAAGAAGTACAAAGGAAATAACTGAGTAATTCACAATGACTGTGCCGAATTACATGCACACAAAACAATCCTAAAGCAAAATAAGAAAAAAAGGAAAAATATAGGGCAATAAGCAACAGCAAGCATGAACCAAAGCAAAAATACATTAAAAATAGTGACCTACATTTTCAGTTAAAATGGAAACCAAATGAAACCAGACATAAATTTATGGTATCTATTTGACTCCGTATCACATATAAGGAAGATATAGGTTAAAAGTAATACAACAAAGGACATAAGAGAGATGGTGGAATAGGCAGTCCCTACTGCAGAATAATTTGACAGCAATACACTGACAAAAGTGTCCTTGTGGGAACTTAATTATCCAGGTAGGAGCAGAAACCCCAATGGAGCACAAGACCATGAAGGCCATGTAAAGATGGCCAGTCTTCACCAGAAGGCAGGCCCACTAATTTTGATCCCAACTTCAAGCCCAGAAACAACATCATCTCCTAATAGATTTGCTAACATTGCATCTGGTCTTGGTCCTGTCATCAATATCATCTAAGGGACATAAAAGTAGTCAAACCTGTCCATACCCCTGAGGGTAGGCTCTCCATCCTTGGTTTATCTGTGATCTTGAAGTGGCCCTATAATATAGCTCTTGCCCCTTCCAGGCACACAACAGAAGTCTTGCTTGCCCATGGGCTCACTAAGGGACTCATTCTTCTGTGCCCACACAGGCTAAGATTCTGATTTCAGTCTTACCATGGATTTCAAAAAGGACTTTAAACTGGCTCCATTCAAGGAATAGTCTTGTATACCAAGGGACTCACAGGGAAACACACCCTTCCAACCCCCTAGAGGAAGAGCTAATAATCTTGGTCTGACTACAGATTTTACAGTGACACTGTCACCTGACCCCAACTCCCCCAGGCTGGGTCAGGAAGCAATCCTACCTTCCTAGGGACTGGTCAGAGGACATGCCCATCTTACTCCTGGAAGCACGTATGTCAACCTTCTTTCTACTCAAAGATGCTTTAAAACCCACCCCCAGGCCTTACCTGCCATGATCTTGGAGTCACCTTCCTGTTCCAGAGAACTGGTAGGAGATATTCTTATTTGTCACAACAGATCAGACTACTGTCTGCTGTGGACCCTTCAGTTGAGTCTGTGAATTGATTTTAGCACCTCTTAGCTACAGGATCAGTCCCAGGGGCACATTCTGTGATATGGAAGCAGATCTCACAGGAATTCAGTAGGGAGCCATACTCACCTGCACCAATAACAACAATTCCTGAAATCTGTGAAGCAGCTCCTACTTTCTAAGAACCTGAAGACAGGCCCATGTGTTCATACATCAGGTGGGAATCACACCTGCTGAACCCCTGGTAACCAGTCTGCCAAGTTCAGATCCCATTGTGAACCAAACTGTAGCCATATGAGATGCTTCCAATGCTTTCTGACTGCATTTCTGGAGACAATCCCAGAACACTTATCCTTGTTGAAACTTGTCTGCAAAGACTGGAAGAAGTGTTTATTCCTTCAAATGCCTAAAAACCAGCTCAAAGTTATATAGATCAAACATGGAATCACTAAAACCAAAACAAAAAATACCCAAACAAAACTCTGTAAAACTCTAGTAATGGACCCCCAAAAAATGGACATGTAAGAATTGTCTGATAACTAATCTCAAAAGCATCCTAAGAACATTCAGTAAGGATGTAGGATTACAATAAACAATATCAGGAAAACAATGTAAGAATTAAATAAGAAGTTAAACAAAGAATAAAAATCATAAAAAAGAAAAATGGAAATTCAGGAACTGAAGAACATGACAACAGTGAAGCTATCAATAAAGAGTTTCAATAAAAGATTTGATCATATGTAGAAGTAATCAGCAAAATGAAAGACAGATCTTTTGTAATGAGGCAGTTAGAAGAGAAAAATTAAAAACACTGAAAAGGAGTGACGAAAGAATAAAAACTTTTGAATATAGGTCCTACATACAACTATATATACATTATGTACATGAGAATTATTATACACATTATGGAAATTATAGAAGAAGAAGAAGAGGTTGAGAAAATGACAGATTGTTGAAAGAAACATAGGCTGAAAACATCCCAAACCTTAGGAGTGATATGAACCTCTAAATTCATAATGCTAAAGGTTCTCAAGTAAGAACCACCCAAAGAAGATGACTCTGTTGCATGTTATAATCAAACTAGCAAAAGACAACCAGAAACAGAAAATTCTGAAAGCCGTGAGAGAAGATTGAGCAGTCACCAATAAGGGAAACACTGTGAAGTCATCCATGAATTTTCAACAAACTTTGCAAGTCAGGAGAGTGTAAGATGATATATTCAAAGACCTTTAATGTTAACACTGTTAACCATTGTTAACCAACTGGGAAAGTACATTCTCAGAAATTTAAGAAAGATAAAGACAATCCCAGAAAAATGAAAATGAAGAGAATCGACTGCCACTAGACCTGTTTCACAAGTAACACTACAGAGAGTCCTTCAAGTTGAAACCAAAGACATCTATCTATGTCTTCTTACTAATATGTTAATTCAACCATCTATCCATCTTCATTCTCACAGAAAGGACATGTGTAATGGTTGTTGAAAATTTTCTGTCTAAAGAGCATGAATATCAGTAATATGTTGTCATCTATCAATGTCAGAAAAAGCCCTTTTTAAAAAACTTTAATATTTCAATATTGTCTTTGATTGACAATAAATGAAGATTAAAAGTTGCCCAGCAAACATTCTAATTTTCCATATTGAATGCATCTATAATACACAAATGATCTACAATGGTAGTTTTAGGAAGTAATATCTAGAATAGAAAACATCACTTTAAGGGTACTATTCTCTTGAGAACTGACTTCAAGTAGAGAGTAGACTCCAAGGAGAAAGCGCAGGTTGCTTTCTTGGCACTGACATGATGAGTTCCTCCATTTACACTGTAGATCTCATTATTTCACACTCAGTTGTCTTTTGTGATTCACCATTTTTTTCTATCGAAAGTTTTTAACACAGCTATGATATTCCAACAGAAGCATTTGAAATTTGGAACCATGCTAATCTGCTCATATCTTAACGTCCATATCTTTCTATTTTTTAAAAAATAATTGATATTTATTTCTCATAGTTCAGGAGACTGGGAAGTTCAAGGTCAAGGTACCAACAGATAGTTTCTTGGTGAGGACCTGCTTATAGACAACTACCTTTTCACTGCTTACTCACTTGACCTTTCCTTGATACATTTCTGTGGGGAATAGGAGGGATATCTTTCTTCCTCTTCTTATAAGGACAATAATCCCACCATGCCTGCCTACCTTCATAACCTCACATAAACCTAATTACCTCCCAGAGACCTCACTTCCAGATATCATCACACTGGGGTTTACAGCTTGAACTAATAACTTTTGAGGAAACAAACATGTAGAGCATAACAGGAATAATAATAATTTTCATAAAAATTTAACTTGATATTATACATAAAATTATTTAACACTGTGCCTAATACATAGTAAGTACTAAATAAATGTTATTATTACATAGTAACTGCTTATTCTTTTGGCTAAGTGACAAATTTATCATATTTCCTGCATTTTAAAGATACTACAGATTGATACCATCAATCTAAGCATTATAGCCTTTGGGAATAGGAGAGATTTTCAGATGAAAGACTTATCTGGTGCTATGGTTTCAAAGCGGTGTCATCTCCAAAATTTGTGTTGAAGCTTAATCCCCATTGTGATGCTACATTAAGAGATTAACTATTTTAGCAGTGATGTTACAGCATGAGGGCTCTGCCTTCATGAAGTAAAACCGTTTCACAAAGGCTTTTAGAGTTTGCCCCTCCTGCCTGTCTACTTTCCACCATGTGAGGATGCAACAACAAAGCACTGTCTTGGAAGCAGAGCGTAGTTCTCACCAGACACCAAGACTGCACCTCCATCTTGGATCCCCCACCTCTTGATCTGTAAGAAATTAATTCTTCTTCATTATAAATTACCCCATAGTATTTTGATAAAGCAGGACAAAAGACTAAGACATCTGGTTAAAATTATTTTCCACTTTCTTTCTAATTATAAAATCCTGGGATAATTTTATCCAAGGATTAGTTTTCCATGGAGAGGATAATGCTTACTTATGGTTCTGTGAAGAAGATCAGGATTCAGTACATTTAAGTGTTAAAAATCAAACATTCTACTTTTTAGTAATACCATCTTCTGAAATATTTCCCAGTGTGCTCCCTCAATAAACACTATTAAGCTAAAGCATGTCCAATCAATAATGGTAAATATTTTGACATGCGTAAATAGGAATTGATTTATTCCTATCTTTAAAAAGTTAAATTTTGAAAAAAGAAAAGGCACACATACAAAACTGTAGTAAAGTCAGAATGTGGTAAGAAATATAAAATTGTTGAAAATGCTGTGAGATATCAAAGAAAAAGACCATTTCTGATTAAAGAGAAAAATAGGATTTTTTCCTTGAAAGGAAGCACGTTTAAAAGAACAATGGGTAAGGATGATTCTGTGAGAGGTAACAAGCATGGATGAAAGTAGATGTAGGATGAGAAGAAAACAAGGAGCATGGTATTGCTAAGAAGCGCCATCACCTGCACAGACGTGAGCAAAAGCCGTAGGTGAGGGCTCAACTCGACTCTGCAGAATATTTAATTCCATGATTCGATCTCTGTTAAGAAATATTAAATTTATTTAGCATAGAGAAGTGATTTGAGAAATAAAATTTACATAAATTTATCTTTTATGTGGTGGAGGACACTAACAATTTTTAAATAGTGACTTAAAAACTATCACAAAGGAAGAGGTAGAATGAATAACGATTACATTATTACATGAATCAAAATAGAAATGAAGGGATAATAAGTAAAATTGATGATAAAACTTGATCCTGGGTAAGAGGGACAAAAAAATGAGCATTTGACTGTTCTTTTGAAATCCAAAAGTTCGTGCATGAATATACTACAATGAATCCTACCATTAATACATAATTATAATGCAATAATTAAAAACTGTGATAATAGAAGGGGCACAGTAGAGGAAATTGAGGAGATCAGGTGGAGTGAGGAGGGGAATGAGACTGATGAAATTATGTTTGCACATGTACAAGTTTGGCACAATTAATCCCACTCATGTATAATTATAATGCACCAATAAAAATAAATAAGTTGAAAAAATGTTCAACTTGTTTGATCGACAATAGAAAATGCCATTTCAATAATTCTAGAAATTAGTTGCACAATTTTTTATTTGGGATTTGGAAAGATCATGAATGAATTTTTAATGTGTAATCTTGTGAAAAGGTAGCAAAACTTCTTTCAGCCACTCAAATACAATAATTTTTATCCAATTAAGGATAAAAGTGTAAACACTTTTATATCATCAATTATAAATATAAGATTTTTTAGCCAATTAAGATCTGGGTTTTTCTGTGAGAAGTTCACTATTAAAATATTTATTTTTGAAAATTGAGGGCCCAGAACTGACACATCAAAATGTATTCAATTGCAATTCTCAACAAAGATGCCAATGATGAGTTTCCTGTCACATTCACATATATAAAAACTTAAAAAGTGCTAAAGAGGAAATTGTGCAATTATTATCTGGTACAATTTTAGCCAGAAATGTGCATGGCCATGGAGACTTGAAACAGTTTAACATTAGACATATCTGTATGGATCATATCCACCTACGAATGCTCAGACTCTTTACCTCCCATTGACGAGAATTTTGTTTGACAGCACTCACAACCGGGTGCCTCCCCAGGAACTGCCCTTAAGCAAGGGCAACATCTCCAGTGCTTATAATTTCTTCCAGGAGGCAACAAACATCTGATGACCATTGAGGCAGCCACTTTTTAACATTCATAAGTATATGATAAATAGATGCAGAATTACACATCAACTTGTGCCAATTTTGGCAATTATTTTTTTTTTCAGAGTTTACCAATTACTACTTATGTGGCCATTAGCAGAGTATTTTGAAATTCTAGTTTCCTCAGATAATGTTAGGACAGAAATTTAAGAGCTAATTTGGGCTTGGGCTAGGATCTTAAATGTTTTCTGTTGTCTTCTCCACATGAGTGCAAACAATACATTGTTCTCTGTATTCAATGTGATAGATCTAATCAATTCATCATGTCTATCTTCACATATTTTAGAGCTGAGACCATGTTAACATGTTCTACCCTAGATAATGCATCTCCCACAGCATCCAAAATTGAGGCTGCTTGCTGGTTTAGTTTGTGATACACACTCATCTAAATATTGGCATTTTGTAGAGGCCTGATTTGTGGATTAAACAGGGATAAGATTGGTACTTTTAATGTGTTGTCACTTGAGATGGACCAAAGAAATCTCAACTACCACCTAAATACCAGCTAGCCTAAAGATGACCGAGCTCCCAAATCCCATTTCAGATAATGCTCACTAGGACAACTTGCTTTACCAATTGCTTTAGGCCAGTGTCTGTGAGAAACACACTGTGGAATGGAGATTAGATTGAAAGTAGTTTATTTTATAGACACCTGCCAGTGGTAGGCTTCTATAGAGGAAGAAGTGGAGAACTGCACACACTTTCTCTCATCATTTTGCCATAGAGGAAAAGGTGATTCTTCTTCCATAAAGCCCTGATCTCTAAACATTGAGAACCTCTCCTTCTTCTGAATGTAAGTACAGTTAGGAAGAATTTGTATTCCTCAGGGCTTTGTATTTTAAATGTTATTTTGAGTCTGTAAAACAATGTGGTCAGAGATAAAGGACATGGATGTGTGTGCATGCACACACACACACATTCATACAAGTACATACCTAACTTTTGGTCATCTGTTAGTACTGCTGCAGATTTCTTTTGTATTTTACACTGGGAAAGGTCATCAATAATAACCTATATTGAGAGTGTACTTTGTGCCAGTCATGCTTTTCACTGTGGGAGAAAATATATATATATGTGTGTGTGTGTGTGTGTGTGTGTGTGTGTGAGCACTCACACAATGCATGGAATCATTTTCTTTGATTGCTTTTTAAAAATAATTTCAATACAGATTAGTTCATGTAAATCTCTTCATTTGATATCACGCTTCAGAAGAGGAAGATGTCTGCCAAGACAAAGGTTAGCCATGCATTGAATATTACAAAATAACTAGGACAAAATATTTAAAAAGTCTCATCATAAAAAAATAAATAAGTGAGGTAATGGATATGATAATTACTTGATTTTCTCATTCTGCATTGTACCATAAATATATACAACTATGATTTGTTGATTAAAATAATACTAAAAACCTTTAAAGTTTAGCTGTGTTTAAAATGAGTAAAATAGTAGATCATGTATTTATCAGTTGTTCTTCTTTTCTTTGAATGGAATTATATTACCTAATGCCTAAGATATTCAGGAGTGTCCACTGTGGACCAAAGTCTCTCTTCTCTCTTGCACATACTTTCATCCATTCTTTCAGTTATAACTTACTGTGTCTTTACAGTGAGTCACATCCTTGTTGCCATCAGTTCATTGAATCAATCTTTAATGAGCTAATTCTACACCAGACCTTTTTTATGCACAGAACATTGAAGGAAATAAGAAAATAATATAATGACACCAGTCTTCTTGGAATATGTGGTAAAATGTATACAGCTGTTGGAAATGACTTCCAGAAACACACCAGCAGGGTGATTTCTGATTTGGAAAAGTTTAACTACTTCTTTTTGTATTTGATTGGAAAAAAAATGCAGTAGGACAATTCTTACAGAGGCCAGTTGTCACATCCTGATCCATAATACCACAGCCTATTAGGTGACCTAAGAAAAGTTGACAAAATAACCATCTATTCCCATACAGTTGACTAAAGCAAGGCTATAAACATGATAGTATATTCACATTAGCATTGTTGTTAGTGTAGGATGAAGCTGATGATGATGATGATAGTAAGTTTCCACTTACACTTAGTATTTATAGAGGGTAGACTTTAATACTATTATAATATACTCTGGGCAATGATTATTTGTAAAATTTATTTGAAAAGTCAATTTTTTGTTTTGACCATGGATTGTGCATCTCTACTTCATAGCCTCTAATCAATGTATATTAACTTATAAAATTAAAATTAAGTGGACTTGCATTAGAACATTCATAAATTTTTAAGAGTTGACCCAGCAAATGTTGCTAATTTAATACTACCACATGTCCCTCAGGTGGCTAAGACATGGAAAAGAGGCCGGCTCAGTGGAAATGTGTATGCCCTGTACTCAGACAATTATTCACAGGGGTCTTGAGAAAACATGAACATGATAAGGGAAGCTCCTGATCATTCTGTTTCCTCCTCCAAGAAATAAAATGGTCTGACTAACTTCAAAAAGAAGAAATATCTTAGAGAAGAAAGTGTCTCCATGTATGTCACAGAATTAACTTCGACAAGGAGGTAGCTGCCTACATTGTAGCTTTCACATGCTCTTATGTGTTGATGGCATGCATTCTTAGCTGCATTTAAATAATATACAGTTCTGCTCATTTTATGTCACTTCGTTATTTTAGAGATTGGTAGCAATAGGTTTGGTCAGTTTTGTAATATATAAAATATAAAATTTTTATCTCTCTCTCTCTCTCTCTCTCTCTCTGTACCAGGAATTGCACCCAGGTATATTTAACCACTGAGTCACATCCACAGCCCTTTTCATTTTTTAGTTTAAAAATCTAGTCTTGCTAAGTTGCTTCGGGCCTCATTAAGTGGCTAAGATTGGCTTTGAACTGGCGATACTCCTGTCTCAGCCTCCTGAGCTTCTGGGATTACAAGCATGCACCAGCACACCTAGTCAGATAGATTTTTTTCATAAGACAAATTGGTCTAGGTTAAGGTATATCCGTCTAGGAATACGTAGGGCAGAATTGAAAATTTGTATAAATCCCTCCATCATTTCATGAAGTGGGTAATAGAAAACCCACAAGTAGATATTGATAGATACTTAAATATAGCTAGATTTAGATCCTGAGTGGACTATCCAGAGTGAACAAAATTTAACATCTGTTTCCACAAAAACAAGAGTGAAGCAAAGTGATGCTCACATAGAGATCCTCATGTTGAAAAGCTAACTATAATATCAGACAAGGAACAGGGGACGTTGCCCTAGAAAACTCTGTATCATGCATTAGTGATCAACATTCAGGAAATTTTTTATGGACATTTTTTGATGCAATAAACCCAATTCTTCCACCAAAGGTATTTTCTGGGTGCTCATTTTTTGGAAGATTCATTACATATAATATTTATACTTTTATTTTCTCAAATTATGATATAGATAAACAGCCTAATGAAAAAGCATTTCAAACTTTTCAATTTTAAGGGGTGATTGACATCATTGAACTGGATGCAACTGATATTGAACTAACACAAATTTTAAGTTCTGTTATAAGGAATGAGAATGTAAAAAGTACATGCCTGGTTAAGAAAATTTAACACACGCAACTTCTTTAAAGTGTATACACTTTGCTGTGGAATCAAAGACAATCATCTGATGTGAGAATATGTAATTATGTTTTAAAAAACAAAAAATGATGGTCTTTATAGTTTCATACAGAAGAAAAAACAATGTGTAGGAATTATTCTGTTTGTACTTGTTTCTGTTTTTTTTTTTCTCTTTTAAGATACATATAGCCTGTGATTAGAATATTCAGCGATCCCTTAGACTTAGATAAATTTTTTGAACTGAGGTTTCTTTCCAAACTCAAAGGGGAGTAGCATCAGATGTTAGTGTAAATCAATAGTGCATTCCCTCTCGGTTAAAAAAGACATCTAACTCATCTAAATAAAATTAAACAGTGACCAGATGAACAGGGAATCAGAATAAATACAGTTTAAATCAATAAAGGAATTGAAGATATTTATCTTGAAGAAGAAAAGACTTAGCAGGAAACAGGAGAGCTGCATTTCATTATTTGACAGGTCATAGAGAAACAAAATCTGTTAATTATTTCATGTTGCTTTAGAAGACAATATCAAAATCAATGAATAAAACTTTCTGAAGAAGAGTAACCTAATCTCAATATATTGAGTCAGTATCTGGCAACTGCAGCTGCCCAGCCATGGAAGAGATGCTCTTGCAACCTATTAAACTCTGTTACCATCATCTGTCAAGCTATCACAGAGAGTTCCAACATTGGATGAACAATAAACTCTAAAATCCCCTCTTCCTGTAAATGGACTGTTCAAGATGCACCCTTCATTCCTCTTTGAATATTGAAATTCCACTGTGTCTTGTTCTACTTTGAGCATTCTGCCCTCCTGATCATATTTTGTTTTCTCTAAAAGAATCCTCTGCATGTACTTGGTAAAGATCAGCCTTTCTCTGACTGTGATATGCATCTAATCAATGCATTAGAGGCAACATGATGTATGTCTATTCACCTCCATCTTCTGGGATAAAAGATGAGATCAGCATATTCCCACATTCTGAATCTACTTTAAAACCTTTGTGAGAGGAGCCCTTCTAACTTGTCACCAATTTCCTTCCTTTTCTTTTCTATGTTATTTGACTTCTCCATATGCTTATACACTGCACTTCCAACCTCCTTAATAACTTCAATATTTCCTCCTCATATAAATATTTTTTTCCTCTCTCCTGCAGCTAACATCCTTGAAAAACATCAAACTCCTTACATATGACCTATTTTTTCACCCTGATCTAATTAGTTTTTAAAATTGATTGACTCCAGTGACAGTCAGCCCAGCCCAGTGGAATTACTCACTCACACTGTGACACCACACAGGTCTTCACAACCTGGAGATGGTTCTTAAAAGAAACTCTATTTCTTTTTTTAAAATTGCTTGAGAGTATGGAAAGTCCCTTGAAAACCCACACAGCCTCTCAAATGCACATCTGATGTCCGGGCACCCATTCTGTCTGCTTTCACCATTCATGTTCTGAAGCTCTAGAACACTGTTGGAAAAATAGGATAAATATACCAAATTCATCATTTCCCCTTTAAGTCACTGCATTATCCCTTAATTATGTCTTGTAGTAGTTGCATCACACGTCACAGAAATTCTTTATCCTCGCTCTTCCTTGTTCTCATGCAGTGTTCCAATTTTTCCTGAGAGGATTAAAACTTCATGCATTTTAGTTTTTGAGCTTATCAGGTCCAGTTCTTTGAAGACATAATATTTTCAACTTTCCCTCAAAATGAACATCAAATGCACTGGTTCTTATAGGGATAGAATATCAACATCTTGAGGGCTTATTAAAAACACAGATTGCCAGATCCTCTCTGTTCCTCACCTCCAGAGTGACTGGCTTCACTAGTTTTGGGCTGGGGTCAGGATGACCTAATATATAACCAGTGAAATCTCCAAGGTCCCTGTGCCCTGAGAAGGGCCCTATACTTGAGATAATTTTGGAATCAATATCAATAAATATCTAATAATTTATTTTTGAGTATTTTTTAAGTGAAGTCAAAGGAGAAAATGGAGGAAATGAAACCTGTGCTTGGAGCTCTAGCTCAAGCACACTCTGCCCTCTGGATACATTCTCATGTCTAGCTGATTGTACTATCCCACTGGGACTGTGTGCCTAGTCTTCATGTCCCTGCCCAGCCACCGATGCCATGCTCCTCCACTGGGGAGTCTCAGAGCAATGTAGGGCATAGTGGTGGATGTCTTGACTCCAGTATGGAAGTGCCACTGTGATCTAGATTCTATGGCCATCCACATTTCAGGTACTTAGCACACACCTGCTCAGAGTCTGCTATTTATTAAACGTTGCTTTTCTGTCTTAGATTGGAATAGAGACTGGAAAAGATTTTTTTCCCCAATTCCTTTCCATAGCATGATGCATTGGTCTCATTTGGTAAGAGTGGAATCAAGGAGCCAATGGACCACCTGAGTGCCAAGTGGTAGTTCCCTGTATGGTTGTGCAACTGCCCAACGCATATTTCCATGCTGTGCAGAATATGACATTAAGTAACCCAAAACAAAATAAAGCAAAACAACAACAATAAAAAAGAGACCTCTTACCATGACAGGTCTAGAGAGAGACCCTGGAAGAAAGAAAAATGCCTATGTTTCAGCACCATTAAAGGAACCTCTTTTTGCTTTTTGAACAAAGGCTTTTACATTTTTATTTGGCTTTGGGACTTGCAAATTATGTAGTCTGACTTTGGTGGGATATAAGAGTTTGCATTCCAGTGCTGGGATTTTGGCTTAGTGGTAGAGTGCTTGCCTAGCTTGTGTGAGACACTGGGTTCAATTCTCAGCATGGCAAGTAAATAAATGAATAAAATAAAGGCCCATCAGCGTCTAAAATATAATAAAAAAGAATAATTTGCATTCCAAAGATCCTAGGTGGCAGCAGCTACTACTGAGCAGGGGGTTGTGTGTGAGAACTTCTGATCACTAGATGCTTTTCAGGCTTTGAGACATCAGGGTCCTCCATCCTTCCCTAGGACAAACATCCTGCTTGTGACCTGAGTGCTTGATCCAGAAATTATTTCTTCTCTCCAATACATGGCATTCTATTTTTCTCCAACTCTTTGAAAACTGTTAATAAATATAATACACTTTTAATAATAATAAAAACTTTGGTTTATTTTCTTAATTCAAAGTAATACAGTAATGCAGAAAAGTTAGAAGTCAGCATGAAGAAATAAAATCGATTAAAATCCTACTACTCAGAGACAACTCAGTCAACATCTAAAGCATTTTATTGTGATGTTTTTTTCTGTACTGCTGCTTTGAGACTCCATAACTGTAGAGTTTTACTTGTAACTGATATGCAATAATTCATTTCCTTACCGTTCACTGACAAACCTCAGTGACTGAAGAGATGACAGCCTTCTCCCTCATCAAGTAAACTTTTTTTAAACTCAGAATTTGTTACCCCCCTAAGAAAATTCTGAAAATATCTGAAATTCCTGTTCATTTTCCTCCAAGAGGCTGAATTTAACCATTTTCTCACTTTCTTTAAACTCCTCACATCATTCTGTCATTTCTTTAACTCTGAATACATGTACTTGGTTGAATTCTAATGTCATGAGATATTTTATTGTGCGAGGGGTGGGGAGGGGGGGGACACTAGGGAAGAATAGTTACTCCAGATTATATAGAGAGAAGTGAGGGAGGGGAAGGGGTATTGGGAGAGGAAGGATAGCAGAGTGAAACAGACTTTATTACCTCGTGTACATATGATTGCATGACCGATGTGATCCTATAATATGTATAATCAGAAAAATGAGAAATTATCACACCTTTTATGTATGATTTATTAAAATGCATAAATACATTCTATTGTCATGTATGACTAAGTAGAACAAACAAAAAATGCAATCATAAAAATATGAAAAAGGAAGCAGTGATTCTAAACCAGTTTGAATTTCTTTTAAATATTTTATTTTTGGAAAAGTTTTAGGTTCACCACAAAATGGAGAAGACAACACAGAGATTTCCTATAAACCCTGCTCCAACACATGCAGCCTCGTCCATATCAAATGTTCTTCCCAAATGGTGCTTTTGTTACAACAATGAACCTTCAAATACACATCTTTATCACAGTCTACAATCCATGTTATAATTTACTTTTTGTGATTTTTTTTTTATTTTGAGGTACAATGCATGCAATATTAACTTCCAGGTAACATGCAGTTAAGTATTTTGACATTCTGTATGTTTTAACTGTGCTTCTCAAACTTATCTAGAGGCAAAATAAATCTTCAAGTGATGTATATTGATACTCTAAATTAGTAGTATCTTGTATAAAGTAAAAAATACTTTTTATGCCACTGAGGCTTTTTTAGCAAAAAATTTAACTTTTACTTTTTATTTTAAGTTTATGCAAAGTGCCCACCATTTTCATTTCTTATTATATATACATGTTGTTCTTTGTATAGCTAATGCTGGTAAAATTCCACAGTCATTATAGATGTTCAATGAATTTATGTTGATGAAAATCACTTCCATTGACAGATGCATATTTAAATAATTTAGCATACATCATCACAATTCTATTCAGAAATGTTTATTTTAGGAAACTAAGTTATATTACATAGAATTACAATAATATACCTAGTAGATGGGTTTGAATCTGTGCACCAATTCTGGTCTCTTTAAAAGGAAACCATAAAACTTCCAAGTCTGAAAGCATCAAAAAGAGCAATTGTATGCAAATCCTTAGCACAGATCATGGAGAATAATTAGTTTTTAGCATATCACAGTTTGTAATCATTATATAACACCTTCCAAAGAAAGCAATGTGAAAAAAAGGCTCTTCTACCAAATACAAGGTTGATCCATTAATATGATCTATGCGTGTTGCAAAAATAACCCTTAGAAAGCAGCAAAGATGTTTCCATGAACTTCTATTTGGGAATTTTATGAGAAATTCTGTCTTGAAATTTTACATTCTCTTAGCACAAAAATACTATTTGCTACATAATTCACTGAAACATGTTTTTCCTTTGAAAAATCCCAGAAACATTAAGTACAAGGAATTTGTTTCTAAAAGTGACTGTATTATATTTGTTGTGAATCTCACAAATTATAATCTACCCTTTCTGAAGTCTGTTAGGAGTATTATGTGGAGCTTCCTGAATATGCTCAGCAGTCACTTGCTCTCTGCTTTGTCCCTTCTCTCTACCCATTGTCTTCTTGTCACTCACCTTGGCCCTCATGCATTCCAACCATGTCCTTTCTGTGGTCATTGTCACCTTCCACCCATGCCCGGTCTGCATCAAAGGAAGCTCCTGGTGTTCCTTTCTGGAGGTAGAACTCCTACATCATATACTTGGTGTTACAAAATCCTGCAAGATAGCAACTGGAAGAAGATTCTCTGGGAGTTGATGTCTACCAGGATGATAGTAGAAAACCTCAAGTGCTCTCTAGCATATAGAAGTTTGCAGCCCAGAGTTCTGTAAAAAAGAAAAATCAGATGAAGACTTTCTATCTTTGAAGTCATGGCTAAATTTTATAAGTCATCTCTAGATCCAGCCCTGGACAAAGACAGCAAAGTCTTAAGATATGGTCAGTTTGTCAATGTACAGACTGTCTCTGTAACAACAGGGACCTTCGGTATTTAGAGCAGTTTTCTGCAGAGACTTTTTAAGTTTAGCCAAAAAAATTTGCTGCCCAAACCACTGTGAGCAAATCACCTAAACCTATCTTCAGGGAGGCCTACACACAATTACAAGGATACAACTACTATGGCCCCACGATTTGGAGTTTTTACTTCACAGGCTCCAAAAAGGACATTCCAAAAACTGTATAACAGTGTTCTCCTGTATGGCTTTGCCCACAGTAGACACAAGAGTGAACCTTAGTTCAGACCAGTGAAATAAATATCAATACTATTGGGAAAAAAAAGATTCATGGTCTCTTTGCATCTTGAAACATGGCCTACCAAGGTTTTGACAGTGACAATGGTAATAAGGAAGCCTGGGATGTGAGCAACTCCACTGAACAGGAAATTAGTGTTTGCAACTGCCAATCATACACCAAGAACATAGGATTATATGGTGAACGTGTGGGAGCTTTCACTTTGATTTGTCAAGATATGGATGAAGCTAAAAGGGTGGAGTCACAGTTGAAGATGCTGATCCATTCATCCCATGTCTTCCAACCCTCCTCTCAATGGGGTCCAGGTTACCTTTATCATCCTAACTCCCCTAGATTTTCTAAAGCAACGCTGTAAGAAGCAAGAGGGATGGTGGACCCACATCATTATCATGGGGAAATAGCTGGACTCCAACCTCAGAAAGGAGGACTCCCACAACTGAAACACACCCAACCAGACCTACATGTTTTGCTTCACAGGATTCAAAGCTGGAGGAGGTAGAGTTGCTGACCAAGGACATGAGAAAGGACATGACAAAGGACAGCCACATTTCTGGGACAGGGTTCAATTCCTGAAATGTGGGCTACCTTGCCCATTCCACTCACCAGGTCACCAAGTATTATCTCTACTGTGAGGAAACAGACTAATCCTTCTGTCTTCTGCCTACTATTGAGAGATTTATATGGTAGATGAGGGAGGATGGAAGGTTGTGAGTGGACCATTTCTTTCAACCAGTGTGCTAACACTCAGTGATTAAATATGTTTCTCGGAATATTACATGTAATGACAGGGTAGAGGTTTCCAAGGCAAAAATTAGGCAGTTTGTGACTCGAAACAACTCTACCCATCATTTTACATCCATCTTTTCCAAAAGTGTTTATGACTGCAAGAAACTCATAGCACCAAAACTCCTGCCAATCATGCCATTGCAATATTTCAGAACACTTAAGCATCTTATGATATTAGAGGTTCCTCAGTGAATACAGCATGAGAAATAACATACTACAGGCTTTTAGAAAAGACCCAGTTCTGTCACTAATAGTCAGTCTTAATGTTTGTCTTCTCATGATGGAACAAACTTATCAACAGATCTTGTTTCAGGAATTTCGTATTATGAAAACCAGTTAATCTGCTACCATTCCTCCAAAGAAAATAAAAGACACTGCTTACATCTTATTTAAGAAGAAAATAGAAACTTGTGGAGAGATGTTTCAAGACTTTTATGTATCTTATTTCTCTACACTACCATCCACAGTTTTGAAGAGCATTAATGATTATCTAACCCCATCAATTCTTCAACATTTATCAATATTTTACTAGAAGGATTCATCTTTCCTTCTCTTTTTTATTTTGGTTCATTTACTTATTTATAACACTAATGGTTGATGTGTCTTTATTTCTCCAATGAATTATTAAATGCTGTCATTATTTGTTTTGAAGCTGAAATCCTTATCATTAATGTTCTTTTCTCCAAGGAAAAAAGATCTATAAATAACCTAGATTTTCATCCTACTCAACTTCTGATTAGCCATCACCTCCATCCTATCAACATAAATTTAAGAATGAAGAATGTAATTTTCTGCTCAAGACCTACTCTCCTCTCTTAACAAGCAAAGCAGACAGCAGATATTTTGTTTCAACATTTGTGTCAGTGATTGTGCAATTATCTCCTCTGCTGGGTTGTTGCCTCTGCCTAATAGGATACCCACCTGTCCTTTAGTGGAGTTGCAAGGTCACTCATCTCCGGTCTGGAGTCAGGCAAGGCAGGGAAATAGCAGGAGAGAACATTCTGGGATTTGTGTGCTGCCACTAGGATCAGGGCTTCACCCTTTGAAAGAGGACCACTATCTGCTCTAATCATGAAGACTTAGCACAGCCTAGATTCCTTTACAATAAAATTGTAACATCCCCCATAAAGAATCCCCTGGATAAAAACCCTATGCCTGGATTGATCACATTTTCAACCTATGTTTTGAAGATACAATTAAAACCTCACTCAAAATTTGAAAAGTATAGATAGGTTGCAAGATTAGTTCAAGAAACTACCATATACTCTTTATTCAGAGTGACCATTCTTCTCAAAATAATACAATTTTCACCCTTAGTTTTCAATAATTGAATTTATCTCCTAATGACAATAATATTCTATTATATAACCACAGTATAATTATCAAAATTAGGAATTATAACACCAATACAATATTGTCTAATCTAATATATCTATATATCTATATAAATGGTTTCATCAGTTAACCAATAGTATCATTTAGTCACAATGTTCAACCTCCTAAGATCTAATGTATTATTTATACTAATATTTTAATATATTTAGTTTACTTTAATGTAAACAAATTCTTTAGTGATCTTTGTCTTGTTTTGTTCTTGAAAGTTCTGCAAGATAAGAGCTAATTTTTTTCTTTAGAATGCCCTTCAATTAGGATTTTCAGTATAAAATGTTTCATCATGATGAGGGTTAGTCATGATTTATGCCTTTTACCAATATTACTTCAAATATTATGTGTCCACTTGGTGAATCACTACAGGAGCCACATGATTTGGCTTAGTGATGTTAAGTTTGGTCACTTGGTTGAAGTAAAATCTACCATATCTCCCTATATAGTTTTATTTGCATATTGTCATTAATAAGGACACTTTAAGACTGAATATGTACCTTATATCTGTTCACATTGCCTTCCGTGGTTTTAACAAGTGCTGAGATTAGTCAACCTCATCTCTCCATCACTCCATTTACCTACACTGACTGTACTGCAAGGAGTAGCCTTTCCTTCATGCTCTTTATTTATCTGCTCATTTAATACACTGATGGGGTGGGTCTTTATTTATTTAATGAATTCTAATTAATTCCTCCATTGTTTTGGGGCTGAAATTTCCTCACATGTAGCCAGTGAAAGTCTCTTCAAGTTGGTCTTTGTGTCCTTTTCCTACATTTCTAACACTTTTTGGCCGTTCCCAGTAATTCTAATAGGATGATATCTTCCAAGTTCTTTTTAATGTTTCTTAGTCTATAGCAGGAAAAATAATCTTCTCCAGTGGTTCCTGGTTCCTTTTAGTGGAGTGTATTTAGAAAACAAGAAAGGTTGTCCACTCTCATCCCCTCTAGTCAATGCTGCACTAAAAGTCTAGGAATAATGAATAAGAAAACTGGCATAAAAGTATTGTGAAGGAAGAAGTAAACTGTCTTTGTTCACAGATGGTCCTGTTATCTATATGATAATATATTCCAGAGAATCAACAAAAGTTTCTTGAAACTGGTAAGCTATTTAGAAAGACTGTAGTATGCAGGTGAATTGATTACTTACATACAAAAAATGAACTCTTAGAATTTGAAATTTAAAACACAACACTATTTAAGTTAGTACCACAAATACACAAGGATAAATCTAACAAACCAAATATATGAAGAAAAATGACAAAAATGAAAAAAATTTACAAACAAGAAAACGGAGAGATGGTGTGTGTTCATGGATGGGAAAATTCACTTTTTTTTTTTTTCTTTTTTGCCGTGGTGAGGATTGAAGCCAGGACCTTGTGCTTTCGAGGCAAACACTCTACTAACTGAGATATATCCCCAGCCCAAGATTCACTATTATCAAGATTCCAGTCCTTTCCAATTTTACCTGTATATTCAATGATATGGTAATCAAAATCTCAATGGTTTATTTTATGACAAAAACATATATCTTCTAAAGTGTAAGTGGAAAGGCAAAATACCCAAAGCAGCAACCACAATCTAAAAGAAGAGAGTCATAAAACCAATATTACCTGACTTCAAAATTTATAAATCTGCATAGTATCAGTGAAAAAATACACAAATAGATCAATGAAGTAGAGTAATGCAGCATCAGACATAAACTAAAATAAATATGGTCCACTGATCTTTGAACACGCAATGACAATCAGTGGAAAAAGGATATTCTTTGCATCTAATGACATAACAACAGGACATCTCCATGTTGTTAAAAAAAAAAAAAGTTAACTCAAATTAGACCTAAATATAAAATGCAAAGCTATGTGTTTCCTAGAAGATAAAATTAGGGGGAAAAAATCTAGGTTGACCTAGAGTTTGACAACAAAACAAAACAAAACAAAAATAAACAAACAAAAAACTAAAATGCATTAAAATTAAAAATACATGCTCTGTGAAATACACCGTTAAGTCAACGAATAGGGAGGGACTGGTGGCATATGCGTGTAATCCCAGTGGCCTGGGAGGCCGAGGCAGGAGGATTGTGAGTTCAAAGCCAGTCTCAGCAAAAGTGAGGAGCTAAGAAACTCAGTGAGACACTGTCTCTAAATAAAATACAAAATAGGGCTTGGGATGTCGCTCAGTGGGCAAGTGCTCCTGAGTTTAATCCTGGTACCCCAAAATAAATAAATAAAATAAATAAATAAAATAATAAATATAATGCATAGAGAACACATTTTGGATGTAGATAATTGCAAAACACACATGATAAATAACTTTTATCCAAACACAGAGAAAACAGTTAAAATCCACCAAAAATGAAAAAACAAACCAATCACAAAATGAGAAAATCTCAATAGAACCTTACAAAAGAAACTATAGGATTTGCAGATGAATGTGAAAATCCCTCAGCATCACCTATCTTTGAGTAACTGAAACTTAAGAATTAAATACTACTGCCTACTTTCTGGAATAGCTAAAATCCAAAACAGTGACAATGGTAAATGCTGGCTTATTTCCGGTAAGGAGGTGAAATGGTGTAGCTCTGTGAGAAACAAGATAGCATTCTCTTACAAAATGAGCATACTTTTACCATATAATCTAGTTATTACATTTTTAAGTACTTGTAGATGAATTAAAATAGTGTCCGGACAAAAAGATACACAAAAATATTTACACCATCTTCATGATATAGAATTTATTAGTTACATAATATATAAGAACTGTATGTTATTGCACATATATCATGTCTATAAAATTACATTTATATCAGTGATGCATATATTACTTCTTATCCAGAACTCTGATGAATGTTTTATTGAAGCTGTACTTAATATTTCATGAGAGGTAAGAGTAATGTTAATATAGTAAATGAAATATTGTTGCTGGTGAATTTATTAACTTTAGTATGTTTTCAAAATTTAACTGAAATGGATCTTTTCCTTAAACAAAACCAGCTTATATTGCATAAAATCTCAACAAAAATATATGTTACAAATTTGTTGCTGTAGCCAAAATTTAACTTTAATCAATCATGATCACTTACTCTGGCCTATTTTATAGAAAGGATTTTGTGAATGGTTCTGTGGGAAGTAAATTAGTTTTATGCAGTTTTTTTGAAAGCAGAGGAACTTTGAAGAATTTAAAATCAGAGAAATGAATAGAGTCTAAACTAAGAATAAGCTCTTTGTTCTGCTTCTATTTAAATAATTTTAAAGTATTATTCACTTACAAGTTTTTTTCAATATGATCCAAAAATACATATAGGAAAAAGTTAATGTGATCTATTTCTATATTTGCCTGTTTCATTTTTTTAACCTCATTTAAGCTTTTCAAAATTATCTTTACTGAATAAGTATTTTTGCTGATAATCCAACAAAATACGCTCCAGTATTTTGTCCAGTAAATATTTCTGCACTATATAGTTTGCAAATATAAGAAAATCAATTTACTCACACAAAATGAAATTTGGTATTTTATTTTCAAAAGTCTGATTCTTAAAAAGTCCTTAGTCCCAATTTTGGAGTAAACATCTCCATGACATAGTAACTTCAAAGTGGAGCAACAGAAGTCTAAAACATATGTTTTCAATTTCCTCTAAATTACTTTAGGCTTTCAAGAAATGAGATCTTTGGAAAGCAAAATGCACGATCCTCAACACCTAAAATACTTTCCTCATTTTCAGTTAAATTAAAATAATCCTCATGACTCTCTCGAAAGACCCTATTTAATTCAAACCTCTTCTTATGTTGACTTGGTATATTACCTTTACCTCATAATAATTGCATAGTAGATTTTAAAGGGAAATTTTTTTTTTCCAATCACTGATATTTTCGTATTGTGGAGGTAAACATTCATAATTTGGAGCTCTTCCTGACTTTTTCTCTCTTCACTAATTACTTGATGTGGACAAAATAAGAAAGCATGTGAGGGATTCATTTATTATTTTTTCACTCTCCCCTTGTACTGGATTTATATATTCATATTCTTCATCAGTTTTTAGTGCCACTCATGGGTCTGTATTGTGCACTACCCAGTCTCACTACTCTGCATGCATTCCTATGACTTGCTTTGGACAGAAATTATTAATAGGCCTTTTTTTTTTTTTTTTTGAACTAGGGATTGAACTCAGGGGCACTTGACCACTGAGCCACATCCTCAGTCCTATTTTGCATTTTATTCAGAGACAGGGTCTCACTGAATAGCTTAGCACCTTACCGTTGCTGCTGAGGTTGGCTTTGAATTCACAATCCTTGTGCCTCAGCCTCCCAAGTCTCTGGGATTACAGGTGTGCAGCCACTGCACCTGGCTAACAGGCCAATTTTGAACCAAGGCTTGAAGTGGCATTCCTTGTGTCAGTTACTTGTGCTTCCTTGATGTGCCATGAGGAAGGCATGCTCAGCCTGGAGTGAACCAAAAAGAGTGTGAGGACAGGGAGTGGACCTGAAAATCACTGCAGCCTGATAAGCCCACTTGGCCTACAGCCTTAATAAAGCCATCTCACTGAGACACAGACCTGGAAAGAGATAACGATTGCTTATTGTTTCAAACTACTGAATTCTCTCAGGTGGTCTATTGCAACGTCTCACCCCAGCAATAGTGAAGCAATTCAACATGGTCTCTGAGCTGTGCTGCTGCAACTTGGCAGTGAGATGCCAGAAGACACCCTGGCAGCTCTTCCCTTTGCTACCAAGTGGCCAAGTGTGTCTGCTGGTGAAGCCCACTGGGGTCTCAGGCTGAGTGAACTCCTCTAGCTTACTCTCTAATATTGATGTTATTTGTCTTTACTCTTTAACTCATTCTCACATCTTTTTCCAGAACAAAAGTGGGAATACGCTATATTGGAGATTCCTTGAAACACCAGCATAGTACACCTAATTATGAAATCTCAAAGGAAAATTATTCCTTGAATAAAAATAATAATAATAAAGTGTTCCCTGTGTAATCAGGGCTAGCGTGAAAAACACATTCAAATCATTGTATTACAGGAAGGAAAATATTTTAATAATCTATGAGAATACGTCCCTCAGTATTAATGCCCTCAGCATTTAGTGGTTATAGACTAGTTCCTCATTTGTTTAGCCATTTAAATCCATTAACATATATTACTTCAGCCGATTCAGACATTTAAGAACAAGAAATAATATTTTAAATTTTTTTCTTTTTGTTCTTACCTAAGTAATAACAAAGACTGTACGACCTTTCAATAATAAGGTATCCATTGTGACCAAACAATTCAGAAATCCAAAGAAAGAACAAAAAATTTCAGTAGTTTTATCTGGAATTCCTTATTTTAGTGTTCATTTGAAAGTTTACTTTGAAATACAAACTTCCTAAAATTGGTTAGACAAGCTTAACAACAGTAAAATCATGATATTTACACAATCATAATAAAACACATACTATAAAATAATAGTAATTAAGTGTATATTAAGAATATTGTCCCAACAAGGGAACAGAATTTAAATTTCAGAAATAATATTCAATGCATTTATTTTTGAATAAGGAAATTGTATTGAAGAGAAAACAAACCCAGGTAATACAGGTCCTATCACCGATACAGAATGAATTTTCACTGTTTTTATTCAGATAAAAGAAAAAAAAAAGCAAATATTGAATTTTATGCAGTAGGCTTTTTCAGTGATACAGATGATCAATTCTGAGGCAATTTTCTGTTTTACTGTATGATTGTGCAAGTGAGAAATATATTGATGAAACTGCAGAACAAATTTCCTATTGTTGGAAAAAGGAAGATGGAAAAACCAAATAGAGGAAGAGCTTTATGATTTCATGAAATTTGAATCATCACAATGTACTCATAATTCTACTGCGGACATATTGCTAATAATAGATTGACATTGCATGATATAAATGGATGAATTATGATATTTAGACAATGACTGATTGATAAATGGCAGAAGAAGATGAATAGAAAATGAATGATACATGATAGATGATTTATTTGATAGGTGATAGAACTAGAGAAGAGGGCCCTATAGACACAGGAGTCAGTGTAACTTGGCATATTTAGAACTTAGAACTTGATTTCTACCAATGATTGCCAATATATAAATAAAAACAAAAATATAAAAACAAAAACCAAAAGACTCCAATATGCTGCCAAGGAGTTACAGGTAATTCCAGTACCAAAGCTCAGAAATATATATATATATATATATTTTATTTAATTTATTTAATTTTGACTCATTGAACACAAATAGAGTATAGCTATTGTTTCTCTGGTTGTACTCAAAGTAGAGTCACACCATCTGTGCATTCATACATGTACACAGGGCAATGATGTCCGTCACACATTCTGTTGTTATTATCCTCCACTCCTCCCTCACCCCTCCCTTCCCTCTATGCTATCTATCCTTCCTCCATTCTTGCCACCCTTCCACCCTGCATTATGCATCATCATTCACTTATCAGAGAGACCATTCAGCCTTTGGATTTTTGGGATTGGCTAATCTCACTTAGCATAACAGTCTCCAATGGATCTCCAATATCTTGTGAAAAAGAAAGAAATGAAAGGTTAAAAAAATGATAGAGAAAAAGCAAAGGGACAGAGAAGACACATATGAGAGATCTCTATACTCCAAATCTCAACAAATTTTGTAATCATAATAAATATAGTATAAATATAATAATATAACACACTGAGTAGAATAAGAAATTACATCCCCATATTGCCTCAGCCTCCCACATAGCAATGATTTCAGGAATACATCATGGCACCCAGTAACTACATACTATTAAATAATTCATAACTCAGGCAAATGCACAGATGATTGATAGATGATAGAGACAGATAAGATGGAGACAGAAAACAAATATGGTAAAATGCTAATATGCCCATCTGAGTAAAGCAGGTAAAATATTTGCAATTTCTCTGTAAATTTAAATTTTCAATGCATATGCTAGTTTTTAAAACAAATGTATATAAGAAAGTTAATGGACAGCTACACACTGGGAAAATATGTTTTTAAACTCTTGAACAATAGGCATATCAAGAATAATAGTGTATTAAAATTTATTTGAATTATTAGATAACTTATTTTATGGTTCTGTTTCAGTTTTTCTTTCCTTCCTATTTATTTTCTGGAAATAAAAGGTATTTTGGGAAGTTATGACATGTTCATGTGGAATTTAATCTCATGACAGTAAATAGAAAATACTTCATTAAAAAATAGCATTTATCTTTGTAAACTTGTTTAGAGTCTTAATAAATGTTTACTCAGTTAAATAAAACCATATTTTCATGATTTATTATATTAAAGTATATCTAATTTTATGTGGTATTTTTTCTTTCTCTACATGAATTAACATAAAACAACATTGTCAAATGACAGATGTTTTTAGAGAGGCGAGCAAATTATATTAGAAGTCTTGAATGACGTTTGCAAAAATATTGCTTTGCCTATAAATCTCTTCTAAATATTTTAAAGTCTTTTAAAATAATAAAAGAAATGGCAAAAAACTAGAGAATATAAAATAAGTAACAATTTTAGTAATGTATGTGATCTATCAAACTGACATGCCATAAGGCTGCTTAATCGTGCTGGTTATGAATAGATGCATAAAAATACAGAGTCACAGTTTAAATAGAGTATCATGCCACGATATTTACTATGAGACTGATCAGAAAGAACTCAAATATAATTAGGTGAATGAGTTCCATAATTTGTATGCAGTAAATATTTTTATACACACACCTTCTGTCTTATACTAAACAAATTAGCGGGAAAAAAAAAAAAAAGACTTTTCCTCCAAAGTCACTCTTCAAACAACTACTCATACATAAAGTTTGAAGTCACAGACACTGAAAGCATGGAATTGGTGTAGAGGGCTGTGACACTTTTGTACAAGTAAGATACTGAGACAACAACACATTCACAAATAAAAAAGTAAATGAAACTAAACAGTGCATCATTTCTACTTTATAATTTAAAGCTAAAGCATCATTTTGATGGATATCATTTCCTTGACTTGTGTTTCTTTATCACTCATTAAATGAAGTTCCACATATGAATTAAATCATTAAACCCTCACAACAACTTAAGAATCTTTGGAAAATAAAATAAATAACACATATATTTAAAATATAAGGACACTAATCAATAGGACAATCAGACTATTAGCAACTATATCTGGTAGATGGGGAGACCATAAGTCAGTGATTTGTTATCATCAATGTGGAATATCATCAATTGTTATCATTATTATTGATTGCAAAAACATTATGTAGATTAAGAAATTTAAGAAACCTGTTTCAATTCACATGGAGAATCATTGGCTGAGAAGAAATCTAACCAGATATTTTGCATTGGAATTCTATATTTTTAACCACTTGACCATACAACCTTCCATGTTGTTGATAATATTTGCATAGTCAGAGATACAAAATTTACTACATTAGGGGAGTGAATCATTTGGAAAATATAGCCTCAAATTAAGCATACTTTTTGATGGGGCTAACAGATGGATGATGGTAACAATGAAAGACATTTCATAATTTTCTAGTTAAATTACTCTATGCTTAAAAAAAATTACAGTGTACCTGGGGTATACCTGATGTCAAGTATATTAAAGTAACTTTTTTTTTAAATTGAAAAATTTAGGAATTTGATGAGGTCAGTTAAATTTCAAGTCTTGGTGCCAAATCCACATTCTCTCTCCAGGATTAGAGTATGTTTTTGTTTTGTCACATAATTTTGTGTGTTTTTGTTTTATAGTTATGGTTCTCTATGACTTTCATTAACACTTTCTTCTGCTTCACACAATTTATTTACATGTTTATTTTCTTGTGAAAAAGGCTATTAGAGGCTTTGGAAAATAATATATTTTATTAAATATAATATTTTAACTTTTCATATGTGAATGCATTTCTCCTTTATAATTTTAAATCGAAGGGTTATTCTATAGTTATTTCATTGCCTTTTTATGACAATTTTCCAGAGTGACATAGGGAAGGAAGCAACCCTTTGGTGAAAGGATCAATGCAATTTTTGCTTTAAAATTCACAGATTTATGTTTTTATTTTTTTAGAAATTCTTGAAATTCTAAAATCTGATATTCCTATAAAGTTTTTGCTTCTCACTCTGTTTTAGAATCTTTCTCTAACATTCAGATTTGTCATATTTTGTTATTGTTCTAAATGTATTACAGCATTTTCTATAATCATAGTATATTGCAGGGGAAAGCAAGGTAACAAAAATTAGCATGTTTTTATTTCCTAAAGGTCCTCTCTGGTTGTTTCTTTTGACTAACCTTTCGGTTTTCATTACAGAATAGATTAGGTATTTCTTTTTTAAAATTTTTTTTAGTTGTAGATGGACACAATATCTTTATTTATTTTTGTGTGGTGCTGAGGATTGAACCCAGTGCCTCACATAGGCAAGGCAAACCCTCTACAACTGAGCTCCAACCCCACCCCCTAGGTATTATTTCCCAACAACAAAAACAAAAAAATGAATCAGAGATGCAGAATAATGTTTCTAATATTTCCTTTTGGTGAATATTTATTATTTTCTCTGGGAAATTTAATATTCCATTATATTAGATTTATACAATTTAAGTGTAGCATTGTCAATTTATCATATTCTATCACCATGTTTAAATTCCATTCTCATATTTGTATCCGTGCATGTGATACACAAACACACACTCACTTTTTTCACTTTTTTAAAAAATGAAAACCAAGATCCCTTCACAACTCAAAACTGAAAAAAAAGTAATGCTTCAAAAAGGGTGAAAGAATTTGAAAAGATTTTTATAAAGAGATTTACAATGATGTATAATTCTGGGAATTTGTAAGAGAAAAACAAATTCAAGAGCAGCCTGGGCAATTTAGCAAGACCTAATTGCAAAATCAAACATTAAAAGAACTGGGGATGTAGCTCAGTGCTAGAGCATCCCTGGGTTTAATCCCCCATCACCGCAGCCAACAAAGATATGCAGTGTTTAATGGGTGCATGAAAAAATGTCCAACATAATTAATCATTAGGTAATGCAAAGGAAGGCCATGGAGAGAGATTTCTGAAGACTCATTGGAAAAATTGTTATGAAAGCACACACACAAACACAAACAAGCATACAAACAACAAGAACAAAGCCCTGAAAATAGCAAGTGTTGAATATGTGGAGAATTTGGAGCACCAGTGCACTCTTGGTGGGAATGTAAGATGATCTAGCCACCACAGAAAAAGGAAGTGCCTTTAAAAATTAAAAATAGGACTACCATGTGATCCAACAATTCTATTTCTGGATATATATCCAAAATAATTGAAAGCTGGGTCCCAAAGAAATATTTCTATACCATTAATAGCAGTATTCACAACAGTCAAATGATGAAAGTAATCAGTGTCCATCAACAAATCAGCAGATAAGCAAAATGTGGTGCTTACACACATTGGACATATTACTCAGCCTTAAACAGGAAAGAAATTCTAACATGTGCTACAACGGGGATGGACTTTGAGGACTTCATGCTAAGTGAAATATCTCAGTTACAAAGAACAAATGGTAGTGGCAGTGCAGCAATATGAGTGTACTTAATGTGCCTTTATAAATGACTCAATGGTAAATTGCATGTTATATAAGTATTTCACCCCAATTAAAAGTTATATCGGGGCTGGGGATATGGCTCAGTTGGTAGAGTGCTTGCTTTGCAAGCACAAGACCGTGATTCAACACCCAGCACCACAAAAAAAAAAAAAAAAAAAAAAAAAAAAAGGTATTTTTAAAGAAATTTTTAATCCACTTAAAATTAAAAAAATAAAATGCACAAGGCAATAGATTACCTTCAAATAAGTTAGTGATAACTTCTATGTACTTGAACATTCTTTTTTTAAAAAAATATTTTTTAGTAGTAGATGGACACAATACCTTTTTTTTATTTATTTATTTTTATGTGGTGCTGCGGATGAAACCCAGTGTCTCACACATGCTAGGAGAGCCCTCTACCATTGAGCTACAACCCCAAACTGTACTGGAACATTCTTATCTTTCTTCTCTGAAATAACAACTGGCAATATGAAAACAATCCCACACACTCCCCCTTAAGAAACCCAGAAATTTGAGCCTTGGAGAAAAATTAAGGATGTTTTAGTTAAAGCATAAGAAACAGAAAAAGGGAAGTAAAAGACATGATACAACACTTAACAAATAAATTGCTAAATTCATTGTTTTGCTCTGTAAAGATTAACTTCAAAGAAGTTATAATTAAATACAGAAGTTTAAAACATGATGGAAATAGAACATTGGTTAAAAAATGACATGGAGGATAAACAGTCAATCCTTGAGGAAAAAAGTGGAGTTTTACCCATCTGATTTGTAGCAACAATGAGAAGAATGTGCATAGCACACTGGGGCAAACCACAAGAAAGTACAAGAAGAAACTTTGCCTATAAATACCGTCCTGTGATGGAGAAAGTAAGATCAGCAATCTAATATTCACGTTCCTCTCTCTCTTTAGTATTTTAGTGGGAGCCTTGATTAAGCATAGTAAAATTTTAAAAAATAATGCCAGAGGAGAAGGAAAACAAATAAAGGGCATCAGAAATAGAAGGAAAAACTGAAAACTTTTAGGGCTTTTTAGATGATAAAACTGTCAACAATAAATCCCAGAGAATCTAAAGATGAAGTACCACAACTGCGATTTTCAGTTTTTCCAGAAGTCAGATAAACATATAAAATACCTGTTTCTACTTGTTAGCAATGTAATTTAAAAAAACCAATAAAAGATAAATATGGAAACTGCCCTGAAAAAGAAAAGAAAGAAACAATTTTTAATATGTGTGCATCAATTTGTCTAGATTTATACCAACACATATATGGCAGAATTTATATTATTCATTATATTTTACATGCTGGGTTTTAGTATTTAAAGGAGCAATTGTATTCCTGAGATGCGCGCGCGCACACACACACACACACACACACACACACACACATATTAAAGATTTAAAAGTGAAAAAGAAGGCTTTAAATTACAAATATAAAATAGTAACTGTTTGTCTTCGTGTGAGGATAAATTATGCAATGCTTAACAAAAATACATATTGGAAGACAAGCAGATTTTCCTTGTTAAAAGAAAAGATTTTTAATTATAAAATTTACCCTTCATGATTAAGCACATTACAGGAACTATGTTGAAATATAGAGTAGAAAATAATGACAATGAAGAAATTTTTTGAGGCACATATTTATCAATAGGAAAAAATAAATTACTATGGATAAAATTTGGATAAGAAGTGAATTCTAAAAGTAATTTACAAAAGATGGCAGAATGAATAGTCAAAGACATGAAAATTTGTCCAGTCTCATTTGGAATGACAAAGAAAAGAGGAAATTGGAAACATGATAAGGCTGTCGAAAGATGAACTCAAGAATTAGAAATGCAAACATTTGAAAAACCACAACTTAAAGCTTGTTCTTTTTATATTAATAGAAATACAAATGATATAGGGATTATGTATATGTATTGATACAATTATATAGTGTTTTATATAAATATATGTGTTCAGGCATAAATGAGGACAAGATAGATAATGCAGACAAATAGAGCAGACAATACATAAAGCAGAGGTAGGCACTCAAAAAATGTGGAAGTTTGTGTGAAGTTAAACATTAAAACATTAATGAGATAAATAAATAAATACTTCACTCTATCCTTAATCAGTGATATATTTTAGGAAAACCTAAGAAATACATATTAAAATGTGTAGTTTTTAACATTTTGGACTTTTGTTGTCCTAAGTAATATTAAATTTACTACATCTATAAAATATTCCTACATCTATAATGATAGCAATTAACAAATATTGGTATATTCTGTCCAGATGCAGAGAAATGAGTAGTAAGGGAAAATTTAAAATGTTCCTAAAGAGATTAATATTTGTGAATAATCTGAAAATTTGAGAAAACTTCAGTGAAACTAATGAACAAGAAAGTAACAATGGAGTTTAAATAAAATGAAACCTGTTGTTTTGACTATTAGCTTTCCTTTCTAATTTTCTTTTTTCCTTTTCCTAATAAATGGATATAAATTTCTAATTTATTTTTAATAGTTAAAATTTTTTTCACATTATTTGTAAAATGTATCTGGTGGCTAGTTTTCTACTTATAGGAGTAAAATCAAAGAAAAAACTCAATTGTACATTTTATTCCCACATTTAAAGGTTAACTTATCTTGGTTTACAAAGGCCCACAATTATAATTCAATTGTTATCCTCCTCAATTCAATAAGTTTTTCCTTAGCAAAGTATTTAAAACCTTTTGTGAAAGTATATTACAGCTTTAGGGTGTTTTTTTCTTGACATAAATTTTGGAAAATATACTAAATTACAGCTTTAGGGTGTTTTTTTCTTGACATAAATTTTGGAAAATATACTAAATTCTAGGTATGTTAAAGCATTTTTACAACTTTCCTTCCCTCGATATGTTACAAAACATCAGTTTTAAAGAGCATATGCACATAATCAATAGTTTAGTCATTATGACTAATAGATGTTATAGATCAGAAATTCAGATATGTCAATTTTTATTTTTTGTTTAAGATGACTGTTTTTCCCAATATTTTATTGATGAGAAATCTATAACCATTGTCTAATTTTACTCATTCAAAAATCTTGCATTTTTCTTGAATTTTGTTTTTCAAAGCATAAATTCCAAACTAAAATTGCTTATGAAAGACAATGTAGTTTATTTTTCTGACATCTCATATTAAAATTGCAAACACATGGACGTCATAGTTTTCAGAACATTGATTAATTATGCATATACATTACCTTTGTAATGTATGTACTGACTCTTTATTTTTTCACAAAGACTGTGGATGTTACAGCATAACTTGAATGTGCAATGAGGTATTAGTTGGATAATAGCAATTGTTGAAAAGATGATTTTCTTTTAAGATCCACTGACTTTAAACTGATTATTAATAATTGCTTATTTACAAATACAATGATGTTGAGAAATTCAGGAAGGAGTAATTTGAAGAACATGACCACAAAGCAAAACTACCAAGTGTAAAGATCGTGAAACAGATTACAGAACATATTTGACCCAGGCTTTTAAAAATCAAAACCATTCTTATGCACCAGTATGGAAGGAGACTTGAAATATAGCATGTTTTAAAATTATTTTGAAGAATATTTTCATGAAATGAAAGGCATAAGTATTTTTTTACTGTTTCTTATTATCCTATTAATGCCCACCCATTGTGGAAAATGTAGAAACACAGAAAAACTAATTCAGTTAGTTAATTATTGAAATTAAAGCAAGAACCAAAATGGTAGTATAAATACCTTAAAACTTCATGGAGATGAAAACAGGTTACAAACTTAATATGTATTACAAATGTGCTAATTAGTATGTAAATTAATATGCCACCATGAAAATAAAAAGTAAAATTGAATCTGGACTGGGCAGCTATGAAAATTGATGTGGCTGCATCACTGTAGTAATCTGATTTTAAGTCCTTTGGGTATAGGCCAAGGAGTGGGATAGCAGGGTCCAATGGTGGATCCATTCCAAGTTTTCTAAGGAACCTCCACACTGCTTTCCAGAGTGGCTGCACCAATTTGCAATCCCACCAGCAATGTATGAGTATACCCTTTTCCCCACATCCTCTCCAACACCTGTTGTTGCCTGTATTCTTAATAAAAGACATTCTAATTGGGGTAAGATGAAATCTTAAGGTAGTTTTGATTTGCATTTCTCTTATAACTAGGGATACTGAACATTTTTTCATAAATCTGTTGATTGCTTGTAGATCTTCCTCTGTGAAATGTCTGTTCATTTC